>CABPRJ010000506.1:177588-753383 GCA_902439185.1 Cinara cedri | reverse complement strand
CTTTTGTTTTACCCATAATTATTAAATAATAGTAATACTTACTATTGCACCATTGACGATTTGGCTGTACGTAAAAAATTCTTAATGGTATCATAAATATTGTTTCGTCGTTTTTATACCACAACATGTTTTATTATTTCGCAAAAATAAATGTTTTTTTAATTCATTCTACAAACACAATTTTTATAATAATTATTGTCAACTATTGTTTGTCGATAGTTAAATAATTTATAACATATTTTTAAATATTCTTCGAACGTTCAAATTCTCATTTTTGGCAATTTAAAAAAAAAAAAAAGTAATAATAATTTATTCACACGGTATAAATGTTAAAATTTCAATTATTATTTTGCAATTTCGTTTACGTTGTAGTAGCTTATTTGTAGATAATGAACACGTTTTTTTCAAACAATAGATTCCTAAATATTAAATGCATAACACATACACAACTGTGTACTATGGCATTAGCTCATATCTGAATGATAATTTTATGTTTAACGGTAGACTTGAAACACATATTATTATGTGTTTATATTTTTATAATATGCAGTGTTCGACCCTATTTATCCCGATGCTATTATTTTTGATAATAATTAACATTTTTATTTTTTCAGTCTATTGTTTTGTTTATAATATTTGGAGACAAATAGGTTTTTAATTTTATCCTTTCATCAATAAAAACAGTATAAAAAAAAGCCACTTTTTAATAGATATACTTCTTAAAACAGAGCTGGGGCCACTGGGAACGGGTTTAGCCAAAATAAATTTTTAATACAATTTTCAATCATTTCTGTCTGGCTTACTAATTTATCTACAGAGTACCTACCCGATAAAACTACGTAATAAAAAACGTTTAGTAACGAATATTTTAAACTGGGTAACATTAAACAAACAAAATTTAAAATAATAAAAAAATTATTTTCTATAAATTTCCCTATTTGGCTATGTATATTATGGTTAATAAAATACGTTAGATATCAAACTATTTACTTCGACAGTAGTGAATTATTAATGGAAACAAAATCGATATACCTTTTCATTTCGATTGAAGTAATATTCCTCGTAGAAAACTTATGAATAACAATTAAAACAATAAAAACTGTAACGCCGCGTGGTCCTATAAATTTTTGAGTTTTTTCTAGAAATTTATTTTGGTTTTTAGGATAACCTCTTTAATGTACTATCCCAGTCAGAATCCCTATTAGATGAATTACTATCATTTTAAATCGTAGTAAATTTGTTGACAATTTTTTCATTGACAAAAATGTCCGTAAAATTTTACTTTTATATTTGTTCTCCTTACGGCATTTCTTTTGTGTTTTTTCGATTTTTCCTATTTGTTGAAAAAATATGTATGAGAAAATCAAAAAAATAATGTAAAACGCCAGTTTGATATTCTTGCTTGAAAAATATCTACTCTTGTAAATTGAAGCGTTATTTTTGATAGAAGCGTAAGAACTTTATAAGCTGCTTCGTTCATTTAGAATCTAAAAAAAGCAAGTTTTGCACGCCTTTTATTTTTAAGTTATCACGGATTAGCGACTTCTGATCAGTGAACTTTTCCTTTTAGATTATTCTATTGACTTTAAATGTACACTAAAAAAAATTCAACATTTTTGGTTTGAAACACACGTTTTTTCTTAAAATTCATACCAATAAGTAAAAAATAAACTCTAAAGAACTAATGAAATATAATAGTATCTTTTTTTAAGTTTTGTTTTTTCTAATGAAATAATCTTAAAATTGTTTATTTTTGAATATACGGGGCGTCATACAATGTTATCATTATCAATATAAAAATTAAAACAGAGAACATACGCAACAGTTAGGTATATTGGAACTATGGATTATCAGATACAGTGATCCGTCTTTAGTACTGCAACCAGAGCACAGATATGGATAGATATACCAAATATGGCAACCTTCCTTAGGTTCTGCAACCACCATATTTGGGGGATGGAATTTGAAAGGATTGTATAGTTGTGAGAAAGGGATGAGGATAAAGAAAAGGATGAGGATGAGGTATAAGTAGACGAAAATGACGCACATGGCGCGTAGGCCTTGTGTCTTCACCCTATTACCGCTACTGACCAGAGCGCTGCTTATCGAGTTGGTGTTACGGATAATTAATATGCAGGAGTTTAGTACACTCTAGTGTACTAAACTCAGTGGTCAGTGTAAGTATTTGTTGATTGTTTTGGGGGTTGGTAGTTGTATAGTGTCACGCTCGATCGTTTATTTCAAATACGAGATATTTTATATATTACTGTCTAAAAATTTGATTATAACATATTTTCATATCCGATCAATATTTCAATATTAGAAAAATGTGGTTAAATTTCCAAAAATTTTGTATGTTAACAAATATAATTCAATAAAAGATAAGGAATTATTATTGTGCTAGTTGTGATTTCTTATCGTGTAACGTATTATTCTATTGAAAATTAAATTTAACAAATCAATCATAACCAACACAATAATAATTCCTTATCTTTTATTGAATTAAAATTGTTTTCACGCCTTTTTCTAAAGCTACTATGAAACTATTAATCGGATATAAATATATTTTTCTATTTTGAAAATGATATACAGTAAGAAAACAGCATTATTTTTTTCAATGGTTAAAGAGATGAAGATAGAATTTTTTTTTTTCTTTTACATATGTGCCCCCTCTCACAATATCCAATTGAAAAAAAAAATGGATATCGACAGAATTATTGACATAAGGATAACTCTATAGGCTACTGTTGTATTTATGGTCAATCAGATTAAATGAGTGGGCTATGTACACGGACGTCTTTTGAACTTTTAAAGTAAAATATCTTATTGAAATGCTACAAAAATACATACGTTTTTAAAGATATGAAAATGCGTAAGACTACTAAGAAGGTCGTATTGGGAAAACAGGATATATTTTTATTCATTCACTCCTTTTTTTTATTGGTCGGCATATTCAGTAAATTCGGTTATTTTGCATCATTATGTCACCCCAACGCCACTTCGTGTAATCAACCCTTAATGCAGTTTTTAATTTGCATTAATCGATTTAAAGGCTAAAAAATCCCTATTTGTGATAATATTTGTAATAATATTACAATAATTAATATAACGACAATATATTGGTACCCACCTTATACCACGTAATGTATTTATATAACAATAAATTACAATTTTAAACAAACCATGCGGTAATTATATGGTACAGTGAGGTAATTATACCTTGATGACTAATGACGTTCATGGGACCGGTATAAAATATGTGTCATACAGTTTCGTTTTATTTTGTACATATGTATTCAGTATTATTTATTTATTCACATTTAATCTGTAAATATACATTCTATGAATATTGATTATTCTCAACGAGATGTCAGTTTTTAATAAACCTTTAAAAATGTACAATAGGTGTAGAATCACAAATCGTAGGTATCAATATACAAAATGTATCCAGTCATGTAGGTATTTTGACATATTTTCTGGTCGGTGGTGAATTTTCACAGTTATCCAAGTATAATAATTTTTTTTTTTAATCCATCCCATATTTGGATCGTTATAAGTTATTGTAAAATAGGTAATAGTAGGTATTGTTCCCGTGAACTATATTGCACATTATAATAAGCTTGAAAACATATGAATTAAACAGAAATTACAAAATAAATAATACAAATTTAGACTACTGGGTAATACAACGATAAATCATTGGTAACCAAAACTTTCCTGTACAAAGTTCGGTTCAAATAATTTGATGAACTTAAATTGAAATTTGTTTTTATTTGTAATTTAAAAATAAATTACAACAATCCGTGCTTTTTCGTTTCAAATTGTTGTGCGTTTTTATGGGGCCAAACAAATCCATATAAATAGGACAATAATATTTGAATACTAAACGAACATAAATAAAATTATTTATCCCTACTCTCAACTTAATTGTAATAACATCATTATGATCAAAATATATATTATTTAAAAAAATTTAATTTATATTGTTTTATATACAAGGTGGTCCATTTAAGTGGGTATACTCATATCTTGGAAAGTATTTACTTTTTTCAATATTTTTTCTTTTTCAAAAATTTAAGAAAAAAACTGCTCTTAAATTTAACATTTACATTGTGTTTTTTCACCTTAATACTTGTGGGTAAATCAACTACCTACTTCTGATTATCAAATGAAAAATTATATTTAAAGTTCTATAATTATATGGAGTATTATTTGAAATAAATGTTAATGTTAAAATGTTTGATTCCCGTCAATGTGTTGATGAGATATTCCACTTTTTAAGTTTATATTGTGGGAAAGTAGTGGCGCCACATGTACAAAAGTGAAATAGTTTGTTACCGATGGAAATCAAAACATACCAAAATTTAAATTAAGAATACTTAACTTAACTCTGTCTATCTACGGAATTTTTATTATAGATTGCCATTTAAAAATTAAATGTAAGTACTCTTACTCTTACTTTTACGCGTTACTTTGTATGCACGTTAATAGTTTATTAAGCAAATTTTTAAGTTTTATTGTAAACACTGCATCCAATATGTTATCATAATTTAATATATTCTACATTATAAAATTAATCTATTGTAAGGTTAGTAAAAATAATAATAATAAAAATCAAAAATAACAACAATTTTATTGAAACTGATATAGTCTCAAAAAATCAATAATAACAATTAATTTAAATTGTGTAATGCATCTTTCAGTCTCATTTTAATTTATGGAATAAGCATTTTTAATGAATGTTGTGTAGGTTTTAACAGGGTCCGCACGTGATGAAAGAAAAAGGTTAAGTGTATCAGAATAATAATATTATGTATACCAAATTGTTTCATTGATAAGGGACGACTATCATCAGTTGTTACCTATAGCCGTAAAAAAGATAAATCTATTTTACCAAAACTGTTTGTTCGCTAAACTAGTAACTAGGTTTTAAAACCACAGTGCCAAAACATGCCTATATTATTATCAATGTATACCGATACCTATGCAGATTGATTAGTATTCAAACAATTGTTAAAACAAAGTCTGAAATAAATATAAACGTATTCTTTTTGATTTTATTTTACACCCAATTTTATAGGCATTAATGAAAAAAAAAAAATATAACTAAGTATGTAATAACTATAGTGGTTATAAATAATAGTGTATATCGAATGATGGAAAATAAATACTTATAACAAATTACATAATTGGTCATGTTATTTATTAGGTTAGATTACAATGGTTATAAAATAATAACAATGTGAATAAAAACAAAATATGTTGGTTGTTATGTGCGTTATCGTAAGTATACATTTTTCTTCAAATGTCGTGAGATTAATACGTTTGTGATAAAACTAAAACTATTAAAATAATACTATTAATAATAGACGAAATATATTAATTCGCATTGTTTCTTCTACACATAATTTCGGTCTTTTTAGATGGCTTCAATACGTACTATAAGTATGAAAAATAAATAAATTAGTAACATATAATGTAGTTAATTATTCTATGTATATGTAGTATGTTTCCAAGTCAATCTAACCAACCTATAACGTTACATAATTTACGCGGTCAAATTTTATAATACCTATTTGATATCTAAACCATTATTTTGTATTTTCAAATTATTATAATGTATATTAACTTAGAATTATATAGAATAGAAAATTATATAATAATAACATACTATTGTAATTGTGCTCATTTATATTAGACTTCAAAGCATTTATTATAACTGATAGGATACGTATAATTCATACGGATTTTATATTTCAGTGGGCATACTAATTATATTCGGTTCCTCGCGAAGATATATATAAATAGACAAATTCTAGTGTTCACAAAGGTACCTTAAGGTAACTGTTTAGTAATTATTAATTGATGTTTTAAATATCTCGAGATTATTAACGATTGAATTTTTTATTCTATAAATCATAATTCTAATTGTATAATGTTTTATTTAAACTTTATACCCGTTGTGAACTTTACAACAATTGTTTTCCCGAAAATTAGGGCATGCTCGTTTTAGATACATACCTAATCGATTAAAAATCGATATAGTTAATGCTCATGTATATGTAAACGACTTACGAATAAAAAAAAAACGTTCAATTATACAATAATAACACAGTTAAATGTATTGTTTTATTTTTAAATAATTGTTTTACTTATCATCTGCTTGTACCTATTTAAATAAGGATCTGTTGAATCATTCTATTAGTTGGATTAGACTAATTATTATTACATCATATAAACTGTCCTCTTGTGTATAATACCATGTTCTTTTCCGTCGTTCATCGAATTCGAAATTAGTTGATGTCTGTTTTTAGGTGTATTATAGAATTATATAAAAAAAAAAAAGAAGGCATTATTTAATTTTTTCGCAAATAACTGTTAAAACATAGAACATACTTTTTTGCAGATCATAATTGACCATGGGCATACTCTTCCACCATTTGTAAATTTCAGTGTCATCTTCTACATTAAACATAAGTAAATAAATTCATTAAAATGATATAATTGGCTATTCAAATACACCGTGTCTGTTGCTTGGACTATAAAAATTGTTGTTTATTTTTAAATGTTAACTTTTTACGACCAATGAAGTTGCGTTTAGTATAATAGTTAAAAAAACAATTGTAATGGTTATAATAGTAATACGACATAGAGATATTTTATATTTTTAGGTTCAATAGTTTTTCTTACTGGAAAATTTGCCGAGATAATTCTGATCTTCTTTGCCCTCTCTTATTAATGATCCAATATGTTCCAAAGTATCTTTTTCTGTATATTATAAAAAATGATTAGCATCATAACATGTAATATTTATGAATATCAATTGTATAAATTATTCAGAGTACTCACGTTGATCAGATAGGACATCCACGTGTAACGTCGGCATATTGCTATACCATTTGAATAATTTTTCGAGGAGCTCTGTGTCGAAAAAATTGTATTGAATGTCCGTAAGTTATAGATATCGGATTTTGGTTAATTATAGGTCATATTAATTTCCATCGATATATAAACAAAATATGATAGTTAATATTACATTTTGGGACCTCATTAAATGATATCGCATAAATTATTTAGATTGTGGGTAGCCGTAAAAAGGCCATCGTTCAATGGGTTACAAAAGTATAATAATGTATAATCAAGTATTATCTTAATATTGACATTAAAAACATCAATTCTGAATTATTTTTGCTAGTTGAAGACTAGTAATGTCTATTCAAATCCAAAGAAAAATCTCAAATGTTGGTAATAATTAATTACCTAGAATTTTAGAAACTTGGGAGATGTAACATACATTTGTCACCTTTAATGTACAAATAAATACACCGATACTCACCGTCATGAGCAGAAACAGTCGTAAAATTGTCCAAAACCTGTNGTTGCATAATGATTACAAAAAACAGAAATTAAATTCACTTAAAATCCTTCCAGATAAATGCTAGTTTATGAAAAAAAAAAATCACTCTGTATAATCAAATTTTTTTTTTTTTATAGAACAAAAATATGTTATTATTTGGTATTTCAGAATGGTCATTTTTTTCTGATTTTTCAAAATGTTGAGTAACAACAATACAGAGTGAAAAAAAAATTTAGAATACAACAATTAAATTAGGAAGAGTTTACTAGGTTTTTTCTTGGTTTCTAAAAGTAACACACAAAAATGTTTTACGCCAATAATAAAAGAATCAAGACTAGTGTCCGAATTTAATTATTTATTCGAATAAATCATTGATTTGTTGA
This sequence comes from Cinara cedri, assembly GCA_902439185.1. Lineage (NCBI taxonomy): Eukaryota > Metazoa > Arthropoda > Insecta > Hemiptera > Aphididae > Cinara > Cinara cedri. The sequence continues at coordinate 745,643 of CABPRJ010000506.1, read as the reverse complement.
ATGATTCAATTACAAAATTGAAATAATTATATAAAATGTATTAGAACGAAGTATTAATTATAATTATAACTATTTCCTAATATTCAAATCATGAAAATATAATTATAGTTATATAATGTGTCATAATGTATATTCGTTAAAATTTCTTACTTCTCGATGAAAGCCTCAAATTTTACTTTGCAATAACAGAACTTTTCCTAGAGAGTAAAAGAATATTATATTTTAAAAGAATGTATAATAGTAAATCGGTTCCGATCTATTCTATTTAAATATTCTAAATATGTTTATATATGTATATAATTGCAGTTTTCTAATAGAATAGACCATATTTTTTTTTGAATAAATTAATTTTTCGTATTCCACACATAATGCTCAATTTTAAAACAATAATATGTTACCTATTATCTGTTGTTTTTTTTTTTAGTACAATAGAAATATTTACTTTACATAGGTATCTTATTAAAAAAAATTAGGTGCCGATCTATATGTGAAATAACTACTATGAATAACATTATGCGCCTAACTGATATTATAGATGAAATTTTATTGTATAAGTCTTTTATTTCTAAATACAATACGCGAATATAATAAAAAGTATTTATAACCATTTGTAATCATGTATAATTAGCAATAATTTTTTTGAATAGTATTTTTTCGTGTTAAACAGGGATACATAATCGTGTTTATATAGCAAAAAACCCCACCTGTGAGCATAACAGTTTCGTCGCTATTGAATTTAATTTTTCTCCTCTTTATTTTGTGTTATTCTGTGTAAAACACTAAATAATAACAAAACTCTTTAGTATACCATAATATATTTACGCATATATAATACAACTTCTATAGAAAAAGAATAATTTTAGTATAAAATGGTAAGGTCGAAGGTTAATAATTGAAACCTCCAATAGGCCTTGACACTAAAGCGATACTTATAAAAAATGTATTTTCTTCCAGCTTCATTAGGAGCGTCTGTAGGGGTTTTTAAATACAAGTAAATCATTCCCGCCACTCGTCCACAACATTCTCAAATTCATATTGATATTAATTCCAATTTTTTTTTTTAAAAACGACTATTAATTAACTCTTACTCCTGAGTTTTCGTTAGAAATATATGTATATACGTGTATATTAATATATACGTATAGACCATATCTATTGTACAGACACATAAAGTCAATTATTAACTTTAAAAATGTTAATGAAATAATACCTAAGTATCAGACACGATACAGCCCAATAGTTTCTAAATCTTTGTAGGAAGTTCATACATTTTGCAATACAATTAGAGCAGAGCAGTATTTTCCAAACTTCATTGCGCGTAACCTAAAATAATCTAACCGATGCTTTCCACTTCAAATTTTGCGTACATTGTTTTGGTCGGTTTTATAAAATTAACAATTTTACTCGAGGTTCTTATCATATTGTGAGTATTAAATGGTAAAAAAAAAAATAACGTTTTTGAATAATTTTTAGAGTTTTATTTTTTAAACATAGGTATGCGTTTTAAGTTCAAAATCTCAAACTTTTGACACAAAAACAAAACCAGAAGGTTTGATATTTATATATTTTAATCGTAAAATTATATATATTGTAGGAATTGTGTACATATTTAAATTTTTGCACTTCCAAGCTTAAGTAAAAAATCCGAATATAACACATATATTCAATGAATACATAAAGTTACAAACTTGATAAGTATCATGATAATGAAATTTATGAGCAATTAAAATGTATGCCACTTTTAATAGGTACTAAGACTTATGTAGATTTTATATTTGCATATCAATGACTAATCGTGTGTTAATCAATTAATTGCATAAATTAAATTTAAACATATTATGTTGGTAATAATTTAATATTAATGGGCAACTGGTTAAATAATTTAATTTCTCTATTTATATAAGTTTCATTGAATTTGATTAATTTAAAATCGTAATTATCTAACCCTTCAATGGGATACAATATACGAAATTCAAAATTTGTTCTTTTTTGTTTTAATTTGTATAAATGCGAATTAATTAAGTAGTTGTTTGATTTAAGGTTCTGAGCAGAGCAAGACATTTATTCATTTTACAATTTTTATTTTTATTATCTGTGAATAACTTTTCTCCCAGCAATGTCGATCAGAATTTCAATTATAGCACTTCTCCAGAAATAATATCTGACTAAGATAGTACTTTAAGGATGTCAGTTTTTGATTTTCTCAGCTGTTTTTTATAACACATGAAAAAAATCGCGAAAAGAAGTACAATATTAAGCAGGTATTATTAAATAATCTATGTACATATATAAAAATATATATATTGCATATGTAATTATTTTACTATAATATGACTCATATATTGTTGCCAAAGCAACGCTATTGACCGAATGCCACTCAGAATCGTTTTTAGTAACCCATGGTTTATCATTGCTTACAGATATACATTGAATTTCCCATATGTAGTTTTAGATTCTGAGTTGAGCGAAAAAGCTTATTATTCTACAAAGATGTTTTTATTGTGGACAACTTTTCAGAAAGAAAATTGGTTGTGAGAGATACTTTAAGGAGGTCATTACTAAATTTTTGGTTTTCTTAACAAATGTGAAAAACCAAAATGTAGGGAAAATGTAAGAAATAAATAAGTAAATATTTACGATTTAAATTGATTGCAGTTTTTTCTAAAAAAAATCTGAACGGGAAGGTACTTTGAAGGGGTAGTTTTTTGATGTTTCCAAAAGTTTTCCTTAGCAAATATAAAAAACTGGGAAAAAATATAGAAAAAACGGGAAATACGGGAAAATCGGTACAATATTAAACAAATATTATGAAAGAAAATATGTAAAGCCTATTTCATTTTTTTACTATAAATAAAATATATATTGTTGACACAGTATTACTATCAACTGAACATCGCTCAGAATCGTTTTATCGTAAGCAATTGTTTATCGTTCCTCACAGGTTTATATTAAATTATCTGTAACAGTGGTTGCATCCGTCTCTATTACGTCCTCCAAGGACGTCTTTATTATGCTTCCTATGTGTTTGTGTACATTATGGTATTTCATTTTACAGCAGAATTGTTTTTCGTAAGTATTTGATATTTTAATATACACATAACTCAAGTTCAATCAAATATTAATAAATCAAAAAAATCGTTTATTTATATGTAATAAAATATATTATAACATTTTAATTGTTATTCAATCTGATTTTTTTTCTTAATCTGTTAGTTATTATGCGATGGTAATCCACCGTGTTCTCGGTCTTTCTTTTTTTACTTTCCCCGTTTTTGATTCATTGTCACCTTCTGTTTTGTCTGAATTTGCTGGTTCCATCTCCTTCGTTTCTTTAAATACAAATATGATTATGTTGTAGTATTTCGAATTATTACGGGAGTTAAATTTTTGCCTATAAAATTAGACAATTGCCAAAACATTGTATAGTATATCACAATGGACTAATAAAGAATTACTGTTGATTTTACCCGTTCACAGTATGAAACGATAATACTTGAAAATAAAAAATAAAAACGTATCTTCCCGTGTTTTCTTGACTAAACCGATATTTCTTTTACTTCATCCGTTTCTTCAAGTCTATCCATGATTGAGTCACTCTTTCATTAAATTTTTGTTAGATATTCTTACCAGAGTAAGTAATGTTTCGGTATTACAGTGAGACCTATTGTTATTATTTTTTATTTTTTTATACTTTGTATATGAATTCTATCAGAAATCTTGCTACGAAGTATCAAGTGTCAAACTTTTTCTATAAAAGAATATTTTGTAGCATAATACTTTAAGGAGGACATTTTTTGATTTTTCCAAGGATTTTTCCCAGTAAATGGGAAAAACGGAAAATTTAGAAATAAAATGCTTTTATACTTTTAAATTATGAAACCATTTTTGAGCTATTTACATTTTAATATAATGACATTAGGTAACATACCTAATTGGTTTTCACATTTTTAAATATTGTTCTTTTAGGACCTCTAATACTAAAATATAACAAAATATACAATATAAAATAATATGAATTTTCTTACCACTGGTTTGTATCATATGTTGGGTTTCCATTTTAGTGTCCTCAATAAATCTCCTATCAGCCTTGTGCACAATTTCCCCACCATCTATACATTAAAATCATATTATATAATATTAAAAATATGATAAATATATTATCAATATAAATTGTAAACTATAAACATATATATTTTCAATTCACTACAAAATATGTCCTTATTCCACGTACTCAAAGGTAGACAGGTACTTTTTTGGTTACTTCCTAAACTCGGATCAAATATGGGACATTTCTTCCACCAATCGCGCAAAACAGCATTCATACCTATGATCACAAAAATGATATAATATAAACTATTATAATACATTTAATTAATATTTTCTTACTGCTCAATTGTTCAATAGGGTGTAGACCTTTTTTACCGTCCTTTATTATTTCTTCGAAACGTGCTAAAATTTTTGTATCTGTACCGAAAATAGTTATATTTATTTATTATAACATTACAATTTTTACACAAGCGGAAATCAGAAACTTAAATCAAGTATCTAACAACGACTCACCTTTTTCATTTAATGCGTATATATCTAACGCTGGCATTTCTCTCCACCAGTTGAGTAAATCAGTCATTTCCTCTATATTGAAAAAATTATGTTAGGTAATTTTTCGTGGAAATTTAATGTTAATTGTGATTTGATATCGCTAATTAAATATAGTTTCGATTTAATAGAATACCATGTAATCCATTTAGGTTGGTACACTTATATCTCGGAAGTTTTTTAGGTTTTTATAAGTTTTTTTCGGAATTTGTTAGAAGTTGTTTGGAGTATAATTTGTGTGGTGGTACGGCACGCAGCGTGTTAATAATGCACCACTACCCAAACTTAAAAGTGGAATATCTCACCAATGGCTCGGCAGAACTAAACAATTTCAATACTAACATTTATTTCAACGTACATACTATATATTTATAAACTGTTTAACATAGGTTGACATTTAAAAATCAAAAGTAGGTAGTCGTTTTACACCCAATAATAGGGGTTACAAAAAATAACAAAACCATAAAATTATAGAGCTGATTGTTTCTTAAATGTTCTAGAAAAATTTAATACATTCCGAGATAATGAGTGTACCCACTTAAATACATCACCTGCAATGTATATAAATCTCATAAAATTGTATTTTATATCAACGCGAATGATGCGTAAAAATAAAATTATAATTACAAGGTTTTAAAATTGTAACTATATCCAGAATACCATTAGACGTTAGATCAGGTAATTTATATTTTTTTTCTAAAATTAAAGCAAGGGTTAAACCCCAATGCTGTTATAAATTAAATGAAATTGCGGACAATAGAGTTTACAATATAAACATAAAACGTACTACAGTATAAACTGTTGTTATGCTGCGTAAAATTGATTATACTAAAATTAATACTTACTGCCGGGATCGGCAGAAATAATTGGAAAACTGGGCAACACCTATGAAAGAGAGTCACTGGTTGATTTTATAACTTTATAATATATATTAATTTATCAAACGGTTTAACTTACAAGTAGCATAAATGAAAATGTAATTATTGGCTTGAGGAAGTTCATGGCGGACATTTTCTAAAATATTGAATTATTCTCATTTATTTAATCATTTCGGTATGTTTTTAATACGTCGAATCTAATCTAATTTACAAAATAACTAAACCTATTACCGTTCTATTTTAGTATTTTACATTATAATATGTGTCATCTCTTGCTTTTACATCAGTGGGAATAATAGTTTCACGTGATATATTACTAATGTCCTAAAAATTGGTATGATTTACTTTATAATTGTGAACTAAACGTTATTTATATTTTCAGCAAAGATTTAAATATGAATATGTTTTTCTTGTATTACAGGTGTGTGTCATGAAATCCTTGTAAGTACAAGAAAATGTTCGATCCTTAGAAATGTATTAACGACAGAGCTATTTTTTTTCCTCGTATTCTTTTTGGTTGTTGGTTTATTATAATTCTTAATTATTTCTATATTGATAATTTTTTTAAATTTCCACCTTCAAATAGAAAATTAAACAAGTATCCGAATTTCATATTTTAATTTTGTTTTATGGAAGTTAAACCGATCATTAATTTTGACTTAAAATTTAAAATTGTACCTCAAAAAATTACTAGTTCAATAATACTATTGTATGGCTGGTAAATTAAAAATAATGCCGGTTGTATATCATTGAACTTTCCGTGTCAGAAACACGTTAATGAGAAAAAGAGAATTGCCCAAAGTTTGTTTAACCAACAATTTCTTCTTATGGTCAGATTTTGAAAATTATCATTCACGATAATATTTGAAGTAATATGTGTGTCTCCTAATTTAATGATTATTAATTTTAAGTTACAACCATAAATATAATTCAATGCGCAGTACCTTACGTAAACAACATTTAAATACATGACGTTAGACAAATTATATAAGTGCAAAACTAATTTACAACAGTACATATTATAAGACATAACCAAAAGATTAGTAGTGCCAGGCTGATATATTGTGGTTATCAGATTTAAAACCGTTAAAGATTCTTACTTCTCGCGAAAAAAGGTTTAAGTTTTATTTTTATAATAATAGTACTTTTGAATTTGTATAACCTAAAAATATCAACACGAAATAATAACGTATACAACTGGTACTATCTTCTGTTTAAATATTCCGAAAAGTCGCGTTTTCGTAATTATTATTAATAATATTGTTTTATAAAAAATTAACAGACAATTTTTTAATTTTTTTTTTTAAATAAATAAATATGTTTGTTGTGTTTTCAACTCATTCGTTTTTAAGAATGTTTTTATGTTTTTACGTTACCTATTTACGATGTATGACATGAAGAACAGTACAAATTAACTATGCTTTAAATACTTCATGAATATGCATTTTTGCTCGTTTTTTATTTAAAAATTTAAAAGTTTTTGTGTTAGTTGCAATTGTTTACTATATGAACCTATTCATAATTGAAATACTAAAATTCGTCAAACCATAATATAATATTATGTCATATTAAATGGGTATCAATAGCTACTTATCATAATACAAAAAGCTATATTTGGATAACGGGGACGGGTGCAGCTACTGTTTTGAATTCGTAAAAATACCATAATTACATAAATAGTGATGTTATGTTATCAAAATTAGGTACAAACTGCATGGATTATCTAAAATAACGGACAAAAATGTGACTATATTATTATCACGATATTCAATAGTTTGTAGTTATACAATATTACAATAACATATATATATATTTAGGTCATACATGTATATTGTATAAAGAGTACAAGTATTTTGATACTATTTCGAGTCATTTGGAGAAAGTGCCAGTGCTGGGCCATATTTTATGACCGCGTGGTCAATATAAATCTAACATGTTTGTTTCCCGTTTGTGGTAGAAACAACTTAATTGCATAAACCAAAAATGCTGTAGCAAAACTTAGCAATATCATACGAGTGTTTTTATACTAATTTGAACTTTGAAGTCAATCGGAAAAAATGCCAATGCCAACTTGACGGACATCCATCTTAATGAAAATACTTCTATTTATCTATTCCCGATCCCCAATTAAGTGGTATGGTCATTTTTACTATTGAATGTTGACGTTTTAGAACAATAAACTATGTGACACCAGATATAGGCAGGGTTGCATAAATCATTTTTAATTTAGATTTTACGAATATTGATAACTGATAATATTGAAATGAAAAAATCGATGTCGATATTCGATTCGAAAATTTAATAAAAAATTCAGAAAGTGAGAAGTTTAAAGTAAAAATATTTACTTAATTTAATTTATACTTAATAAAATATTTGTTTTTGGTTATAATTTGATAATTTATTAAATTAAAATAAAATGATCAGCCAGTTTTTCAAACCTATTCCGAAATCCACAAGAATATCGAACGATGATGATAAAACAATAGATCAACCACAATCGAATATTTTAAAAATAAATTTTACCTCGTTTACAACGAGTTTTCTATTTCATCTTCTAGCTTAAAAGTTAAAAATATTGTGAACAAATTCTATAAAAGAAATAATGTGTACTTACCTAAATAAATTAAAATAATTATAACTGGGTTTGTCCTACATTTCGATCTTGGTCATGATTTAAGATCTAAAACCGTGTCTCAGGTTATTCATTGTTATCACCTCATCATAGCGTAAGTTTGAGATAATGACGAATATTCGTGTACTTGCCGATTATTCGACTATCAAGTATACTCGTTAAATACTCCAGTCGTGGGAATGGTCTACTTGACAATGCGTGTTGATTAATCCTGTTAACTCAGCTATTCACGGTGGATAATCAGCAAATACGTTATGGGAACCAGGCTATAGATGTGGTAGTGATAAATTTCTAACAAAAAAAAATTAAAAATGTATGATATTGATTCACGTTCAAATAAATTTTAATACGATTTAATGATAAATCAATGATATGTCTACATCTTTTTTTTGCAATTGATGACTTAATGGTAGACTTATTGAGAATACTTTCAAAAAATATATGTACACAAATTAAAAATTCCCTTTTTTTAAAGAGCAAAGTATAGACTTTTTGTTTAAGAAGATGTGGTTTTACCTTTCCATGTTAAAATTTCTTTGAAAGCTTCAATTACTGAATCAAAAAACTCTATAAATATTAGTATTGGTTCGTGTCATTTAACCTACCTAGTTGAGCACAAAGTTTTCAGCTTCTTTTTTCCTTGGTTCTAGAATTAATCGTTACAGTATATAATGAACTATCACTAGACGTTTACGTATGGGGACATAGCCATATTGTAAAATAATATTTATCTTGCATTATTTTATAATACACATGCATTAAACAAACACAATCAAGGAAGGAGGTATTACTACACTATTACCACCCCTCCCTATCTATGCCACTGTTCTCGTTTTAGAAGTATCAGGTTTGAAATTTAGAATAGGTTTATCGGCTATTCCTTCTATCGTAGAGTTGAACGATAAATTTCTCGATAGTAATATTATATTAATTTGGAGGTAGATTTTAATCTACCAATCAGAAACTAACGGCAGCGTAGCAATGTATGGGAATGTTAATATGTCTCTAGGATCAAACTTTAATCACACCACTGTTCATAAGTATATACTTTTCTTAGTTAAGTGTAGTATATTGTATAATATGATTCTGTGGCTTGGTGTAAGAACGGTCAATGTGTTGGGAAATGGGCTTTGAAATTTTGTTTCCCCATAAGGTTCTATGTATTTTATTCAATGCAAACTTTTGTGTAATTTTCAATTTGTACAAAAACTTAAATAATTTTTATTTAGAAAATAAAAAATTGTACACTTTTTATTTTTTATTTCTTACTGATTTTTTAAAAAAAAAATGTCGTTGGCTTTTCATACACCAAGCCACAGTATAGGTGCCCAATCAAAATATAAATCATATAAATGTCTGATCTGAAGTTTTTATTACATCAATTATAGTATTATCATTAAAAACTCTATACAATATATTTATACGTTATCAATATTCTAAATCAGTAATAGCGTATCACGTGCATCATCGGTGGTGGTTATGGTGCCGGAAAATCGATCGTACTGGTGGTGGTGGTGCCGAGAAAAACGACGGTACTGGTGGGTCAAAAAGTGGTTCGGGAAAAACTTTGCGCTTATGGGAATACATTTTCGTCGGCCGCCTGTCATAGGGCCTTTCCGGACGTGATAATTCTGGAATATTGTAGTTGGGAAAATTTGCTTCTGATCCAGGTTCAAATCTCGCTTCAGTCCTTCGCATGACAAATTGATTTCCGTGGTCGTCTGTGTGATACACGATTTTTCGCATAACATAATTATTCGGTTCTCCTGCTGAGTTATTAACATCTGGTTTTGATTTTTCTAAACCTTGAAAGCAATAATAAAATAATTAACTAAAACGAATTAGTATTTTTCACAACATTATAAGGGATGTTAAAGTTATTTTTCAAAGGAATTAATTCAAGTTTAGAATCCACGCAAATATGAACTAGCTAAAAGTCTAGTTCATAGTTTTCAAAATAAACTAGTTGAAATTCATCAAATATCCATTTTACCTGGCAGTTTGAGGTCTTGTACCGGCGTATTGTCTGTATTTGATGGCATTTCGCCATTGGATTCTTGAAAAACAGAAAAAAACTAAATAAATATAAATGTGAAATTACTATTTACTATGTAAGGTATATTCTCGATAAGATACTAATTCTTTAGGAGAGTATTAACTTTTCAGAATTTTTCATTTTGGACAATTTTATTTATGAAAAAAAAAACACTTAAGTATTATACCAGGCGATTCATTTAAGTGGGTACACTCATTATCTTGGAAAGTTAAATATTCTTTTTTCTAAAAATGCCTATACGTGCAATCCGCTTAAATTTTAGATATTTTAAGATCATTTATGATATTAATTAGGAATATTTAAAACATTAATAATAACGCATCGGAGCCTAATAAAAATAATAACTTGTTTTTGCTCAAAAGAAAAAAACTATTAAGCTAGTTGATTTTAATATTACTTACTGGATGTTGAATGTTTTATTATTGGAATATCTATTGGACCATTATCCGATTCTCCAGTTTGACCTGTATAATAAAAAATATATCGTGTACAATTTCATAAATATATTTAATAGTTATAGTATTGTTATGTATAATTTGATCATTTTCACTATCGGTCTACTTCCATCCCTATTTTCTTCATAATCGTTGAACGTAAATATATCTAATGTTTATTATTCAATGAAGAAATAGTAATTAAAAACACTCATTATATTAAATGCGTGCAATTTTAGTTATGTTTTTTTAGTTTGTTGTTATACATATACGACTAGTAACATAATATAAATGTTCACAGTATCTGCATTTTTTATTAACCATCAGATTCACGCATTCGAACAATACAGTTTGTGATTTTTAAATGGACATTTCCCATTTTTACCATAATTTTTTCCTTTGAATTTTAGAAGTTAAACTAACTTTCTAAGTATAAAATTCGCTGTTTTATAGACATACAAAATTTTACGATGTCGATAATGAAACACAAGTTGTTTGCGTTTAAGTCCAAATCTTAAAAAAGCAGAACACTAATAATAAAAGAAAAATAATATTAATCGAAATTCCAGAGGTGTATTATCCAAACACAAGGTAAAAAATGATATAAAAAAAAAAAAAAACTATTTAGGGGTTGAACATTGAACGAACTTTTATAATCTAAAAATGAGCAAGTAACGTCAGAAACATCGAGTAACATAATCGCTGAATATTAAAACCTTTTAATTAAAATTATCACATAGTTTAATCATGTTTACAGAAATTACATTTACTTACTATTGGGTTGAGTATTTTTATCTATAACGGTATATGTAAAAGTAACAATAATAATAATACATTAATTTGGTACTGTATACAAGGTGATTTTTTTAATGCAAATTATTATTATTATTTCAGAATGTATTAAATTTATTGAACTTTTATCTTCTGTAAAAGTTCACACTTTCCGAGATGATGAGTTTTATGCATTAAAAAAAAAAAAAAAAAATTACGTGAGTTTTATTATTTATATTCATCTCATAAAAATAATATCTAAAAATAATAATCTCTTAAAAACTAGTTTCAGTTTACCTTTACGTTTTTCGTCTTCGCTCTGATCCAAGTCCATAATCGGTATATCTCTTAACCATTCTTGTAAAATTTCCATTCCCTCTATAATATTATTACAAAAATAGCAACATATCGATTTATTATGAGTTACTTGTACCAAATTTATCATCGTCACCCATTGTAAACATCATTTTTATAAATATATCTTGCATATAAAATGATATTTTTCAAAGCAATATTATAATCGAGTAACCATGAATAAATTGGTCACTTGTACCTAATTTGTATATCATTACTAATATTTTGTAATAATATTTATATACTAAATATTTTGTATAGTATAGCTTACTGGGTGTTATATTTGCTTTTAAAATTCGTGCTCGTGTAACAGGATCCATGCTTGAGCCTGCTCCGTGACCTAAAATAAAAAAAAACATTTTACGGTCGAAATAATGATACATATTAAAGTAGTTTTTTAATTTAAAATTTATTTGACTTTTTATGATAACTTTAACGATGAGAATTCCTTCCACAATAAAAACTGGGCTTCATTGGTTTTTAGAATAATAAAAGGCCATAATTCAATAATGAGCTCTCATATAGTTTAAGATTTTTAAAAACCATATCTGAGGTTTTGTCTCTTGCACAATTTTTTTTTCAAAATTTCATATTATCATTATTATCTCCACGTGTTATAAATTTAGCTATAGACTACAGACATATAATTCACAATGCGTCAATCCACATATATACTTAATTATGTTAGACCCAACATCAATCGTGGTTTTTAACAACTAGGTTTAAAATATTTTGTTCCTATTAGGCAGTTTTTCATTATGTAGTATAATTATTTATACTTCTATTTTTTTTTTATTTTTGCTTTTATGTTCTTCTTTATTCTATGCGATGTATTATATATTAAAATCATTGAATTGTGTGGTGGGCTATAGTAATTTTAGGGTACCTAACCACCTCCCCATCTATTTTCGTCTATACGTATGCACGTACCAGTTGCATGTATCTGATTCAGGCCTGATTGAGGCATTTTACTCCACCAGTCGTAAACCGCAAAAATGCCCACTAAAATAAAAAATATCAAAATTAATTGAATACAATAAGATACTATAGTAAAATAATATTTATTTCAGAATTGAAATATGATATTTTAGAAAAAACCAAAGTAAAACCGAACATTTAATGGTTGAAAAAGGTGTTCTATAGTAAATTTGAAGCTTACAGGGTGTTATGTTTTGCTCTGATAAATATCCTTGATCATCGTGTAACTTCAAATCTTCATTCGATCCTAAATATTTAAACATTGAACATTTACGTTTTACGTTTAATATTTTAAATAATGATAAAGTAAAATATAGCATATATAAATATTTTATGTTTTGGTATACTACTATTATTTTGTCTGGATTTAACTCTAAACATAAAAATATTATATTTAAAACTACATATCAATAATATTAATTGTTTATTTGTAGTTATTATTGAACTATAATCAATTATCTGCTAATTTGTTCTTTTTTTTATTATATTAAGTTAATAATTATAACACTAAAGCTATTCATAAGACATATAATTTAAAATTTACCGTCATATTTGTGGTTTTTAAACTCACTGACATGTGGTCCATTTTTTGCCAAAACTGTATTTAAAAAAAAAATAATTCGAGATGAAGAAAAAAAAAAATACACCACATTGCATTACTAGTATTTTAATTTTATTTACGGTGCCTATTCGTTTTGTACTTATTATAATAATAATTTCTATAATTTTATTTGTTTATACTTTTACTAACTCTAAACGGCAATTAAATACAAAAACGACAGATAAAGCGCAAGAAATAAAAGTATTGCCAGAATTAACTGTCTGTATTATCATTTCGAAGCATGCGGTATAGAGCATGATAATTACTATAATCAGTGGAATTAAAATGAACAAAAATAGTATACGATCGATAGAAGGATAAGAAGAAACGCGGAACTAGACCCTAACTAAAAGTGAAGGAGAATCAAAGGAACCGTCCAGAAAAGAGGAAAGAAACCCAAAATCGTGAGTAGTTCTGCAGACCAACGTCTTTTAAATATCAAGCTTTTGACGAATCTTTGATTAGTCATACAATGGATCGATCATCCGATCAATCTTTAAAATAAAGGTGACATAAAAAAAAAATTTGTTTTGACCCCTAATAGTACATAATTTATTTTTCACATGATAGGGATAACTACCAGATAGGAATGATCAAAAGAAAAATAAGAAAAGTAATAAGAAGTCTTTAAAACAGAAAACACGCCTAATGGGAACATCAAAAAGTTGGTATTGAAAATAGATAGGAAATCGAATTCAAAGACATTTTTCAAAGTTAAGAGACAACCTTAGTAACCGGACGCACGAAGAGAACTTTTGTCTAAAAAATTACAGTTGCACCCCGACTAAATTATTAAAGACTTATTTAAATAAGAAATTAAATCGTGAACAAATATTTTTGTCTTTAAAATTTGAATTTATATTAATTTCCATGCTAGCGTTGACTATGACGAGTTGAATACACAAACATAATATAACAATTATATAATAAACCGGTAACTAATTAATCAATTCAATTTTAATTTATTCATATAGCTGTAATCATAAGTCCTTGCCAATATTAAATTAAATATCTATCGTTGTAACCGCTAACCTAGCCTTTATCTATATTACATTCCCTTAACAAACCATCTATCTCAGTATTCCTTTTCATTCTCCTTCATTCTCTCTTCACTCCTTTTCACATTAAACTCCCATAACCACTTCTCACTATCAACAATATCAAACTTTCACATATCTTATCGCATGTTGTTACTTTGTTACTAAAAATATCTAGAACTGCTTAATCGATTATGATAAAAACTAGCCTATAACTTTTTTCGGTGAAACTTATTCTATTAATAAAAAATAGTATGCAATGTTAGTTCTATATACTTTGTACTGATAAGTAAACTTTTTTCGGTTCTAACAAAGTTTCACTAAATGAACAGTCCACTTTATGTATATTTAATAAAATTGTTTATATACTATAATGAATAGTAGTTTATATTTATATTAGTAAATAATTAAGTGTCTACTGGAATTGCGTCTGAAAGATTAGGTAGAAAAAGGTGTAGAGATCATTGGACTTTCCTTTATGAGCTCCAGTTCTACTATGTGTACAAAATAAAATTTTATACTTAAAAATTATTTATTTATAAAAAAATAACAATTCCTTCTAGCTGAATATCGTATTTCAATTTAGGAGGAATATTTAAGTTTATCTAATATATGATGCTTAGATTCAAAAAGTAATTTATCCCAGTTATCTGTTCTAATTATACCTTTTTGCGATTAGTTCCCTAACCTCATCCGACTGTTCGTTGGCAGTGCTGCATATTTTAGTTAACATTTTGTGTGCACAAATAATAGCAAATAAATCAAATGTATATTATTATAAACAACGGTTATATACTATATAATTGCATTCCAGATTCCTCGTGCCTTTCGGGTTAAGTGGAATATGGTTTAAATACTGTCTTGACTGTATAATATACATAATAATAATGCCTATTTGAAAAAATAAATTTAGTTACACTTTTAATGTTGTAATATTTTTTAAACAATAATTATTACCTAACTGCTCACATAGTACTTACTCGTATAATGTTATATTTAAAATATACTATTATCTCTGTATACTTCTTACTAAAAGCTTAAGAATAGTAAATTACTACACAACCATCATTTACATAATATTGTCTATGCTAATTCCTATACATATATAAATATTCTTATATATTTACATATCTAATAAGTATTATGATAAGTATATAATACGACCGGTTTCAAATTAAAAATTCATCATCGAGTTAATCACAATCAAAATGTAAAACGTGATTGAATATAAAAATTAAATGAAGGAATACATAGACATTTTTTTATGAAAATTGGTCTTTTTACATAGAATATAGAAATAATTTATTTTAATAAGAGAGATTAATTAAAATTGGTTATTATTATACATAGACATGTTAAGAAATATAAACCATTCAGTTATTATTTATTATCTAAAATGTATTGTCTATTGTAAACGTAATTGTATTATATTATTTTTAAAATCGGTTTGTATATTTAAAATATTATTAAAATTATTTGTCTTTAGTTCATTGTGTATATGTAATTCTTTTAAAACTGAATTAATTTAAATGTTTCCTTTTGGTATTTAATATCTATAAGTCTGTATCAATTTCAAAGCTTATACTATAATTATTCTCTAAAACATGTTTAGCAAAATTTGAATTAGGGGCAGTAATTTTTAATTTCATTTCAGAAATTTATTGTTGGTATCTTATTTCAATATTTCTATTTGTCTTACCTACATACAATTTATTACTGTTACACTAAAGGGTTTCTATAAACCAGCATTTTCAAACGAAGGGGGGATTTTTCGTGAAGTTTTTAGTTCTATTGTTTATGTCTTTGATTAAATTACTATTAGTCTAAAAAGCGATTTTTACATTATTTGTATTATTATTCAGAATTTTTGTAAATATATTAGACATATTATTTTAATATTTCATACTACAATTGAACGGACCGGGAGCGCAAAGCGATATTATGCTCACCATCAACACCTAGGTAGTAGGTACAAGGTATGGAGGGACAGCTGGGTGTGTAGTGGTGTAATAGCTCAAACAGCAGTTGTCGAGGTCGCCGGGCGAATGCTGTCGAGCTATGTTATGCTTGTTCTGTAAAAACATATAGGTATTTGTGTATACGAGAACGCGTGTGTACTTATAAAAACGGAAAAAGGTAACTAAATAAAGTTGAAGACGGTAAATTAATTGGTAACTCCGCTGATATGTAATACTAATTTCAGAAGCTAAGCGATGTAAATGATAAATAATTCATAGCAAGAAAATTACAATAATATCGGAATGCACAAATAAATAATTAGGAAAATCGTGGTGATTTGGGAATATATAAAATAGTGAATTATTTGGCGGTTAGCGAAACCTTTAACAATATATCATAAATATCTACTGAAGTAAATACAAAATTAAACCCGCAGTAAGTCGCTGCACTGCTGGCTAGCTGCTACCTGTACCTATTCCTAAATTAAAAACTAATACACAACAGCAATATAAATTCACAATGGCAACAATAATAATAGTAGGTAACAATAGTATTTCGGTTTAATATTAAACAGACGCCTATTCGAGACGCTGGAATACTTCAAGTATATAAGCCATTAGAGCAGCAATGTTAATAAGAGTTTACACACAAAAAAAAACTTTACCTACGGTACCTATGCTCGCGGAACAAACGGTTAAAATAGACTTAAGGTAGTTACAGGTACACCGGTCCGCCGTACTGCGTTAATCTCTTACGAAACTTAAAACTACTAACAATAATTATTGACAAAAACTTAATCTAATTTGTGTGCGTGTGTGTGCGCCAGCTGTCCTTACCGTGACCGTGGATATTTATTTATTTCCGTCTCTAGTTGCGGCGGCAACCACAGTAGTTACCAACACTGTTTGGTGAGT
Source organism: Cinara cedri (assembly GCA_902439185.1). Classification (NCBI taxonomy): domain Eukaryota; kingdom Metazoa; phylum Arthropoda; class Insecta; order Hemiptera; family Aphididae; genus Cinara; species Cinara cedri. Next base: position 728,433 of record CABPRJ010000506.1, on the reverse strand, counting down.
TGTGTATTATTTTTCTTTAATACGTTTAAGTATTTTTAAATAATGTTTAAACTAAAATTATTTCTATAGCCTATATTATAGATAATATTGAGTTCGTGTTAATAATTATGTTTATTTAATGGAATACGTTCAAGCCTATAGGTTATTGAATTTAAAAATGATATTTTTTAAGAATAACAGTGATTATAATCATGTAGTGTTATAGCATCAGTTTGTGTAGGTTTCCTGTAAATACTTTAATCAAATGTATTCTTTATTATGGAAACTGTAAGATCTTAGAAATTTAATTTATTATTAATTTGTATTTTGAATGCAAATTGAATGTTTTTATTTATTTTGTTTAAGTAGTTAACTAAATTTTCTGCTTGTTTATTTGTACCTCTAAACAAAATAAATGCGCATCAACATATCTAATAAAAGTATTGGTTTCATAAATTTGTATATAAATTTCAGATAAAAGGGCAATTGAAGGAACACTCATAATTAACCCTTCTTTTTGTGAATATGATTTATTATTATATTGGAAATAGTTTTGATTGAATAATTTCTTGTAATTTTGTTTGTATTGAATTTATTACTATATATCGGTTTATTTTTTAAAATATTTACTATTTCGTGTTTAGGAATGGATGTATTAATATTTTTGACGTCATGAAAAATCGTTTTGTAACCTGGCTCAATATTAATTTTGCTAACTTTATCAATAAAATCATACGTGTTTTTTTATAGAAATTTCAGTAATCATATAACATTTGTATTTTATGAGAGAGTCTAAATATTTAGCAAGATTAAATATTTAACCAAGCGATCGGGCAACGCATTTATTCACTTTTTATTTTTATGTATATATTTTTTTTATGTATTTATTTACTATATCTATAATAAAAATTATGATATGAGTTTGAAATGATTAATTAGTTTATAGCGTTATTATTCTATTTGATTATGATTTGTAGATGTAACTATTTATATATAATTCATCGTTACTTTGGAAATTTGGCAAGATTTTTTTTCGTTACACATTATCAAAAATTTAGTTTTACTTATATCCAAATACGTATTTATATGCTAGGTAACGCTATATAATGCCTCGCATGTTGGGGTTCTTCTTTATAGATTTATGAGAGTATCAGTATTATATTATCTGCATACTTCAGAATTTCGGATTATTAATTTTTACTCTATTAATAATTACTGATAACACTGTTTATGTCCTATAAAAGTCGCCACTATTATCATATTAAATAATTTGTAATAAATTATCTTAAACATTTTAAAACTGAATTATAAATTATTTATATTTTAAGCATTTTCATGAAAAAATAACTGTAACCCAACTATTTGGGTTACTGTTAATTGGTTTACATTAATTTCTAAGGCGAAAAGTAGGACGCAAAGTCCACAATTCTTATTGACAATCAAATCTGTACCTAATTTTCTTTACATAGATATTTTTGTGATTTTCCCACACCCTTTCATGTGTTGCTTAGTAGTCCTGTACATACTAGTCAGTGGTTTATGTAAAAAAATAGTAGCCAATATATCAAATATATCAATATAAACAAAAGTTGTACACTACCTAATTGCATTTTAGATTCGTCCTCTTGACTTACAGGTTCTTCGACATAATACTGTTTAGATTCATTGTTGGCTATAATATATAAAACAATTATAATACCAATTTTAAACAACAAATTGCATTATATTATTGCTATTATAATATGTCACTGTACATTAATTATTATGTACTTTTAGCCATAGGTACTTATATTAAAATGTTTTTGACTATAGTATTGAGGAATGTTAAGTCCTGCACAACCTCCATTTACACAAACTGAGATACCTACCTATGCTTGTTCCTATGTTTGAGTGAAAAAAGACATATCATATCCAACAAGTGTATAAATGTTAGATAATATATTAGTTTCTCTTCCCTAAAGTACTTTGTATAAGGACATAACATAATGCTAATTCCTGCACGTGTATAATTTATTACTATTCAAATCTTACTAAATTAGTCATATATTTTATTGATTACTTTAATAACAATAATAATTTTAATTTATATACTATATTTTTAGTAAAAATATTATTTCAAAAATTGTTATGCTCTTAACTTTGTTTAAGAACTTCATTCTATTTTCATATTAGTTATTAGAGCAAATATTTATACGCATTAAAAACCAGCGAAATATGCACTAAAAAGGCTTCAATATAATTAATACACTGACATTTTTAAATATGCACAAAAAAAAATATACATAATGCATTTATAAATAATCGCATCATATCATCTAGTTTGAACTGGTAAACTTGAATTTGTTTTATCATTTTATCTTTTACAATAATTATATTATAATTTATAGCAGCATTGAGTTATGTTTCATAATAATTGAATATCGGCTAATGTAATACGCGGATTGCCTGGATTTAAAGAAAAAACCTTTTTGATATTCAATATATGTTTATCAACATTAGTCATTGGACAAATATTTTCTCAATTCCACTGAAATTTTTTGAAAATATTTATAAAACACCTATATACATGCACTAAAAGGTGACAGAATTATATATAGTTTAAATTACAAAATACGTCCATAAAGTTGACCATGTTGAAGTATGCAAATACGTAATGACCTATTACATTCATAAACACACGTTAACTTATTTAGTACGATTAATTTTAAATTGTATGAAAAAGAATTGCAAAAGATAAATATACACGTCTCGTTTTTAAGTATATGTAAGAGCTAACATAATATTATATAATTTTATTCCCGAATAGGAATTATTCACATTGCTATGTCCTTTTGCTACACTTGTCTTAGAACTTATATATGAACCTCATTTTATGCAAATGCAGGTTGTGTAGAAACTTATCCTTATCCGAAACATTAGTGTTGTACTTTCATTAAATTGGAGATTTTATATAAATTGTAATGAATTCATTTAATAAAATTAAGGAAAATACTTGCGTGTTGCTTTTACAACTATATTGCAATTTATAATAGAAATAGTAATTTATAATTTATACAAAAGTTGTTATTTATTACGTACGTGATTGTCTCTGATATCCTTTGGACTGGTCGATTTTTTCGCCTTTACTGTGTATTGGTTTATTTTCGGGTTCATCGGCTGTGTTAAAAATAACAATATCGAATTGAATTAAAATTCCGTTAAATTATTAATGCTAAACAAGTTAATTTATTAAAGAAGAACAATTTATTTTATATACTATTATCTGATTATAGTTTCTGCCTATCAGGAAAAACATAAGAAGAAAAATGTACCACGTTCTATGGGATATTTGAAAACGATCCTAATTATATTATAATAGTTGTTTTTTTTATACACGTTTATACATTGTATAATTTATTGAGTTCAGTAGAAGTGAGACGAAACTAGATAACCAGATTACAACGGAAATGAAGGGTTCGTGTTGGCCAAACGCATTAATTGGTCAATTAGATTATTCTGACTGTAATTAGTAGAGCGTTTAAGAATAGGAAATGGAAAAATAGAACGGTTTGCACCTGAAAGTTTTAAGAGAAAGAAGCAATGGGGAACTGCGATTTTGAAGGAACCTTATGAACTGAAGAATAATTTTATGAACAAATGATATTTTCCTAGTATGATTTATTTTATAATTTATTAAAATTAAGTTCTACATTTATCACCAGTTTTGGTATATTTACTTCAGTGACCAAATAACCAAAAAGTTGCCTAGGATTCTTACTCATTTTGAGTTACCTATAATAATTAATTATTATAATATATATGGAATTTTAGACAATAAGTGTTGTGCCTCCATTAAATTAAATTTGTTTAAACGAAATAAAAAAAAGAAGAAAAATAAATCGTAAACATATGATTTATCTTTTTCTCAGTTTATGACAAAAATAATTTAATTTACCAAACAGTTTTTCAAAAAGTGACTTGGCAGAAATATTCTGAATTTATATCCAGATTTTCTTAGCCCTTAGAATATCATTAAAAAAAAAAAAATTATGATAATAACATTAAAGTTAAAATAGATACCTATCTCTCAGAAAATAATTCAAAATAATTATTCCGGAATTTTTTCCAGGGATTTTCATAATAAATGGTAATTATCGTGAAAAAACGTATAAAAAATAGGACATTTATAAAATGTATTATTTTCAAATCGTAAATACTACAACCTTTTAAAACAAGTACCACCGAACTCCATTTTTCTCTTTAATTTTCGTTAGCAATGATTAATCGTTGCGCACAGATATAAATTTAATTTATCCTCTACCTTCCCAAATGTTCACCTACAACAGTGGCCCACTCATCGTACGAATTATGTCAGTTTGATTTTATTTTTTATTTCATAGTTATTATGTGGATATAATTATTTGACCAAACTAAAATGCTTGTAAAATTAACACAAATTGCATTATGAGTTGCAATTAGTGGTAAAAAAAATATGAAATAAAACTGTCAAAATTACCGCATTTCAAAATATGTATTACTGAACTTCACTCAGAAACGTTTTTCGTTATCAATGGGTTTTCAATTCAAATAGTTGTAAATCAAATAACTTTATGCATTCTACTTTCCTCGCTTCTTACCTACAACAGTAACACAACCATCTCCAGTATTAGCTTTTTATTTTCTTATTGTACTTTCTATCATTACTTACTATCGCAATAACATTAGCTTATGTACGTTTCTTACTAAAATGACAATTAAAAATGTATTCATCACAACACAAATAAATCAACACATAATATTTGTATCATCATCGTAAAATATTACTCACTGATATCACGAATTTCTACTTCCGACGTCACTTCGTGAAATACCTGAAATTGTGAACAATTGTTTGTTCTGATAATGTTTTAAACATGTCAAGTAACAATATACTTACAATTAACAAACATGAAAATAAATACAGCAATGTGAATGTATTCATTGTGGTAGATACCTATTTAAAACCATGAATTGACATTTTTTTAATTGGCTGCAGTATCAGACAATAATATTATGCGACTATAATATTATAATTAAAAACGTGTACTAAGAAACGAGAAAATTAATTGTTGTCGATTTAAAACAAATTAGATACATTATGAACACAGTCTGGAAATAAATATATGCATTGTTGTAAAAAAAAAAAAAAAAAACAATAAAAAAAACTGCCTGCATTTTTCAATTATCTCGTATCGGCTCATCGTGTTTACAATTAATTGAAAAAGTTTACTTCTCGATGAAACCTTTAAACGGTTATATTTATGATACCAGCATAGATAAGTAAGTACCTACTGGCATAACATATTATTTAGATTAAATAAATATTATAATATTTATAATTAAAATGAATACCTATATAATTAAGTATTTTAATATGGTCGCGGTTTTCATTATAATATATTAAAAAGTTTCCAGTTTCATAATTCGGATAAAAGTGAACTTTTTTTAAATATTAAGAGCAGCGATAAACAATTTGAAATAAAAAAATCTTATAACATATATAGGTAGATATTAGGTACAAAAACTGAAAAATCCAAAGAATGTCTCCGATAGTCTATAGGTATATATTATAAAAGTTAAATTATCTACATAAAACGTTTACGGACGAAACTTTTCGAGCATCACTTTTGTATGCCGTTTCAAAGTGATTTACGAGAGTAAAAATATAAAAAAACCGTACACAATTTCAAAATCTCAACAATTCATTTACCCTACTGTGACTCGTGTTTTACGTAGTAAATGAAATCAGAAGAGTGTTTAAAATGTTCAAAATGAATGTATAAATGCAAAATCATTCTATAATATCAAATTAAAAAAAAAATTATTAAAACAAAAATCTTACTTTCTTTGCTTATAATTTTACACATGAACTGGAAATACCTGATAAATTTACACTGTCAGGGGCGAAATTACTGTATTCATAATATACTTAATATTACCTATTTCGAATGTTTCCATTGGGAATATTTCCTTGTTTTTATATAGATATCTATTTAGTATCATATATATTTTTTATGTATACAATTAAAATAATTACCCATTGTTTGTTGAAAGTTTAATTTAAAATGTTTTTAACTATTCATCGGAACAATGCTCATCGCTTCATGTAAGACAGAATAATATTATAATATTGTATTAAATACCACCTGAATACACACACTTGACAACCAAATTTTTGGCAACTATTAATTTTGTCTATTTTGTTTATGGTAGGCAATTTAAAGTAAATTTACTAGAATTCAGAAAAAAAAATAGATAGGTACTAAAATAGAAAAAAAAAATTTACTCTTTAGCTTAACATGCAACTGTTTTACTATATTAACAATGCAAGATGTAATTATTAAATACACGATTTTTAGATAACTTCGTCGATTAAAAAGTTATGAGCGTGAATAATCTTAGCTTAGAGATTCGTAATGTTAGTACCTAATAACAATAATAATAATAATATTATGATACTTAATAAAAAATGTTCTATTTAATTTTCTAAAAAGGTAATTTATTTTTAATCTTTTTAAATTAAGTTTGTATGTTTAGTCTGTTTGGGTAAACGTTGGCGTGATTTTAAATCTTCTTATTAATAAAATGATATCAGAGATTCTAAGTGAAAAAAATAAAATGTATTTTGTATAGATAGATACAAATTTTATTGCTATAAAACATTAAAGAATAATATTCGACATTGTGGCATTGGTGTCGGAATAAATGGCTCATTAAATATATTATTATGGTTATCTGGTTAGTTGTTGATTTACAAATCTGATCACCAAGAAATTGATAATTTATTGTGATATTGAGAATCATTTTATTCTCGAACAATTAAAAATCAACACTTACAAAATATACAAACATGAAAATTCTATCATAATATTTTATAAGAAACATATTATTCTGTGATAAACCCATAATTATTTCAGTACTATTAGTTTTTAGTACTTCTGAGCATATAGCTAAGAATGAATTGGTTTTTCTGTTTATTTTAAACAACTTTTCTTTCAGGATTTTTTTTTTTAATAAAAGTAGATTTTTTCCATCTAGTTGGTGCATTAGGAAGGTCCATATTTTGGTTTTCTTTGTAAATTTTTTTAGTACTGAGGAAAAAAGCGAAAAAATTATGCGATAATGGTTTTTGTTATTTTGTTGTAATTCAGTTATATTTTTAATTTTTCTAGAATTGGTACAATTTTTAAAAACAATCTAGAAATATTAGAGTAAGTTATAGCCAGTTTTAATGTTTAAGTTTTTATTTAAACACAATTTTTTGGTTTCTTACAAGAGTTTTATAATTTGATACAATGTTCATCAAACATTTTTCACATGGCAGTATGTTTAAGAGGATCAATGCATTTTTGAGTATTGGTCGGCAGGCATATTTTACGCTCACGGGATACTTGCTTAACCGCACGTGTCACAAACTCACAACGCACACTTGTATGAAAAACGTTTAGTTTTATTCTGTATCATACACGTTAATAATATATTCTCAACGAGAAGTGTGATTTAAACACCTATAGCTACGCAACACATCCTCTAAATTCATTTATAAAAGACGCACGTGTCTTGCATGTGCAGTGTATCCTACAGTGGCGTATTTTGACGATTTCCCCGAGCGTTGTCTAATTTTCGTGAATCATCTCGGTATCCGTGTTTTAAAGAGCAGTCGACGTTCGTCCTTACATTGTCTATTCTATTCCTACATACTATTAGAAATTGTTTAAACTATATTAAATAAATATTAATAACTAAATTTTAGTGACATTCAGTTTTGATATAAATTAAAGGAGACAATTAATTACCAGGAGATGATGTTAATCACAGGTTTGGCTGTCGATAAGTTTTTAGAGCCTTATCTTCAGTGTTTTGTACAAATGGTGATCGGAGTATTATACTGCGTGGAAGCGAATTTTCACACCTCAATTTTCAAATAATCAAAATTTTTCGGGAGAGTGTTGTTTAAATGTTTAATAGAAGACAAGGTGACAATAAGTACAACTACCAGGTTTAAGGAAATATGGATTAACCAAATACAGCAGCCCGCCTATGGTATCTGCAACTGCCGTATAGGTTTGGAAAGATGTAGGTAGTAAGGGTTTTGGATGAACAAAAAAAAGAGTGCTTCCGCTGGGCGAACCCAGAGAAATGAGAGAAATTCGATGAAAAAGATTTACGCGCCTCGCATTTCTATGCCTTCCATGGTCTCTAACCTTGGCGGCCCCCATATGATCGCCTCAGTGACTACGGTGGATGCCAGTGCACAAACAATGTGCGTTATTAATTGCGAAATAATCTATGGCGTACTTAGGTGGCAACACTGATAGTTTTGTGATGAAACTGGTAAATGTACCTGAAACGTCACTTGGCTTGTTTATTTTATAAATATTAAATATTAATGTATTATAAATTAGTTGTAACGTGTAATTATTCATTGTTCATTATGCTACATTTATTATTTTATTTTTAGTACATTGTGGTAATTCTTAGAACATAATTGCATTTATATTTGTTATGTACAATGTGTCTAACCTACCGATGACTGTAATTATAGATTTTAAATTATAGAAAGCTGAGTGAAATTATAAAATAAGTTACACTGAATTAGTTAAACTTCTGTGTCATGTCATTGTTGTCGGTAAAAACGGTGACAATGGCATATTTAAACGTTTGGTAAAACATAGATAATATTTAACAGCATATTTTGTTGATTAAAAGGATACAAATCTATCCGAAATTTATTTGAATTATTTTAACCCAAATAATTTTTAATAATATTAATAATTGAGTAAAATACTTATGACATAAGTAAGTGTTTTGTAATAACATTGTTATTACATAATAAAAAATAAATATCACAAAATTGGATCATTTATTTATTATAATAAGGGCTTAATTTAAAAAAAACAGAGACCTTGTGCACTACACATTTTCGGTACCGTATTTGAAATAAAAAAGAAATCAGTAGAAATTAAAAACAACATTTTTTTTTATAAATTTAAAAGGTAGATTATAATAAAAATATACAATTCATTAAATTATATTAAACTTATATTTATAAATAACAATTTTACTTTTTAATTTGATTTCTATAAGCATTTTTATGCTTGTAATTTTTTTTTTTGCAAATTCACCAATAAAGTTTTCGAATGATGGATGGCCGGTAACGGTAAAACAATTAATAAGTTTTCTTTTAATTGAAGAAAATCGGATTCAAGTTTTTTTACGTTTAAGAGCAAAGTATAATAGATAAATATAATATAATTCAATTAAATTACTATGAACTTGAGTGCAGCAGTTGTTGTTGTAGGTGGAAAGTTGGGAAGGTAGGATCCAGACGGAATTTTAATGTACATCTGTAAGCAACGATTAACCATTGACTGAATCAACTAATGAAAAAAATGATTCTGAGTGGAGTTCATTTGAAAGTGTTGATTTGTCAAAAATAATATATTATGGTAAAATAATTGCTTATGCATTAAACATTTTCTTTAATAATTGTACCTATTTTTCCGTTCTCCCGGTTTTCCCATGTCTTTTTCCGGTTTTTCCCATTTATTAGGCTTATAGGGTAATAAAAAAATTACCACCTATAAGTACCTCCCCAGTCAAATTTCCTTTCAAAAAAAGTACTACACTTATGAATTGAAATAACATTTTTGGTATAAATGTTGTTCACAAATAAAAAAAAAAAAAATAAAATAAAAACGATAGTAAAACCATAAGCATCTTCACTACACTCAGAATCTTGTCTAATCAGAATTTCGTTAAAATTTTAACATTCTGATACATATAATAATTATTTATTCAACACTTATCAATAATTTATTGATTTATTATTTTTTTAATTAAAATATAAAGTAATCAATAAAATATAAAAGAGTACAATTTTTTTTTATATAGTGGAACAGGGAACGTGGGTGCCTTGTGTTTGTGCACCTTATGCATCTGCGTAAATTAGGGCTTGATCATAATATGAAGTAAGAATATAAATAAAAATAAAATAATATTATTTTAACTGTGAATTATGAAACTTATATATACATTTTTTTTTAAACGCACGAAATGTAGCATAGGAGTTAATACCTAATATTATGCTAAAGCAAAACCATGTTAAATATGAATAAACTGAGATATATATTTATTTGCTTCACGTACAGAGTTTTCAATTCGTCTCAATTCAACTCTATAATAATAAAAAATACAAAAATTAGTTACTATATTGTTATTTCAATAATCTCATAGATTAAACTTATTGATTATTTTGGCTATATAGTCGATAAAACTCAAACATACTTCGCAGATATCTAAAGCGGTAGTTTTGAAGGTGTTCAAATATAAAGAAATAAAAACCAACCGATAAATTGTAATTTGTTATCAGTTTTATTAATTTTCTAAAAAAAACTTTCGGGAATTAGAAAAATGTGTCAAGTAAAATATCACCATGAAAAAAATAAAATATTTTACCGTACTGTATAAAAAAAAATTGAACATTTTTACTAACTAAAAAAGTGAAGTTCATGAAAAATAAAACACTTATCTTAGAAAAATTAGGAAGTATCTCATTTTACTCAAAATCTTAAGTTAGAAATGTATACTTTGTTGTACAATGTTTATATTTAAAATAATTGATACCACTGATAAAGGTGCCACTGTTATAGATGGGATGTTCGGAAGGTATGATACATAAAGTTTTCGTCAAAATTTAAAATTTTAATGTTTAGAAAAACGTTTTTATTATTACAACTTATGAAGAACCTCGAGTAAAATTTTCAAACATTTCTGCTCGGCTAAAGTAAATTTATCCTTATAAATCAGATAAAAACGAAAAATTCGAAAAAATAAAATGCCTACAAATAATTAAACAAATTTCCAAAATATTCTGAATATATTATCACGTCCGAAAATGGCCAATATACGTATTTTGCAAAAATTAGACCTGTACGTTTATTTTCTATTAAATCACATTAAAAAAACAAAACACAGAGCTAATACTGGTGATGGGGACGGCCACTGTTATAGGTGAGAAGTTGGAGAGGTGGGATACATAAGGTTATTTCATTTTTATCTATAAGGAATGATAAACCATTGCTTGACGATTCCAAGCGCAGTTTGGTAATACATACTTTGAAGTACTGTAATTTTTTTTTCGTTTAAATTTGATTTAAAAAAAAACTTTTGTTTTTCTACAAATGTTTTTCTTTTCTTTAGGTGTGCGATCGGCCTTACGTGGGTCGCAAAAAATGTATACCTAAAAAAGTGGGTCGTGAGTCCAAAAAGATTGAAGACCACTGCTATAGAGGCATAATATTTGACGGGATCAAAAAAAAATAGACCGTTATATAGAGGTTACCGTTTTTTAGAGGTGACCAGAAGTTAACAGAAGTATTACTGCATTTATAATAAACGATTAAAAAATAATACCCCTTACCTCTGAATGCCTTGGTTTCCTCATCATTGTCTGCGACTGTGTATAGAATAGTAAAAGAATAATAATGTTAGTTTGTCGTACAATAATATAATAATATAATAGAATTATTTTTTTCGGACACTTTTTAATTTTACCCGAACGTACTTGTTACTTTATTTAGACTGAGATTAAATATGGGGCTTTCCTTCCACCAAACGTACAACTCAGGGTTCCCATCTATATGTTCGAAATATGTTAATTATTTGTTTAATAATAATAATATCATATGTACTAGACAAATTAAGCATTTAGATAAAAGTATGCATTGAACTTTCCACTGTTGATTATTGTGTAAAAGGCAATTATTAGGTTAAATCATTTTTCTTACTGCAGATCTTTTCGATTAATTGTGGGTCTTCTTTACCGTGTTTGATTAATTCCCCAATATGTGGTTCATCGTTTCCATTTGTACCTATTGAAAATAATGATGTTTATTCGCCTCGGAAGTATATTATTTTTTGTCAATTTTTCCCCAAAATTATGACTCAACATTGTATGTTATGTTTGTTATATTGGTATACCTTTATCCTGATGCATTTTAATGATTTAGTGGCTCCTCCAGGATCAAATAAACTAAAACTCGAAAATATGAGTTTTTTTTAAAATTATACCTTTATATATAAGGATTGAAGACATAAATTGTTGATTTCGAGGGCGGTGTTTTTTTCAGATTTTTACACTCTTATAGACTCCTCCAAATAAAACTAGAGATATGAACTGTTGATGCATGTATCACAGGTGTGCTCTTCTTAACTATTTTAAGATTCAAGTTTTATGTTTTCACAGAAAATACTGGTATTTAAACACCCTAAGATGCTCATCAAAGTAATAATGGGGTTAAAATTTGTATTTACAAATAGTTGATTTGTTGAGCATTTCTCTTTAGATAGTTTTAACTGCCAACTCCTGCTCCCACCGTATGTTTTAGCAAAAGTCTCGAAAACTATTTTACAAATTTGAATGAACTTTTTTTTGTATAATACCTTATCGTTACCGGAAGATTATATAATCCTTCTTATTGGAAAGTAAGTAGGGTATTAGACCGTGAAGTAGAAGTTGTGTAGGAGGTAGACGTGGTTAATCGATTTCTAGTAATTATTTATAATAAATAAACACAAATTTAATTTATTTAAGTACATATTACAGGGTATCCTATTGTGTTCAACGAATTTGTCTAGAGCCATTTACATTCAATTTGTTATTCTTTGAAGCATCTATTCAGAGAAAATTGTTATTTTCATCCCTTTTTCACCCTCCTCCCCAAATAACTTAATTATTTGCTTTACAAAATGTTTAAAATTTTCACATCAGACCAATAAATTTTTAGCAACAGCTGTTTTATATGGAAGTCTCGTTTTAAACAGCTTCTCTGTAGAATTGAAAAAATTAAATAATAAGAAAATGTCTTTTATTTATACCCTCCAAAAACGCAGATTGAAAAAAAATTTAAAAATTAAATATTAACAGCTGTAGAAAATCCGTCGAACACGATAGAACATCTCATATAATTTTGTAATAATATACAAAATTATAAACACTAGTGAGCAACCTTTAAGCAGCAGTGCTCCGTCACTAAAATTTAAACCTATTATTTGAAAAAAAATGAAATATTGTACCGGCAACTAATTGAAAATTAATCTCTAGTGATGGAGCATTGATACCTATGGGTGTTTTTTTTTATTTCCTAAAATCGATTTCTTATGAACTTACCAATTTCCATTCTATGATTCAGGTTTAATAACGGAATATTCATCAACCAGTTAAATAAAATAAAAGTTCCCTCTGTTGAAAAAAATAATATTACATGAATTGTTCTCAATTATAATACTTGTCATATTTTCTGTTTTTAAACAAAGAAAGTATGTTAAAATCGATATTTTTTTCAAACGACATTAAACAATGTTTCAAAATTATACAGATGAAAACAACCATACATTCAACGGTTTTCTATGTTTTCGATGTTGGGTACCTGTGCTACTTACCGGGTGTTATATTTTCCCGAGGAAGTCGTTCTCCATAAACACCATTGTTGTCGGTCAATTTTGATTCATCTGTGCATTACAATTTGTAGATAATGTAGATAATTTTTAATTAATGATAAAACGATGTTTTATTGGGATATGACATTTTTGTGCGGATTTTAAATTATGTTTTATTAGTAAATACATTAATTTCACATTACTTATGTATAATTATATTATTATATTGATTTATTTATTTATAAACGAGCATCGATACTCACTATTAGCACTAATACGTGAAACCTGCAAAAAAAAAAAAATGTTTTTTTTTTTTTTATATTTGTAATGATAACAATAATCTAGTAGGTATTATATAATAGTACTCACAAGCAGCATACATGCAAATAAATATATCGGCTTGAAGATAATTGATTGCATTGTATAAATTCTAAAACTGAATAATTTACATTCATATTAATCGTTTCGGCTTAATCGATACTTTTTCCATAATGTAATATTACTAATGATTTATAAATATAACTGCCCACTAGAGTTTGTGTATTAATTTATTTTACCATGAACTATGATAAAATTAAAATGTTTATACACTATAAATTGGTAATAGTTATGTTTTTCAAAGAGAGGGATTATGCTGAAAATAATATGTACAACGTGCTTTGCATTTTATCAATGTATCTATGTTATATTTCATAATATCTCTATAATTGAATACTATATTCCATTTATAATTAACAGTGATGGCGATACGGAGATATTAGTTTCCCTTCCGTCGAACACTTTTTGAAATATAAAATTCCATTTGTTTTTTAACGTAAAGAAATGTTAAAACAGGGAATCAAATACAAGTTATACGAATACAAATACATTTTTAAATTAAAGAATACAATATACTACACTATACTGTATCTATGTCCATACTTATCTATCATGCATTTAAATTAAAATACCGAAAATAACACGTCTAATTACTGTACCCGTGTTAAATTATCTGTATAAAAAATTGTCACAAAATTTGAAGAAAATTAAAATACACAACAATTTTAACTATAACAGATTCTTCGGTTTGCTTTTATTTTAAAAATTATATCTACATATCCTACACAATTGTATTTATGTGAAATAAATACGACCGTATAGATATCTATAACGTAATGTGCAGGACCTAATGGAAATTAAAATTTAATAGGCACACTGTATTAACACATTTTAGTACAAATATATAATAAAGAAACAAATACAATTATATAGGTATATTAAAGATAATTATTGTTAATATTCTATGATAACATTGTTAACGAATGTAATAATTCGTTAAAAATACTTACTTTTCGAAGAATGTCAAAAGTTTTATTATCACGATATTATGATTTTTAAAATTTTTGAACTTTTAAGAAGGTGATGGCATAAATATTACCACGAAAAATAGCGTATGTATAATACGGCCCTCATTTAAATACTCTAAATGTGTAGGTTTTTTTCGTTTTCGTGTTTTTATTAACAGAGCAGACCATATTTTATTTTGAATAAATTAATTTAGTGTATTTAAAACGCAATAACTTTAAGAATATCTTATTACCGGTAGTGTTCTGTGTTAGGTAAATTTAATAATATTACCTACTTTACGTGAAAGTTATGGAGAATAGACCGTGCGTATAAATTACTATACCATCTGAATATTATGCGCGTATCAACATGGTTTTTTTTTTTTTTTAATACAAATTTAAATTTCTACGTAAAGTACTCGTAAAATAATACGAGCATATTGTACACTTTTAGTATACATTTTATTTACCAGAGTTGTTTCGAACACAACACATAAATACACACAGTAAATTACTATAACCATACCACGCGTAGTAGTACTATAGTTGTTTACTATCCGGTCCATCATAAAGGTTATATAAAACGTTGATTTTTATAGGTATAAATCATCGCTACGCTTTTTATAATTAACAGTGTTAATTTGTAGGCCACTGGTTTAGGTGGCAAGTTGGGAATATAGGATACTTTGTGTAATTTTTATACTCTACGCAATGATGAATCAATCGTGGTAAACGAAAAATAATTCCGAATGAAATTCGTTTAATCGTGTTAACAACTATTTGAAAAGAAACTTTTCTTGGACGTATCAAGTGGTAAACACACTCATCGTTATTTATTATTTATTTTTATCATTTATGAAAATAAATGTTAACGATTTGGCATATTGAGAGCGGGGAAGAATTTAAGAGGGGGGTAGGGGCCCAAACCCCTCAGACTTATTAAATTATATTATATTTTTAGAGATTAGACATTTGGAAAATAAACTTATATTTGCCTTTTCATGACATCGTAAAACTATAAATGAATTTGAGTCATTATTGAGTTTTTTATAGACAATTTAATTTTGTGAGTAATTTTTATTTGGTAGGCATTTAGTGGATAAAATTATTAAGCCATACATAAATGGTTGAAAATTATACAGAAGATTTATTAATGAACGTAATTTTTTTTTTATAAGAATTTAAAATAAATAAATGTGATAAAAATCGTTTTAATTAAAAATTATGTGGCAAAAATTTAGTTAGATTCTTGTGAATACGAAATGTTTCAAGATTCATTATTAAATCTTTTATTCAATATTCATTTTTCTATAATAATATTATATATTTATTGTTGAAAAAGCAATAATATTAACCGAGCTCCACTCAGTACCATTTTTCGGGTGTTCTATTAAAATGTCCGGGGGTAAAAAAACATAATACCTATAAAATTATTATTTATAATTATAAATATTGAGTTAAATACAATTTTAATACGTAATAATAATATTAATAGGTATAACAATCGTCTTAAAAATAATAAAAACAACAATGATAAAACTGATCAACTGACCAAAACTCAATGTGAACATCGTATAAAAATTAAAACTAAAATAAAAAAGAGCTGATACTGGGGATGGGAATGGCCATTATTTTAGGTGAGAAGTTGGGAAGGTAGGAAACATAAGGTTATTTCATTTATATCTGTAAGTAACAATAAACCATTGCTTGAAGTAAGACGATTCCGAGCGCAGTTCGATAATACATAATTTGGAGTGCCGTAATTTTTTTTTTGCAATTTTCGATTTCAAAGCGTTTATTAAAAAAAAAGAAGTCATCCGGTGATTTTGGAAATTTAATAATGTCTAATTAAGTCCATTATAAGTACTATTACCAAGTTTCAAGTTCTACATGCATTACCGAATTACAGCAAAAAATTTTTTAAAAGCTTAAAAGTGGCTTAAAAGTTTTGATAATGATACCATAGGAATGTAAATTAAAAAATCAACAAAAAAGGTTTCTTTTGATTTTTCGATTAAATCATTTTTCCTGGTAGAAAACGTTGTCCGTGTTTTATAAAATAATGAAATCACGAAATTGTAAGTTTTTTACGATTTTTCCCACTTAAGCGCCCTTATTGAAGTCAAAAAATAAAATCAAAAAAATATAAAATACAATATAGAAAACTTGAGCTTTGAAAGTTGCTGCACGTAAAAATCGGAGTAAGTTTACTAGGAAAAAACGTGTCCACACACTAGAACAAAAATATAACAAAATAAATAAACAGCATTGCAAAACCAATAGACCCCTCGCTACGCTCGGAATCTCAAAAATACATTACATTCAATTTTTTTTATCAGTAAGTATTACTTAAAAACTACTAAGTGCAACTTATAATGAATCTTCTATTGAATTGTCCAGCATTTCTGCTTGTTAAAAAAAAGAATATACACAGATATGCACTATTAAATTGCATAATAAAACTTGCAAAAAGAATATGTCTAAAAATAGCTCAAGTATCGTAAAATCATTTTAATTTTTAGCACATCTAGAAAAAGTAAATATGTATTTATTACCAAAAGGTCAAATCTAAACAAATAGCTTTAACAGAATTTCAACTAAAAAAAGACGGGAATACTTACAGATTTAATTTCTTTTTTCTTATGACTTTTTTTTTTTTTAAAGGCAAATAAATACAAGCTGATAAATAATCGCATACAACACTAGAATAACATGACTGTACGGGAAACGGGTAACCATTGCAATATAATAATAATTATGAATACGCTTCAAACTTGTTATATTTTAACCATAAATGGAACCTCTGTTTTATCATAAGTTAACGTTATTATACAGTAATAAATCGAGATAATATAATTATGCAATTTTTGAATCCTATATGAAATTATAATTTCAGAATTCAGAACTCATAATGATTGTACCATGTATTTATTTTCACTATCGCTTTCAGATAAATATTTAATTATGTTATTTAACAATTTGTTGTAGGTACCTATTTATTTTATTATTATGTATTATTATATTTAAAAATTTAAGTGTAAACAATACAATACTTTTCGTACTCAATAATAATATATGAATTTATTTTATAAAATTAGTTTTCCTATAGTACGTAATAATACCACCGTTATTACATGTACGAACGACTATTATAGGTACGATGTAGGCTACGCATGTAATTTTAAAATGTTGTTTGTATAGGTTCGAAATTAAAATACGGATAAACGTCATCATATAATGACGTCATACGTACGAATATAAATGCAGTACAAAATCATCCAATTATTCGTATATCTAAGTTTCGTATGGTTGTACAAAATATCAAATCATCTTCGTATATGAAAAGATGTGTACGAACGACCGTATTGGACCGTTTCGACAATATTCGTACAGCGTACAAGATAGAACCTCAGGGCGCTGCTGCTTTATTATATGATTTATACATCGGGGTAATTTGTTTTAAAGAATTGTTTGACCACGTTTAACTCTGCTTAGGATTATTTTTCGTTAGCATTGTCGTTCAGTACAGATATTAGATGAATAACTATTTTAAATTATTTTGAATTTTGTAACAATTATGTCTGAACGTTTACACTGTGCCATGTAGGCAACGCGACCATTGGGCAGTTCATTTTAATAAAAGTTGATTCTCTTTCTATCCTACCTACTAAAATTCCCACATACAACAGTAGCACACTAGCTTCCCCATAATCAGTATTAGGTTTCGATTTATTATTATATTGGTTTGTGTCAGGGAATATAATTGTGTAAATTTTATTATCAATGAATAATAAATACCTAAGTTATTTAACAAAAGCAAAACGAAGGGATTTATTTGAATATTCAGTTTGTATAGTTTTATTTTAATCGTCCGATCTAATCTTTAAATAATATTACAATATAACAAAATAAATAACATAGTTTAAAAAGATGTACATATTTCGCATGATGGTTTGGCCACTGCAATCGTAGATCAGAAATTAGGAAGGTAAAACATAGAGGGGAATGTACGTCTGTAAACAAAGATAACACATTGCTAACGAAAAACGGGTTTTGGGTAAAAATGCCTGAGGAAAAAATGTCCGGGATATACACTGTAGGTATAGTTAAATAACTAACGACCAAACTAAAGGATGGAGTCTTAAATTTTCCAAATTATTTTCACATTCCCACCCAAGAAGTTGACTATTAATTGAAAAAATGCGGAGTTGGTTTTACAATTGTTTGTAAATTGTACTTATTAAATATTACAAATATTACATTGTAAAACAAATATTGATTTAGGAAATAAAAATATAGAAGTAACAATAACATAATTTTCTATGCAACTATTTCAGCTTTCCACTGGGGTCAACACTTTTGGATTAGTTATATTATCACAACTTAAAATATATTTATTTGTTTTCTGACTATAATATAATTCTCAATTTAAAGTGTTCTTATATTTTAAACTGTTTTTGTTGATTATTTATGACTATACAGTACATATTTCTAATTAATTGTGTTGACATGCGCTTCGCTTTGTGATATACTTATTGAATAGCGTTTACAGGTTTATTTAATAAATGGCAAAACAAAATCGTCATAGTTATATTTTGAACAATAATTATTTAATTAAAGTGTAATAAAAAAATTGCATACGCATGTTGGAAAGCAAAATATTATTATGTGTAGACAATTTGAAACAATAGACTTACAATATTGAAGTAAGAATTGATTACATTATCTCACGTTTTTTAAATAATAATCGATAACGGTTATGAAAAAACACTTATTATTCTATCTCCAGTAGTATCAGCTGCGGCCATACCCAACGATAACGGTTTTCTGATTAAACCCGGAACTAAATTAAATCTCGATTTAGCTGAAAAATAGTCACATTCTGTTATTTAAATACAAAAAAAAAGGTAAGATTTCGATCGTATAATATATCAGCGTGAAGGGATAACAAATTTAATAATAATATCCTTTTAAAAATGCAATTAAAAAAAAAATAAAATGTTGACCTCGAGATACCGTCTATGGTAATAGACCGTCTATTTTAACCGGTTCGGATCAAAATCCTGACAATCGAAATCCCAACAGTCGAAATCTCGATAGTGAAAATCCCGAATTGGTCAAACAACCGACAATTACATATCATACAATATTGTAGGGGCTGAATAGGCTGTATAGGCAATTTTAAAAGAAGTTAACTTACTAAAATTAATTATTATAGATTTTTGTTTGGATTTTTACAAGGTAAATACATAGTATTTCATTGAAATATTTGTATTTTTTTTTAAATATATTAAATATATACGCTATTTTACTATAACGAGTTATTGGATGTACTGATTTAATTGTATTAATTATACATTTCAAAAAGTGTAACGTACATTTTTTTACAAGTTGATATTATCTAGTAATATTTTACCACATAATGAGGCGATCACCTAAACAATCTCAGGGGATGTCGATATCATACCTGCGATGTGATATTGTCTGTTGAAATTTTAACTTTGTTGGGATTTTAACTGTCGGGATTTTGAACGCCGCCCTATTTTAACAGTTATTATAATACTTTCGAGTGCTATACATTTTTCTGCAATAGATCATATTAACAAACTTGTTTTACTAGCCACATCCAAGTAAAATTTAAAAGACAACATAAATATTTTATACGTACGTGAATTATATTATTATTAAATATTATTTACGGTAGGTAGGTACTCACTGGATGAATTTTCAATTTCATTGTACTTTTCTCTTACATCACTTAACAAATTTCCGAAAAATGTTGAAGCGCCAGTGGCCAAATTAAATCCCATATTTACCAAATCGTTATTTTCCTCCGAATTCATGGACACGTCACGTTCATAAGGATCTACTTCGTGAAAAATATATAGTTTTTTACCATCTTTATAGTTTTCTTAATAACTGAAAAAAACTTAGAAAAGACGGGAAAATATACGCAATAATGTTTTGGCTTATTTTCTTCTTTGGTTCATCAGCATTGGCAAGGTCGTTGTTTGGAAAGTTATTTTTGATGTACTATGTACCTACCTTTTATTATAATTAAGGAAAACAGCCATCAAAAATACAGGAAAATCAGACACGGCAGTTAAAGTTTCATTATTTTCGATTTGTTTTAAATTCTACGTGGAGCGAGGAATGTATTGGTTTAAAAATGATATTTATTTTTTTTTCTGATTAACAATTTTTTCACCAAACATTTTGCTCCGATTTTCAAGTATAGCATATTTTCTAAAAGGAAATTTGACTGGGGTGATATTTTAGGAAGATCAATTTTTGATTTTCCCAGTGGTACACACTCATCGTGCGAAGTATGTCATGTTTTTTTTTATTGCAATTGTTTAAAATAATCATAAAAATCTTAAATTACTACATAGTATTTATATTATTCATTCATAGGCGTAGTAATTTATTAAATATTTTAACTATTTTAAAGCATTCAACATTTTCGAATCTTTTCAGCTTTTATTTGGATTTATGTTTATAGAAATTTTTGTCCAAAACAGAAATGTATTTCAATTTAACATTATAAGTTGTGTGTAGTAGGAAAGAGTAGAGCTAATTATCATAGATCTTTTAAGAATTTTGCTGAAAATCGTAAAATTGACGGCAATTTAATACATGTTTAACCAAAATTTACTCATAATCGTATTTTGTGAGCAATTAGTGCATACATATATAAACTATATAACCTTTAGTGTCATACCTTCCGGCTTCCCTTACATTCGTCAGTAATACCAGATTTTATTTATAGATTCTGAGGGTATAACTATGTACACTGATTTTTAATTTTTTTATTTTGTGTCTGTGTATAACTTTTACCAGAAATCTTCTTGAATCGAAAAATGACAATAAACTTATTTTGTCGATTTTAGGATCTAGTTGGTGCATTTGGAAAGTCATTATTGCAATTTGTCTTAAGTTTTCGTGAAAATTGGGAAAAACAGAAAAACGTAGAAAAACCAGGACTTAAATAAAAAAAAAAAATTAAATTTTTTATCGTTATAAGAAATTCAAACGTTATGAACAATTTAGTGTTTAACGTTATAGGAAGTTTAAACGTTACTCAATTTATGCGTTTAAACATACAAATTATATGTCTATAAATTGTTTCCATTAAACGTTTCAACTTTTTCAATGTTATTCGTCTTTAGCGGTTTAAATGGTTTTCTTTTATAAATTTTAAACAAAATTCAATATGTAGAACTGAATGGTTATTAAATATTCGCATTTATCATAATAAATGCGAATAATTAACTGTGATTAACTGTTAATAATGAAAAACGATTCTGAGCGGAGTTGAGTTGCTCTTTCAACATGTGCATAATTTTTATTTCCTTAAAAATATTTGTTTAATATTGTATTATTATATTGTATTATTATATATTATTTCTCCGTTTTTCCTACGTTTTCCCCCAGGTTTTCCCATGTTTTTTTTCGTTTTTTTCCATTTATCGAAAGAACTCACAAGAAAATCAAAAAATTACCTCCCTAAAGTACCAGCCCAGTCAATTTTCTTTTCTGAAAAAATGCTATAATTAAAAATCAGAGCAAAATCGCTAGTAGAAAAGTAAACACCATTTTAAAACTAATACATTCCGTTTAGAATCTTAAATAACTATTGTAATATGTGATTTTGTGATATAAAAAATTACACAAACGTGTGAATATTTGTCAATTGACGCGTTATAACTGTAGTAGTAACGAGTTGTTTTATTCAATATCTTGATACCAAAACTAAACTTAATACTTAAGAGTGTATACTGTATTGTAAAAAATAAAATTGTTACTAATTTGAAACTTAAAATGACTAATAATATTAACACAAATGTGCATGGAAAGTACAAAGTACCAAATATAGGTAAACCAAACCACATCCGAAGAATTGTGAGTTATTACTGGTCTTAAATAGGGAGATACACTCTCTCTTTTGCTATTCAATATAGCTTTGAAAAAGGTTATAAGAAGTGTACAAAATAATGGATGTGCACTAGAGGTCGGTGCATCGAAAATAGATGTATTAGGGTTTTCCGATGAATTAAACCTAATTGGAAACAGCAAAGAAGCTGTAGTGAATAATACAGTCTCATTAATTAACATAACGAAAATAATTGTCTTATCAGTAAATAAAGAAAAAGCTAGGGTAATGGAAATTATTGGAAAACGACCATGAATTATTTGCCGTTAGGTTAGATTGACTGGAGCGTAGAAATAGTAAGCTGCATACACAAAGTGGAAAAAGCCTGTTATGCGTTACAAACGTTTTTTAAATCCGAATTATTCTCGAGAAGAACAAAGTTACGACTGTGTCTGGCTACAGTTAGACCGGTACTGATATATGGTTTTGGAGGTGTGTACGATAACAGCGCAAATGAAGAAAAGGTTAGGCCTCTTTTGAGAACAAGATTTTGAGAATGATCTACGGTGCAATATGCGATGACAAGTTTGGGTACTAGCGAAGAAGGAAAATCGTCGAAACCCGAAAAACTACAAAAGAGCCAAAGGTAACCAACTTCATAAAGGCACAATAATTGCAATGGTTTGATCACGCTATGCGAAGAAAAGAATTAAATGCTGTGAGGTCTGACATAGATTACCAACCTAGAGGGAGAAGACTGTGGGATAGACCAAGGAAGCGATGGTTCGACGGGATAAGCCAGGACTTAAAATCACTTGACGTAAAAGACTGATAGAACATTATTCAGAATAGGGAAAGATAAAATTAATCTGATGGTGACGGCAAAGACGCTTGTTGAGTCATAAAGTCAAAAAGAAAAAAAAAAAATTTTTCGTTGAGTAAGGATATTAATTGAATAACTATTTTAAATTATTTTGAATTTTGTAATAATTATGCCTGAACGTTTACATTATGTCATGTAGGCAATCCAACTATCGGGCAGTTCATTTTAATAAAAGTTGATTTTCTGTCTATTCTTATCTACCCAACTTCTCACTTATAACAATGGCATACTGACTTACCTCTAATCAGTTTTAGCTTTGGCTTAATTTTTATATATTATTTTGTGTCAAGGAATACTTTTTTGAAAGTTTTAATACCAATGAATATTAAGTTGTCTAAAACAAACTGACGAGATTTATTTGTATATTTAGTTTGTGTAATTTTATTCTACTCCATCAATTTAATCTTAAAATTATATTATAATAAAATAAATAACATCGTTTAAAAAGATGGACATATTTCACACAGCGGTTGGGCCAAGTTAGGGTATAGAGGCAAAATAATTTTTATCTGTACGCAACGATGGCTAACGAAATACGTTTCGGAACAAATTTTCTCTTACATATAAATGTACATTTTCCAGTTTCCGTAAATTTTTTTTCGGTTTTTTCCAATATTATTACTAAACCCGCTTGAAAACTCAAAAACTGACCTTTCTATGCTCGGAATTTAAAATTGCAAATAAAACATTGCAAAAAATCACTGGTTTTGGTACAAACAAATATCCATTAGTATTTATGTATTGATATAAATTTATATTAATTTACTTTTTGATAGTCTCAATGATGACGGGCTCATCATATTTTTTGTGTTTTTAGTATCATCATCTTCAGTGGGTCTATCAATTTTCTCTTCTGTATTAAAAAAATCATAGGTAACATTATTTTAATGTGTACCTACGTTAAAAAAACCATGTCAGGTCATGAAATTTAATATTACACAGTAGATATACATTAATGTATTAATATTATACATTGTATTACAGGACAAATTATTTTATATAATTGACAACTATCTATAATGTTTCGAATAATACATTT
Source organism: Cinara cedri (assembly GCA_902439185.1). Classification (NCBI taxonomy): domain Eukaryota; kingdom Metazoa; phylum Arthropoda; class Insecta; order Hemiptera; family Aphididae; genus Cinara; species Cinara cedri. Next base: position 703,876 of record CABPRJ010000506.1, on the reverse strand, counting down.
GGAATGCTTACCAGTCGTTATATTGGTTATGGTCGACGAATCTAGGTTAACTTTTTTTTCTGAAACCGTCTCTCCGTCTATATAGTTATAAACGTTGCGATTTATTATATTGTAAATAAATATTAATATTATGTAAGTTAACAAAAAAATAATAAATAAGGCTAAGTAAGCATTACATAGCTGAATATTCCCCATTATACGATTTGACGTTTATTGCTGGTATAAAATCAATTATGGGTCTCTTGATGAGGACAAGAAGACTAAATTTTGTAAGTTTTTAATTGCGTTTGAACTGTATGATAACATTGAAAATGTGATGGTGACTGAAATTCATAATTTGTTTTTTAAATTACCGTTGACATCCCCTCCCCTGAAAAAAAATCTGTGGACGTTTGTTAAATTAACCATACCCCCAACATTTGAATGTTCGAACTAATGTGATAATATTGTAGTCTCATACCATCATGACTACTTAGTGACAAAATCTTCCTGGTCAAAGTGATCAAAATAAAACAACTTGAACTAAAATATCTGGTGTTTTCATCAAATCTGTTGTAAACTATACTTCAGAAATGATGTATTTATGTCTAGAATTTTGTCTTCAATATTTAGATAAATTCATTTGCGGTTAATATACAAGAATAACACAAACCATATTATTATATATTCTTACTGGCTAAACATTTGTTATTTTTGTTGTTGAAAAAAAAAATACGAAGCGGAGAATCATTTATTTAAGTACTATATACTTGCTTACCATTCAGAGGAGCACTGAACACTTTTTGAGATAACTATAAACAAATATAATCGATCGTTATTTTTGCGTATTTCTAAATTATTCTAATTTATATTAATAATATGTAATGATTAATGAGTACTTACGAGTAGCATACAATTTAATAAAAAAAATCGTGTAAAATTGATCATGGCAAAAACTAAAAACCAAAACAAAATTTTAATTTATTGACATCCACCTAATATTATGTATTAATGCACCACTAAGAAATACAATTTATAAATTTAAATATCTGTCATTGATTCACTTCAACATTTATCGATAAGATTTATAAGTATAATATACTCATAAAATTATATTATAATTTTAAACCTATTATACGAGTATTTGTGTTCAACATAACACTAGGCAGTTACATTATTATTAACGATTTGACATGATTCTGTAAATCATATTTAAAATTGGTGAGAAGTTTGGAAGGTAGGATTCATAAGGTTATTTAATTTATACTTGTAAGTAACGATAAACCATTGCTTGACGAAAGACGATTCCGAGTGTAGTTCGGTCATACATAATTTAGGGTGCCGTAATTTTTTTGCGATTTTCGTTTAAATTTGATTTCAAAACGTTTATTAAAAAAAAAATAAGTCGTCCGGTGATTTAGGAAACTTAACCACGTCTAGGTAAGTCCAATATAAGTATTATTACCATGTTTCAAATCTTTACGTGTATTTATAACCGAATCACAGCAAAAAACTCCTAAAAATTAAAATTTTTTAAAAGCTTAAAAGTTTTGACAATGATACCGTAGGAATGTAAATTAAAAAATAAACAAAAAAGGTTTCTTTTGATTTTTCGATTAAATCATTTTCCCTTGTAGCAAACGTTGTCCGTGGTTTTATAAAATAATGAAATCATGAAATTTTACGTTTTTTCGATTTTTCCCATTTAAGTGCTTTTATTTAAAAAATGGCATCGAACATCAAAAAAAGGCAAAAGCATAATTCAGTTAACTTAAGTTTTCAGAAAAAGTACTACACTTATACATTGGAGTAAGTTTATTAAGAAAAAATGTGTCCACAGACTAGAACAAGAAAGAAAAAAGAAAAAGAATTAAACAGCATTGTAAAACCAATAGCTCCCTCGCTACGCTCGGAATCTAAAAAAAACATTAAATGTTATTTCAATTAAATTATAATCACATTTAATATTGATCAGATTAATAGTCTTTTTACAGAATATACCCAGGAACAAAAGTTCCGTCGAGTATTTTCGTTTGTTAAATTTTTTAACAGTTTTAAACAATATTCTACCGTTCCACAATTATTATACAGACAATACAAGTATTTATTTTATTGTAATTAAATATAACGCGTATGAAAATAAATTAAAAATTAAAACGTAAACAATACCGTCAAAAATGTCCTAGGTGCCTTGTTTTCAAATCAATCGATGAACGTTTACGGTTAAAAAAAATAATGATAACTGATTGAATTCGATTGAAAAAATGTCAACTTTTGATTGCTTTGTAGTATCACTCATTAATATAAACTATTCTATACAAAATTTATCTATTATAGATATTTAATTATTAATATCGAATTATTGATGTAGAACTTACTTATTAATTTGTTAAATTATAATTACTTATATTAGTTGTTATGATGGCAGGTTTGCACTACAGTTTGGTTTGAAGTATGATGTTTTGAAACAAAAAATAATAATAAAAAAAAAAAAAAAAACAATTAAATACCTACAACAGAATTATAACGTAGTGTAATCCTAAAAATTGTTGTATAGCGAGCAGACCGTGTGTTGTTTAAAAACAAATATTTTTACATGTTACATATAATAATTGTACGCTTTAAAAATTGAATAGGGAGAATTTACATTTAGAAGATATCTTCATATCGCAGTCAAAATATGTGTGACAAATGTTTTGGGTGTTTTGAAATCATTATATCTGTAACTTATGACGTGGTTAAACCGTATGGCATTAAATTGGCAAATGACAATAATTGAATTGTTTTTCAATATGATTTAATTGCACATATTATCCCGAATATAATATTAAAACCAGCGGGTAAATATATTTCCACCTCAACAATTAACCCCCCCCCCTTTTAATGAACTAGTATAAATTTACCCACTAAAGGAAAAATATTTTACGTTTTTTTTCGTGTCTGCGTGGTAAAAACGTCCATGAATAAAATGCACCCAGGGATCAAATAATTTTAAATTATATTTACCTCCTTATATAGGGGGATCTGTTCATAAAAATCTAGCCAAAATATATTTCTAAATACCTATTATAATCCTTGCATATAAATTTACGATAAAATATATTATGGAAATATAGACTTAAAATTGTTAATCAATATTTTACTAAAAAAGTTGAAAGATCTAAAGTGATCGGTTTTTTTTTTTTTAAACTAATAATCGAACAATACTGAACAAATTTTAATTTTTTCTCACAGCAAAATATGACGTGACATTAGCTGATGGCTTCCGGGTTGAAATCAAGGAGGCTCCACAGAGATAGTGCGATACGCTCCCATCACCTTTTGAACGGTACATGAATACCTCACATCGTTATTTTCTCTCATATTGAAGTATTCAATGCCTTGAAATCCCTATGCAATCAACGGCCGTATGAGCCTGTTGAAATCCAAAGCCACTTTTTCTACATGTTATCGGACTCTGGTATGGCCTCTATCTCTCTTATTCACTGAATTCACGAACAACGGAATTTTCCCTTCCATTCGTAAGCCCTGTTCCTTCATTTCCATACATAAATGTGGAATTCGTATCGATATCACCAACTACCGCCCAATTACAATTCTTACTCACTTGTCCAAAATATTTGAAAACCTTGTTCTAAATTCTATTCGCCCTTTTCCCGATCACATACTCACCGATAAATAACATGCATTCCGCTCCGATCGCTCAACAACCACTTGTTGTTATTTTTTTCTTTCATATTTAACTCTTTTGCCATTCGGAGCCAAGTTGATGTTATCTACAACGAATTTTCTAAAACGTTTGATCGCATTGATCACTTTATGCTTATCGAAACTTTGGATCATCTCGGTGTCGGTGATCCTCTTTTCTCCTGGCTACGTTCCTAATTCACTAATAGAACACAGCAGGTCAATATCCTCAACACATCATTTAATGCGTTCTATCCTTCTTAGGGTGTTCTTCAAGGTGACGTACTATCACCTATTCTGTTTTCCCTATTCGTAAACTCTGCCTCTTCCATAATTAAACATTCCAAAGTTTTAACTTTTGTCGACGATATAGAAGCTTTATCGTCGCGTTTCTTCCCTCTCTGACTGTCATCTCCTTCAATTGGATTTGAATCAACTAGTTGCATGAGGTATATCCCTAGGTCTGCATCTCAACGTCTCTAAATGTTCAGTAATGACTTTTTCCCACATTCATACCCTTTTAAAATTTACCTATTTTATAAACAACCAACCAATCGCATCTTCCGGCCTAACCATATTGAACAGTATTAAGAAAATAGAAATTATTATTATTATTATTTACTAATCAAATCACGTAATAAAACGTTTAGAATATAAAGTTAAATTGTTTATTCTGATATTATTTTAATTACTTACATAGGATTAACGGTCTATAATTGTATTATATATAAAAAAATAATTAAAATTTTTTTTTTTAATATTTAATGAAATTTATATTTTAAAATTACAGTTATGTATATTAGAACAATGCAAATATTGTTTATTCATTTTTTATTTTTATTATTTTTTGTTTTGGTTTGACTCCTGTGATCCATGCGATTTATTTGGTCCTTATTTTCCTTCAAATCTTAGTTTTTTGAGTTCCCGAATCCTTTGGCTGTGTTTTTTCTTTCGGGTTTTTTTGGTCTTTATTTTCTTTTGGATCTGTTTTGTCTTGTTCTTTTTTTTCTTTCGGGTTTTTTTGGTCTTTATTTTCTTTTGGATCTGTTTTGTCTTGTTCTTTTTTTTCTTTTTGATCATAATAAAAACAAAACAAAATCAATTATATAAATGTTTAAACTGTAAACCAAATATTAAACATAACAGTATTTGATCGTTTTTATTCGTGAGTGTTTCATATTCTTACTAAACCAACTGAAAACAATAAACTCACTGAAACAGCTAAGCTTTTGCTTTCTTATGTTGTGTAATCTCGGTATGATAGGAATGCGTTTTTGGGGCATAAACTTTAAATGTGTGTATAATACACGAAATTGCTGGTAGAAAAGTTGGCTATAAAAGAGACCGTAACATTTTACTAAGGATAAGTTTTGCTTGCAGCGTCAAAATGTAAAATGTTCGTGCGTTTAGATGCAACGTTCACGCGTTTATTCTGCATGTGTCTATACGCAGTCGTTTTTGGTTTTTCGATAAAACTTTGGTAAAGTAGAAAAATATTTTAGTTAATGAATTATATATGTTAGGGTTATTTTAATGTTTTTACTTCGATAAACTGTATTCCAATCAAATAAATATTTTGTGGTTTACTTCAGAAAAATAAAAGCGATAAAGTTTCTGAACTGATATTAATATTGTTTTATAAAACTGTTGACTTATCCAAAGGGACTGGACTCTTAAGAGTCCAAATTTATGTAAAAAGATTTTCAGTATCATTAATTTAACTATTTTTGACCGCTAAATAATGTACAAGAGGTTCATTTATTCTTACCATCCTTTTTATACACGTAATTAGAAAAGTCTTTTAAATCATTTTTAATAACATTTGCAGCTACAGTACCCACTAAAATGGGTGTTTTTGCGAAATTCGGCAAACTTTTAAGTGGTTTTTCTTTGGCATCTGAAAAAATTCATATAAATAATTCATAAATTGTTTACAAATTTATATAATTTGTGTTGTGTATAAAAATGTAGAAAATTGAATTTAAATTTGATGAATCTATGAAATATTATTGAAATTAACGATATATATCGTTAATTAAGCTGTTCAAATTCAAATTTAATCGCAGAAAAAGTATTGTATATGAAATTGAGGGTATTGTATAGAATTGCTTATCAATCTCATAAAACTTTGCATTAAGTAACCTAACCTTTAGTACCATAGTTGGGCAAAATAGATGTTACAAAACATGGCACAATAAAATATTATGAAAATATATATTATTTTGCTCACTGGGCCCATTGTATTGTTCAAGTCCATCGGTTACTTTACTAATGAATTTACCACCATAATAAAAACCTTGACTAGCAATTATAGTAGCCTTTGCCTTTAGAGGATCTGTTATACCCTCTTGAATGATCTTCGGTGTAACTAATTCAAGTATACCTGGTTCTGTTTAATAGAAATTACAAAGATATCATATTAGATTATTATTTGTACATATTTAATACGTTTTTATTTTAGTAATAATTTATATTCGCCTCGTTACATTTAAGTAAGTTATTATGTATTATGTCTGTTTATTATCTATTTATTAATTATCTAAATAATAGGTATACAGTAAGAATTTTTAAGTATGTTCATCACAATTTTATTTTTAAACTATAGGTAAATTAAAAATATTTGATTTTGGAATTTTTAAGTGTAAAGACGATATTTTTGAAAACATTAATTGTTTACAAAATTTTAGAAATATCCTGTGGCAATACCAATCAAAATTGTAAAATCATATTATTTTTCTGAAAATGTTCGCATATTTTAATCGAAATTTGAACATTACTTAAAAAATTCCTTACTTAATTTATTTTAAATACTAAGGATAGAACCGGTTTTTCAATAACTGCTCGATTCAAAACAAGAAATTTCCTATAAATGATTTCTATGCAAAAGTCGGTATCAAAACTCCTTAAACGGCTATTATCCTTAGTATTTAAAGCACAATATTTCAGAAGTTTTTTGTTCAAATTTTGATTTCAATACATCGAAATTTTCAGAAAAATCATCTGATTGATAACTAGTATTAAATCGTGTATGTTCTCTTTTAAAAAATCAAAGTGTATATAACCACAAGATACTACTTAAACTTTGTGAAAAATTGAATTGATAGCTGCTTTTCTATCTGGACAAATTACATCATACTTACGAAACAGAGTTTTTTTTTTTTTTTGGTGGATTGAAATGGTAAAAGTTGTGTTGGATTTTTATATAAATTTGAAAAATTATTTGCGGAAGATTTTTGTTGGGATTTTAGTTTGTATCAAGGTTTTGTCTGTTGGGGGTTTCAACTTTCAAACCTTACCTTAGTATAACGTTATTATTATTTTACCTATTCAGTTAATTAATTTGTCCAAAACAATATTTTTATTGCATTCAAATAGGTGGCAGACAATTCAACTCCAATGACGGAACTTCTGTTTACGAATTAATTATATAATCTCTTGTATTCAAATAATTTGTATTTATACTCAAACATGGAAATATGTTCAATGTATTCCTAATTGTGTTGTTACATTCAGTTGCTTTTTATTTACTGTTCTATTACGTGATGATAATTTTTAAATTTATTTTATTTGATTTTGAGTATTAACCACTAAAATGACTTTTGGCTATTATAATGGATTTTTTTTTTGTTATTTAAAATACATTATTGACATGAAATGCAAATAAAACATGTATAACTACAATTACGAAGAAACACGATATCATATTTTGTTGTAGATGAAATGTGGTTGCCTACACTAGTACATAGTGTATATAGTACATCATAGTACATAATAAACGACTTTGTTTAAAATTAAAAACCGTAAATATTTCTAGGCGAATATTAATTATAAATTATATTATAGGTACATACTATTAATTCCTTGTTCTCTATCGATTTTTTTAATTCGGTTCCATTTTTGCAATTCTTTTTCCGATTCTGTATTAACAAATTGTATTCCACTTTTTACTGCTTCGTGAATGTTACGGACACCTTTTGTTAATTTATTGCAGAAGGATGGTTTTTCTTATAAAACATAATATTTATTATATGACAAGTATAATGAATAAATACAAACATTTGTTGATAATTTGTAGATCTTCACAAAATTAGATATTTAACACTTTCGGATTTCACAGTTTATGTTGCATTAATATACGTATACCAGTATGGTGAATGGAATCGAAATATTTAACTAGAGTAATTTTTTACTGATTTAGAGTGAAAAAAACCGAAATAAAAAATGTTTTTTAAATCGGAAAATTAAAATATTATTGAACAATAATTACAACTATTTTTATTCTTTTTGGTTGTATTTAAATTATTAGTTATGAGGCAATTCCAGAAGGGATGTTTTATTTTATTCTGAACTTTGTAAGGACTAATGATTAATTATTTTATTGATGGATAGTCGAAGTTGTTCATCCACCTGTTTGAAGACCTACTAGCAGCAACACCAAATGCAATTGATGTTACAAGATTCTGGTTAAAAATAATCTAATCCAAATATTAAAATAATCAATATACCTTAAACTTTGATAACTATGTTACCATATTAATATCTTAGTCCTAATTTTACGTTTTTATTTTTTTAATCTAATTATATTTATATTATTCTTGAACTGTATATCTAATCTATATTATGGTTGCATGTCACAAAATAAATAACTAAATAAAATATTTCAAAATTTTATAATATATTATTATATTAAAGATTCGACGTATACACTTTTTAATCTTAAATAAAATAAAATAAAATAAAATTACTTTGTGGTTGAGTATCAATAGAGTCGGCATATTGCACCAACTAAAACAGATTGTAAATTATTTATAACTAGTGTATAATACTATGGTTAGTATTTAAACATTTTATATTATAATCATACAAATACATACTAGCAAAACAGTAGAAATTAAAAAACAGAATTTTAAAGTCTCGGCCATTTTGATTCCACGAGAAAGTAACTATGTTATGTAACAAAAAAAAAAAAAAAAACAATATTAAAAATAAAATAAATTTGGGTTCATTTTTAAATTTCTGAGAAAAGTGATAAATGTGTTGGTGGTTTACAATGATGTGTGCCTTTTTTGTTTGCGTGTGAGCAACTTGTATATCAAATATGTTGCTTCAATCAAAAGATGACACAAGATATTTTTGTTGAATTTTGGTTGCAGATTCTGCATTGAATTGATCATATTTTATTTTTCAAGCCATTTTCATAATAATTTTAAAAATTGATAAAAACGTTAAAATGGTAAAATATTTACTGCCTTAAAATCTCATTACCTATTTTAAATTACCTCTTTTCTCATCAGAAATTTCACGCATTTAGCATGCCGAAATTTAAAATTAATTTTAACCGGAGTAATAATATTATTATAAATAATTTCAATTGGTATATGAATAAATATGATTATAAACAAGTACACAAACACAAAATATGTAATATTTTAATAAAAACGTTCCACAAACTCTTTATAATAAATGATTACGAACTAAAATTTATTTTAACATTCTTGATATAATTAAGAGTAGTTTATTATAATATTTTGGTATATGGTTTTTAAATTCACCAAATTAGGTTCAGTTGTAAATAAACAATTAAAACATTGTCAAATTTTGAATATTTGCGACGTTACAAAATATAATACGAAAAATATTATAACATAGCTTTTAGAGCTGAATATGTTATATCTAGCAGTTTCTACACGGAGTTTGTGGAGTGTATTTGCTGAGATATTGTTATTGGATAGAAATTCTTACTTGAAAATCAACGGATATCAATTCACTCACAATATGAGATGTTGTTAATTTTTTTAAATCCGGTCTTATAATGTATACTCATATAAAGGATAATTTTGAACTATGACACGGAATGAATTTATATAGGTATACATACATACATATAATTTTTTTTTTTTATTAAAAGAAAAAATAATATTTAAAATCTATGCTACAAGGCATAATAAGTAAATTAGAGAAAATAAAAGATAATACAACAATGATTACATGAGGGGGAGGCCATCCAGTGATAGAACCCAACATTATTTTATATATTTTTTTAAATAATTTCCTTTGTTTTAGTCATGACGTGTCAAAATACAAAATTTGTAAAAATCATTATTGTTTCATATGTAATTATAGCAGTGTGATGGTTTAAACTTTAAGTATAATTATTAGGCATGTTATTATTTGCTAACTATGTAACTAGTTTTTTACGCGTACCAACTGTTATTTTCGCAATAACAGATGTTGAATATAAATGCTATGGTTTGAAAAAAAATTTAAATATTTTCGTGTCATTATAGTCGGTTAATAATTCTTAGAGTAGGTACATACTTAAACATGTATTTTTGTACTCTTTTCAATATTGAATTCATTATTCATATTATATTATTACTGACTGACCCGGCAATAATTTGATATTGCTAGATAATAGTGTAAATAATAATAGGTTTCTCGTCTATGACAACCAAAGTATCAATCGTATCACCAAGGTGACCTTTGAATAAACTAAAATATATAAATAAACAATTAGATATTCGTACCAAAAATACCTAAAAAAACCCCAATTTTGTTTCCTTATTAGGAGTTACATTTTCAAAAATATTTTTTTAGAAGATGCTTATGTCATATAGCTATATGTATACTAAATTTTGGGGGTTTGGGTTAATTAGAATATCAATTGTATTCATATTTTATACTCCTAGCATAGCAAATTAGTAATTATTTATATTTATTTATAATTTTAGGTTTAAAATAATACTACCTAAAGACACGAAATTAAAAATATTTCATAAATCTACGTATTTTACATATTTATAAACTATACAAAATTTGTAAATACATATAAATAAATAAATAATAATAAGAAAGTATAATTTAATTTTGAAAATAATTCAAAAACGTTTAAATTGTATTATTTGTCTGACTTGAAATGGGTATTTTATTGAACGTCTAGTAATTTAACTAAATGTCCAGGTGGATAGTAAAATCGCATACAAATTAAATTCTTTAAATACCAGTTATCATTGGAGTGGTGATACGGCGCGCAGCGTGTTAATAATGCACACTACTCTCCTCCAACCTAATATTAAAAGTGTTTCATCTCGTCAACGACTTGACAGAAATAAAAAATGTCAACACTAAAATTTATTTTAACTAATATTCAATCTACTTATGGAATTTTTAATATAGATTGCCATTTGAAAATCAAAAGTAGGTAGTTGTTTTACTCCCAAAAATAACACAAATGTAAATTTGAGGAACAGCTTGTTTCTTAAGTGTTCCTATAAATAAATTCCGAAAAAAGTTAATACTTTCCAAGTTAATGAGTGTACCCATTTAAATGAATTACCAGGATTTTCCTAGGCATTTAGTGAATTGCCTGATTTGACTATATGTCTACGAAATATATATTTATAGACTAGACTTTAACAACGGAATAAATGGTTTATGAATTTGGATACAGAACGATTGAGTATATACAGGTAAACCTTAAATGAAACACTTTTGGTTACACCATATACTCATAGCTAACACGCAATAACACGTTCAGGTATACATTATTACAACGTATGGACATACACATACATACACACACACACACACACACGCGCCTTCAAAATTAAATGTTAATCTTTAATATTATATTGGCACAATAGTTTCAGATTCGAAACAGAACCAGTGATAGTGATCTATTGGTTTAACTATGATGTTTTTTATTATTATTTTTTTCCTGTGATCAACTTTTTAACCAAAAAATTCGCTCCAATCAAAAAAATTAACAAACATTTATTTTTTCACACTTTCAAGAGTAAATAAGTAGTTTTTAATTTTCCAGTCACTTTTAGTATTTACGGATTTATTATTTTAATTTTTTTGATTTATGTTTTCTACCAAAATTGTTGCTTTAATAGAAAAACTACAAGAGATTTTATATTTTAAATTTAGGATCTAATTTGTGAGGAAGAATGTTGTTTATAATTTTCCATGTAGGTTTCATTGATAAATACCTGAATAAAACGTAAAATGAATACTGAGACATTTATTGCGTTATTATATTATTATTTTAAATTTTAACGGTTATGTTTCACATCAGAAATTTTGTTCCAATCAAAAAATGACAATAGTTTTTTGTTTTTGTTGAACTTTGGAAGTATTTGATGCATTAAAGAAGTTGTTTTTTGATTTATCAAGTGGTTTTTACAATAGATTGGAAAAATCGGAAAAAATGACTTATACAATATATATTTCGATTTTTCAAATAATTTTAAAATAACAATTAAAAAAAAAAATTAAATACAGATTTCATACCTTTTCATTGAACGATCCTTGTCGTTCATAATGACGTCCAGGTGGTCTAGGCCTCCTTCACCAGAGACAATATAATTTCAATAAAATGTCTTAAAAAGAGTTATCTATTAATAGATATCTTTGAAATTCTTATTATTTTTAGAACTCTAACCAGAAAATTTTTAAATATCCGCAACTGGTTACGGGCTGCACAGTTTGGTACAATATAATGTTATAGGTATACGGGGTGATCAATCTATCGTAAGAAATCCGCTATTTCGGAATGTGTTTTATGTTTATAATGTTATAAAAATAAAAATCCCATGTCGAATTTATTATTATTTTTTTGTTACTTTTGAAAAATTGAAATGATTTATTTTTGAAATAAATAATACAAAATATATTATGTGAATATTACATGTAAAATATTATATGAACATAATATACTGGGTAATCAATTCTCAATAAGACACCTGTTATCACGGAAACTATAATATTTTTTCGAAATTTGTTCATAAATAGTGAGTTAGTCATATTGAATAATATTCAAAACAACCTTTACATATTTATAATGAGGAGGAGATAAATTTAAAAAAAAAATCCTAAAGGATCTCGCTGTTACCGTACATTTTATTGCGAAAGATGCTATAAACTAATTTTGTGGCGTTTTTAAAATTTTCCTGATGGAAGAAGTATATCTAAAAAGTTCCTGTAGAAGAGAAGCAAAATATTCCCATAGTATCTCTACTTGTCATAAGAGGCGACTAATAGGATATTAAGGTTGACACCGGGTGTAAAATTATGTTAAACAGGATGAGAAGATCTTAACGAGATTTTTAGAGATAAGCAGAGATGGGAATATTTAGGTGAATAAGTGGAGTGTCGGGTGACAACAGGAGCTTGGATAAAAAATTAGTACACAAAGGTAACTTAGGTGTCGCTTCGATATTAGACAAAATAAGAAAACATATACTGAGATTGTTTGAGCATATAACGTGGAGAGAGTAAGTGGTAGTAAAAATTGTATTGAAAATAAGGTGTAGGTGGAGAGAGGAGAACAGAAAGACCGAAAAAGAGTTTAGATTAAATTGAGAGTTATATGATGATGACGAATGTGTTAATCGACGAGGATGATGTGGGGAATCGAGTCAAGTGGAGGTTTAGTATGAGAATGGCCAACCCCAAATAGTTAGTATAAAGGCAAAGGAGCAGAAGACACAAATAATGGAAAAGTAATAATATCTTGACATTTTTACTAGCCATTAGTAGATATTTTTATAAAAGGTCACAGATGGTTTTTCTTCTTGAGCTAACTTGGCATATTTTTAATATCTATAATCATTGTAAATAATAAAATAGTAATATAAAAAAAAAAACTATTCTAAAATTAAAAAAACTGTTATGATTAGATAGTACAATGCAAATTGTATTTATATTAGATTAGCTGTATTAACAGACTTCGCCCAGGTGGCATTTAATTGTAGGGCTAACAAACGGAGAATTGAAAAAGCTTGATGGTAAAAGAGACAAGTGGAGAATACATAGGTAACTACAAAACCAATCTTTAATTTCAATACAAAAAGAAGAAGAACCGTTTTATTAGTCCTCTTTTTATATTATTTAATCAAACGCTATTTCATTTCTCTTAACAGTGATTGTAAACTTAATAACTTCCTAAGTCGATATATTAGAAATTGTAGTAGTTGTACATTCTGGCTGAATTTTGAGGTAAAATTCTTAAGAATTATAATGATGATTCCTAGTAAAATATTATGAGTATAGTTTTGATATTAACATAAATTTATAATTATTTTTATGTTTAAGACAAATTATAAAATGTTTAATATTATTTATTTAATTTATGAAAATAGACAAAATATTGTTGGAATAATTAAAAAAAAAAAAAAAACAATATTATACACGCACGCCGTTTTTCGTATTTTCAGCATGCCCGGTCAGCTGTAATTCTTCTATTAAATGGATATACCCGGTAAATAATTTCGGTTTATGAATGCGATATAACAAGAAAAGTATATCATTATTTTGTTAAAATAGCAATTACCTCAATTAGTACCCACACACAAATTTTTTCACATTATACACTTATCTTTTTACATATTGTAAACGCAGGTCGTATGTGACTATGTGAGTATAAATTATAAACTAGTATAGTCGTCTAGGTCTTGGAGACTGGAGTCATTGGGATACCAACCCGGAAAATTAGGTATTAAAACAGACTGATAGATATATTAAAATTGTTAAACGTTTTCTTGGTAGAATCTTACATTTGTAACAATAATTAGTACCATTGACGGATTTAACATTTTTTATGAAAGGTATTAAGGTTACGGTCTCGTGAAAATACTTTTGGAAATAAAAAATGATACTTTTTTTGATTTGTAGCCGGATGTGTAATACCGAGAATGAAGATGACATTTTACAAAAGTCAAAAATTACGTTTTAATAAAATTGCGAACATTTTGTTTTTTCATCGGTCTTTTAGGTTGAAAACCGTGATAGGCTATCACTGATAGCTATATGGAGAAATGAAAATCTGAAATGTCTGACTAGCAGCGCTCGGAAACTAATGGAACTACGCCGTAACGAGTTGTGACCGGGCATTCGTATACGAATCGTATTACCGATGACTAACATGTTCTTTATAATCGTAATCCTGACTAATAACTGATTAAATATTGTAATAGAATAACTACAATTGGTGATATTCACATTTCAAAAAACTTCAAAATCCGTAGAAATTAAAATACCATACTTTAACAAATATTCAGCCACCATGGCTATTTTGATTTTTTTTTAAAAAAACTATAGTCAAATTTAAAATGTTTAATTTTAAGGTCCCTCTTTTGCTAAAAAAAAAATGTACATTTATAAACTGTAGCACAGAGGCAAACTAATTATTTAGAAAAAAAAAAAAAAAAAAAATGAAAAATATTGAACAGAACATAAGTTATTTCAAGTGGCAAATCATCGTGGGACATTCTGTATAAAATATAGAGAGGCCGCTATATTATATAACAATTTTGAAAAGTACACGTTTCAAAGAAGAGTAATTTAATTTATAAACTGAAAGCAATGATAAGTTATTGCAATTAAAATAAAATTCTGAACGGAATATTAGCCGTGTTTTTAAATTGTATTCAAGATAACTTAGAAATCAACAAAAAAAAAACCGATGTATCGACATTTGTTGTTAGTATATTTTGAATTTTATAGTTAGAAACTGTTAGGAATCTGTAGATATTTTTTTTTCAAATTAAGTACCATCAGGTTAACTTTATACCTATATTTTATAGTACGGAGTGATTAAATGTATAATGTTATGGGATGTAGGTAAATGTAAACCAGCCAAAATACGAAATAAAATATGTATATCAAACTTGCGTGCTATATAGAGTGGAGTAAGCACGATCGCTTGTTGCTGGTCCACCGGGAGCGATCCTCCAAGTACTATGTATGTAGGCAGCTATATACACCATATAAATGTTGGATTAAGAAAAAGAACGGTCGACCAAATTATTTTGTTGTATCAAAAAATAAAGTACAAAGGGTTTATGAGACAGAGAATAAAACCATAACAGTTGATTCACGATGAGAGTATGTCAGTCTCGAAGAGACCACGCAAGACATTTTCGTGACCCATTCAAACCAGAGCTGTAACGGTAGCATTACAGAAGCGAAATTTCGGCGGTATTAAATACAGTTGGACCTACCTAAATTTAACAATGTATAGTATCGACCAAGCTATCACTTCCCACAGTCCAAATTAAAACCATGCTAATCTATTTTCCGAGTTTGTGTTTTTAAGATATGTTTTAAAACACTGGAATTATAATTCATAAATGATAGATAAAAAAATTAAATCAACAGCAAGTATTAACTTTTTTGGATATTCTCGAGCATTTCGGTATATATCATTACCAATTTTTGATTTTCAAATAATAACCTAAGTTTATTACAAATTTTATAAATACATAGGATTAGAGTTTAAATAAATCTTTTAGAATTAATGGGCGGCTTACGTTGTGTTGATCACCCTGTATATATATAAATGCCTAGCTTATTGGTAGTTGTAATATACTCCCTACAACATTCCTCTACATTTCACTAACTATGTATCAAGATGCCTCTAGCATAAATTAGAATCTCACTAGCCTATTATTATTTTAACTTAATATAATTCTAAACATTGTGCAACTTATCTCTGTGTAACTGTACCTTTGGTAACCGCCCGTACTTATTAAAATAAAATAAAATAGAATAAAAATTCTACCATAAAAACCATTAATTTAATATTTAAAAAAAAAAAATCAAAAAAAAAAAAAAAAACGAAATTTTGAAATTATCTTTGGAGATATTGCAATAGGTATACTTTCTATTCACTGTGGGATACTTTGTATAACACGATTATGACCAAAAGTTAAAGCAAATTCGGTTTTATCGTGAATACAGCCAATGGGGGAGGGCGTTAACCCCGTGCAACCCAAATATGCCACTGAACGTAAGTGACATTGTACTTTTGCGCAGTGATACTTGAAAAAAATAACACATACACCGAAAACAAAACGTTTCGATGCTCGTCTCGTGGTAATATTCACGCGGTGGTAACATTTTCGGACCGATATGACAGCTATCGTTTGTATGTATCTACGAAAAAAAATTTCGCTTGTCAAATGCTGTTTGATTTTTGAGCAATACGGAGGACGTACAAAGCGCAGCTCAATAGTTGATAGGAGTATACCACTAAACGTGTATCCGGTATTATTTATGGTATAACAAATAAAATAACATTACCACATGTAATGCACGGGCTATACACCCGCATTATACGATAATCGTTATACTAAGTACATGTATAATAATAATATTATATTTGTACCGGCGGCGCAGCGGCGGAAATATTACACTAATAACGAACCGTGCGCGATATAGGAAAACCGTGTGGTATAATAATAATCTTGTGATTTCCAGAGTTTGCGTTGCGCGTTTTTGTTATTCACGGAGCGCGAATATGTACATGGAGGAACCATATATATTATACAAGGAAATTAAATTTCTTCCCCGCGGGAACAATGTTCTTGTAATATTAACAATAATACCATATGGGAAATATAACTGAAAAAAAAAACCAACTCGATAATAATAGTATGTTCAGTTTCAATCCGGCAAATCTCTACTCAATTCTCCGTAACAAATTTTAGCCTTTTTAAAAAATAAAATTATCCTCTTTTTAAAAAGTCTTTACTGGATAATATTTCGAGAAAATCTGTCGCGGCTAAAATCATCACAAAAACGTACTTAACCGAATTTCACACAGAGTCGTTTTTCATATCAGTTATATGATTTATCGCTGTGTACAGACGTAAATTAAATAACTCTTTGAATCCTACTTTCCTAACTTCCCACCTACAAAAGTAGTATACCCGTCCCCAGAATCAGCTTTTTTTTGTCTGGTGTTCGACTTACGCTAAAACTATGTACACCTATTCGATTTTTTAAAAATATCTATATTATTAAATAAATGATTTTTATAAGTTAATATCCAATCGAAATTCCAACAATGAGTTGTCAATGGATATTATTCCTGAACTATTCTCAAAACTCAATAAATTATAGACGTTATTAAGTTTAATAAATTTCGAATGCTACTTGCGAAAGATTCCAGGTAACGTCATTAAAAGTTTTCGAATTTCGCGAGTATTACGCCGACTCCGTGACTCTGAACTCTTTTTTTAAATCGCTCGCCGTGTTGAATCCAAAGAATTTCTCTAGGGAGGACCCGCTTTTTTTTCATTGGTCATTTCAATGTAAATTGTAACAAGTAACGAGTATTGTACATTTTATAAATACATTTTGTTGGCAGTTGTATTTATTAGGAAAGAGTAAATACAATTTCAAGGGTGGGAATTTGTCGCCTCTAGTGTATACATTAATTCAATTTTTATCGCACTTTATCACCTATCACTAAAATCCGATAATATTCGAAAATAATTTCTTTTTTCTTGTATTATGCATATAATAAGAATAATGATTTATTCAAAAAAATGAACTTATAATTCTGATAGATGTGCTACTATTATGGTAAGTGGTAGGTTTTGATGATATGATAAATTAATTTAATTTAGACCTCGTGCAACATGCAACAAAATTTTTTGATATAACATTTTTACAAACAGAAAACAAATACAAACATGGCTGACACTGCTGATGGTGCACTATTGTAGTACAAGGAAGCATACATAAATTTATTTAAATTATATTTGTAAGCAACGATAAATGATCGGTAATAAAAATCGTTTTTAAGCAAGGTTCAGCTATACTTGTTTCGAAAATTCGTAATTTGTAAGATGTTTTTACTCAAAACACTTATATAAATTTATTTACGCTATTTTTTTCTTTGTTCACTAAGTAATAATTACAATATATAATGAACCTACTTTTAAATTTTCAAGCATTTCTATTTGGTCGAACAATTGTATATACATATTAAATACAAATAAAAATACGTACAAAAACTAGGAAATATAAAATGCCTATAAATAGCTTCGGAATCCGTCAAAATATTTTGAAAATTTAACCACGCCTAGAAAAATATCCTGTGAAAGTTTTAGCTCTTTAAATTAATTTTAACCTATTTACGATAAAACACCAAAATCGAAAATAACGAAACTATTAATGTGGTAAACCTTCGATGCCGTTTCTGGTTTTCTTCAATTTTTATGAAAAATGTTTGAAAAATAAAAAAAAAAATTTATTTACTCACCAACTAAAAACTTAAAAATGAAACAAAAAAAGGGTTGCAACCATATTATGGTTTTTTTGGTTAAATCAAGATATCAGGAATAAAACATAATTCATACAAATATAAAATTATGCATTCATACGGGCCTTAAATTTTTCGTTTTACATCGTTTTCCAGTTTTTCCCAAGTATTATGATAACTCTTTGAAAAATCTTCATTAGACTCAGAATCTAAATTAGGTAAGTGAAACCCATAAATTCCTCTTCTCACTCA
Source organism: Cinara cedri (assembly GCA_902439185.1). Classification (NCBI taxonomy): domain Eukaryota; kingdom Metazoa; phylum Arthropoda; class Insecta; order Hemiptera; family Aphididae; genus Cinara; species Cinara cedri. The sequence continues at coordinate 684,903 of CABPRJ010000506.1, read as the reverse complement.
GAATTTAAAAAGTTTAATTGGTAAAATATGAGTGCGGGGCAGTAATAGGAAAAGCCGTTTAGTTCTATAAACGTGTACATCATGTTGGAGATGAAAATAATAACGAATCAATACAAAAAATGAAAACTTTTTATAATAAATATATGTTCTATTAATATTAATAAGATAACAAACAAATATGGGAGGGGTTCCATAGTTTAATCGTTTCGTCATATTAAATTAGGTGTATAATATATTATGCATTTCCCTAGTAGGTAGTTAGGTATAGTACTTTGTACGGTTTTAAATGTTTACATGGAAATGTGTCCTGCAAACGGAGAAGTATACGTAAATATAGAATATCGAATAAACATTTCACTATAGGTGTAACCGTTTTGAAAGTTCAAGAATATGTTATTATAAGGGGTGCTCGTTGGGAAAATAAGTTTGTAGTGCGTTCCCAAACGGTGAGCGAGGGAGTGTGGGAGAGAAAGGCAGACACAGAGAAAGAAGTACAAAATATACGGGTATCGTTTCCCTTCCTCCATCGTGTTTTCACGTGTATTTTTTACTCCTTCAATTTCTTTACTATCTCCGTACCTATACTACTGTCGAAACGCGGATGTACAAACGATAAAAATACGTTTTATCCTCCCCCCCTTTTTTTCTTCTAAAGTTACAACCGTCGGAATCAATACCCTTTTTTCACGCAGACATCGGACACTCGTACATTATGAACACGGTCAGTAGCAAATACCGTGGCGAATGTTTCGTTTTCTTTCGTCCTCGTGAGTTCGGATAACGGAAACACCCAGTAAACGCTATAATGATAGTTTATTTTAACTTCATGTAAACTAATAATACGCATAAGGATGCCAATTTATTGTCAACTCGATTAAGATCTAAAGTTAGCGTTTTTAAAAAATCAACACGGCAAAAAATAAAACCCATACAAAATGTTTACATTTTTTTTCTAAAAACGTGCAGTGCTCACACTTGTAACAGTGATTTAAATTTGCTGCAAGTTGATAAGACGGTCAGCATCATTGTCCCGGTAAACTTTTTGTTACAATGAAAACAGTAATCGACCACGTGATTTGCGAACGCGTTAACAATTACTCGTTTTTTAAGCAAACAAGAATGGTCTGCTCAGAACGGACATTGTTTTATACTAATGAAATGAATTCACGACTGTTAACAATTTCCTTCTATACCAAAACCATCCGAACAATAACTCCGTATGTTATGTTCATAAATAAACACTCAAACAAATGGTATAGGAGAAAACGTTATTAATTATAAAGTAAAAATACAAAATACTGGCATACCTACTTCTTTATAACATTTATATTTTAATTCATAATATTTGTTAGAGTTTGCTAATAAAACAAGATATAAATAATACATTTCTGCAATAAAATTTAAAAAACTGCCCTTAATTCAAATTTCGCTAATAGGTTTTAGAAAATAACCATGGTATAAGTTTTGATATTAAATATCCAAAATAACATTTACATTAATTCAGTTTAAGAAGAATTACATATACATAATGAAATAAAAAAAAAAATTATTTTAATAATATTTTAAATATAATATCTTATATCAATACATTTTAGATTATAAATAATAACCAAATCAATTCCTAACATATCTATGTCTTTAAATAATCTCTCCTATTAAAATAAATTATTCCTATATTCTATGTAAAACGACCATATTGTATAATTTTTTTTTTCCGATTACTTCGTTTACTCAGTTAATAAACTGAATTGAATATTTAAGCATGAAATTAATGAATTCCAATATGGATATCTACTTCAATAAGACTTGCGGAGAAAATATTGCTGAACTCTGAAATTAAATTTTTATTCAGCAAAAAACACGTTATAGTAAGAGAGATTAATAATTTAAAAACAATTTTATCTCAAAATTTAAACCAATTATAGAGTTCACACTTTAAAAATCGCATCCAACAAAAATTACTACATAAGAATAATGAGAAATGACGTTATGGTTAATGATGAAATTAATATTTTAGTAGCACAAAATACACAGAAATTACAAACTTAAAAGCCAGTATTCTTTTCGACCACAAGTTACTAATTTAACTTCCATTATTTTCAATAAATCCGAAAACAAATTATTAAATAAAAATAATAAATTTAATATATATCAAACATTAAACTTCTAATCAATTAAAAAATAATTAATACAATGTGAATCTATAATAAATTATATGTAATTTTTAAAATCAATATCAAACAAGATATAACTCAATATACAGCAACAATAAAAACTATTAAAATAGGCCTGATAAAATATTAAAACAAAATAGTAATGGTAAACAACAAAATACAATTATTAACAACAAAGTGAATAAAATAAAAACAAATTATTCAGAAATAGTTCCGGTAGATAAATCTAATGCTATTGTTAACATTTATGCTAATGAAATTTTTAAAAAAAACTCTAAACTGTATAAATAATAATAATATTCAAAAATTAACAAATAACTCAAATATAATTTGTTCTAAACAAATTAATAAACTGATAAAACTGATACCTAAAATCAAAAGAAAATTTTATTAAAATCTGATTACAAAATAGAGGTTCCACACTTATATCCGTTCATAAAATTACATAAATAAGATAATCCGATTCGTCCATTAATCAACTTTAAAACTGCTCCAGCTTATAAACTTGCTAAACATTTATACTCTCTTACAATAGAAAAATTAAACATGAACACTGATACTTCTATAAAAAACACTTATGATTGTGTTGATAAAATGAATATTATTCCTGGTTACAAAATGATTTATCTTGACATTAAAAATGTATATACATCCATTCCTAAACCCGAAACAGTACATTTTTTAAAAAAATAAACTTATAAATTGTAATAAATTTAACACAAACGAAGTACGATAAATTATTCAATCAATAAATGTAATTGTTAATCAAAACTATTTTCAATATAATAATAAATTGTAATCGCAAAAAGATGGGTTAGCTATGGGGACTACCCATAAGTGCATTTAAGTGCTCTTCTATCTGAAATAAATGTTATATGTATATGGTTTGCAAATTGAAACAGGGGACGTTGAATACTACTTGAAGTCGCGTATCGTCCAGAAACACTCGTAATAATATTTTGGGACGAGATTTGATATTTCAACAACGACGACTACGATGATGACGCGACCGGACGATTGAAAAACGCCATGTACTTATTGTGTGGTTGGAATGTGGGGTGAGGATGACACGGATGGCGGCAGAGTTGCCATTAGCCCATTAGCATTATTAGACGTGAGCGTAAAACACGCGCCCACACTCGTTATTCGGGTCGCATAAAGAGCCGGTCGGACTGACTGGCGGAGAGGCAGGTGTATTATAAGTGAGCTCAATAAGGTTAAAAGCACCCTGTACCGCCGCCGCAAGTTTTATAGACGTGTTAACGACGAGACAAAAATAATAAAATCGGCCGCGTGCCCGACCGACTCCCTTTGTAACAACACCTCGTATTCACCTATACGAGTGTGCATATTATATACTCTATTTAATTACAACCCGTTCGCCGCCCACACCCACGAGACGCGTAAGTTGTAATATTATTATCCAAAGGAGTACCACCGCGCGTTACAATATCATCCAAAAATTAACGGTATCGTTATTTTAACATTATAATGATACCTATATAAATACCACGAATGATTAGCTGTCATGTTGCGTCGTATACAGCCATACACACATTCGGAGCTCCCTCGGCGGGTTTTGTTTTGAAAACACGGGATAAACGATTTTTTTTTTCCCTTCCTTCTTGTTTTTATTCCATACCAAATCGATGGGGTCAAATATTTTTCTTTTTTTTTTTGTCCTCTTTACCTATCACGATTTTCTCATCTCATATGTCTCCTTCAATAACCTATAGCCACTTTTACTTTGGCTTACCAACTTCACCGGCTTCCACAACCCTATACAGTGCTTATCTCACTTGCTATCTTTTATTCTTATAATGTTATAGATTCTTCTATTTCCCTTCCGAGATTTTCGCCTTTTTTCTTTCGTTCGATGGCGAACATACTGACTCTCACACATGTTCACTGCGTTTCATAACAGTTTTATAAAATATCGCTATACCCACAATAGTGATGGCGCCAATTTACCGCATAATACTTCATTCCACTTCGTTGAGTCACACATAATTCTACTATTGCTATATAACATACCTCCATTGTTTATAATTTCTTTATTTCACTGAAATATTTAAATACTTGACTTAATTTATAAATTTACTTTCATATATATAAATGTTCCATGGCGATCTCTACGTTTCTTCTTACCTAAATTTTCAAAATTGCAGTCTAAGAATACTGTATTGGTCATCAATTGTATCATCAATTAATTATCATAATTTGTCTTCTTTATTTCTTTTTTACAGTTGAATAATACCAAACTTAACTAAACTCATTAAAACCTCAGCCTTTATCTAACATGTGAGTCTAAGCCTTGTTGAAGTGGAATCGTTCATATAATTTTCAGTATGCAGTCTGTTTGTCATTTTCTATTTGACATTTCTCTATCCCGGTCTTTTCAATATTCGTATTACTTAACACTTACATTCCGACATTTTAGGTTCTACTTACAAGCCCAAAATACATCATTGTTTTCCTTTGAGTTGTACATGGGTATAGTTATTTAAATTCGTCTACCTTTCTATGAAGGTGGTACGTAACCATTTACGATCAAAATAACTCTCGTCCTATGTGTATACATTAGTTTACTTACTATTCGACTTTTGGTCAATATATTATAATATAATATTGGTTGTGTCTAGATACACAGACGACCGTGTTTCTAATACACCAACGGATGGTCTTATTTTTATTAGACACACAGAAACATGATAAAACCATCTTGTTATTCATACAAAGAATAAGAAAAGAAAATTATCACGAAGGGTGCATAAATATTGTACCAAATCTGATAATTCTAAAAGGAAATTAGTGCTTCAATTGTGAATCTAAAACTAACTTAAAGAATAAAAAGAGGTTTAGAAAAAGTAAAGAGGAAACGGAAAAATTTAACCTACCTATTATCTGTTGTTATCAATGTTACCTTTTAAATAATAACTATTATCGTGTATTCCTGTTTTTTTTTTCAACCTGTTGAAATGAATGCTGTTCTAGGTTTTTTGTTCAAGGTTTTATATGATACCGTGTTAACAACTCTAGCTTTTTGGTTTATTGTTATTTTCTATGCCCACGCTTTATTATGATATTATAATTTATAATAAAGACCATGTGTTTTTTTTTTCAATACAAGTTTCATTAAATATTATTGTAAAATTGATACTATTTTGTCGACTTTGTCGTCTTGTCAACAAAATTTTAATATTATAATATAATAATTTATTTTGATTTTTTATTAAGGTATGAATTCTTTCTGGTTTCTTTTGTTCTAAACCAATGATAATTTTAAATTAGTTTTCATTTCAGAATAATCAACATTACAATCATTATTTCAGAAAGTATTAATTTTGTCGGAATTTTTTTTAGAAAATGTAAGAAATAAGCAGTTCTACGAGTTCTCGTAACATTCTACTTTAACCGTTACATTTTGTCACCGTTATTTTTGAAAGTGAAACTACTACCCATTTTTGATTTTAAAATATAAACCTATGAACACGTAGTCACACACCTGGTGTCCCATTACTCCCCTCCTACTCAAAAACCTACACACTCAAAAGTGGAATATCTAGTCGGAATATTTTGTGAACGGGTTGACAGAAATTAAAAACTTTACCACCGAAATTTATTTAAACTAAAACTTTATACATTTTTATAAAATTGTATAAATGTTGTTTTTTGAAAATCAAGAGCGAGTTTTGATTTCACAACTTTTTAATATAATCATGATAAATATAACGGTATTAATATCAGGCCCGATTTTTTCTTAAATTGTCTAAAAAAAAAAACGAATTCCAAAGAGTCGATACTTTTCGAGATAATTAGTATCTTGGTTCTCACGACATATAAATCATAAATTATTGACGGATTGGTATTGCTGTTTTTCGCATTGCAGTCCAAGTTCAAGTTTTTCTAGGAAATAAAATATATATTTTCATTATTTTAACGATTCGTTTTAACCAGGTCTCGGTTATCCGCACTAGCATATTATTACATCGGTCACGTCATAATTATTATGATTATTATAATACACATTTGTTGGCGCCAAACCTCTTCGACCGACACCGGGCCGTATACTTCCATTATTTTCGAAAATGTTCGTCGCGATCGCCGTAATGATATTGTATTAATAATACGCTAAATACTTTTAATATTACGCTGTTTGCACGATATTCGCGAACCGTCCCTCGTCAATTGAACTTTAAGAACGATCCCCAGTCATTCTGTAACTTTGATGCAAGCAGAAAATGTTTTAATGTCCATAATATATATACATATATATGTATATACTTATATTGTCTATAGCTCTCGCGCACGTGATGTTCAACTCTATAATAGCGAAACTGTATGAATTTGCAAAAATATCGCTTTAAAATAAATAATGATATTAGCCCATTTCACATGGATAATAAACTAGATCGGTAACTGCTATATTTTACTAATGTGATTAACTGAAGCAAACGGCAGACTTTTAATTCGCGGCCTATGGGCCTTCTCATATACTTTTATATTGCGATAATCTTTGAATTTGTATTTTTACCATTGTAACCACGCTGACCAAGACCGTGATTGTTAACAATATTACACAGATATAACAGTTTAAGTAGACGATAACTTTACTGATAAAGCTCCATTAGCCTTGAATAAAATGACGGACTGAAACTTCACTTTTTATCGTCTGCAGTTATCAATCCATTTTGTTATCTATATTTGTGGGATACTTTCACATAGTTCTATGGAATACTAAAATGCATGTATTATCGCTAACATTTCAAAGTTGTTCTCAATAAAATAACATAAATTTGCATAGACAAATGTATATACGATGTATGCCATCGATTTTATCACAATCGTCTAACATTTAGGATAATATATAATATATTTAACTATAATGTACTTGTTAAAGTATAATATTTTTTTCTTAGTGCACAAAATAGTGGTTCATTAAATAAAGATAAGTCGAGTTGACCACCCCCTTTGTGGATATCTATAGGTAAAATGTGTTAAAATGTGTACAAAATCGCGGTACCTATATGGTAAGTATAAATGTTTATACACATCGTCACCTTTATAAAGTACTAATCAATCTATGTGGTTTTCTAAATGTAATTTTAAAAAATTAAAAACACAAATAATAGAAGAATAGACCAATCGAACATAATTACACGAGGAATCATTGAAATGTATTTTTTGAGGTTAAAATATTCAATAGGTTTATTATATTTTTATATTTGATTATATTGAAAAAAAATAATAAAAAAAAATGTCTAACTAATAAATATTGTTTGATTAATACCTATTTTGTTTGAATAGACCGCGGACGGTGGTATTATATTTATTTGAATTGGCCCGTGGGCGAGTGACAGATACAGTTTCTCTTTCTCTCTGTTTTGCATCATAATGTTTCGCTACCCACCGCGTTACACATGCGTACGACCTATCCGTCATATTTTTTATCTACGGTGAAAAGTTTCAAAATATCGCGTATCAACAGCCTCGAACATTTTCAACCTCAAATGTCTGCAGGCGTGTAATTATCCGCGGGACAGAGTAAACATAAATTACCGTTTTCAAGAGATTTGCGTGTATTCGAAATTTTTTTTTTCTACAATAAGCTACGCGGAATGGCAGAATATACTTCCGTGTAGTGAACAAGACCATATTACATTCCTGCCTACGTCTATATTAATTAGTTTAGAATTTATTGAACGCGACGGGGTACTATTGTATACATTATACCTCTATATGTATATATTTTTTTTTTTATGAACGTAATCATTTATTTAAGCGCGTAATTTTTCAAACATAAATCAAATGCTTGATTGTTGCCGGATAAAATCCGTTACACTATAATATTATATACACTTAAACTATAATAGTATTATATAATGTTACAGTCGAATCGTGAATATACGTAATAATAATAGTCTTTACGTATAATATAGTGTGCGCGATTTAGCGAAACCTTGTTTTGTGCAAATAATCGCTAAACATTTTATTTTCATGAATATATATATATATATATATATATAATATTCACATAAAGGTAGGTCACCTATACATATAAATTATTATAATATTTTTTATTATACGCTTGAATAAAATTAAAAAAAAAAAAAAAAAAAAAAAAAAAACATTTGTTGGTTTTCTCATGTTTATAAAAACAAATAATAATAATACCTACTAAAAAAGTGAAAAAAAAAAAAATAACAAAACAAACCGGTACTCGACGCGGCGTTAAGAATAATGTGACAATGTGCCGTCTTTTCCGTATACACGTCGGTGGAATAAATCGTCTTGCGTTTATTTTCACACGAATATAAAACGCGCCCGGTGACGAATGACCCGATAACACGACGTTATTACAACACCGGACGTTTTTCTACCCTTTTATGTCGTCTTCGTCATCAAACTAAGTAGATCATGTTCGGGTAGAGATGAGGGAATACAAGACAGTTGTTTTTTTTTTTATGTATAAAAAACGGACGATGTTTTAATTTTGACTTATAACGTTCGTTTCGTCGGAGAAAAAACAAACAAATTTAGTTATTTATTGTAATTTTATAAACGTTTAAACGGACCATTAGAGCTCTAATGAATCATATATTTTTTTTTTTTTTTAACCCTTGAATTATCGAGAAATTCTATTTTTCCTACGGTGATTCAATTTTGCATATGATGTATTGTATACTTTTAGAATGTGCTTATTTTAAATTTTTTCGAATATTAGTGTATGTTTGATGATAATACTATATTTGGTTTTAAGTTTAATAAATAATCAACCAAGTTATAAATCATTAAATTTTTTGTAAACCGTTAATCCAACCCAAATGGCTCTTGAAAATTATTTAACGATGGTACAAAATAGCCTAATATCATTTAATATATTATATATTAATATAACTCATTATGTATATCATTATATACAATTAAATGTTTTAATAACCTCAACACTATTCAATTATATTTTACAATGAGTAACTGGCTAATTTTGCGCAAACGAGATAAATTTTTGGCAATGTAAAACGAAAAAAAAAAAATAATAGAAATATAGAGTATGTTAAGAGAACTTCACACCCTCACGTGCTTTTTCCATCAAAATAATGCACGAGACATGTGATAATCATTTCGAGTTAAAAATGTTCATATAATAATAGAAAACGACTTATTTGCACATATCATTTTTTTTATCTTTAAGTTTAAAAATAGATTTATTAGTTCTAAGATCAATTAACGGTATAAAGATGTCTCTGCTATACTCAAATTTGGCATTTCGTGCGTTTGTAAGACGGATACAGCACACATGGGTGTACATTCCTTTCAAATATTGATATTATAATATATTCCTATCATATTATTTTAGTGCGGATGACTATAACAAAAAATAAAAATATAATATTGAACATCCATGGTCAATGGTTATAATCGTTACTTAATAGATAAAATGATCACATGGCAATACGGGTTTTTCTCAATTTTACATTGTTTACAAATTTCCAATAGCTTTTCACAAATTCACAAACAAATATATTGCAATTTGGACAGGACAACGTCTGCCGGGTTAGTTATTTATTATATTATACAAAATATATTTAAAACGTTTTAAACCTATACAAAAACAAGGTTGTTGTAGACATAATTATAAATTGGTTTGACACTCGCAGTGTAATGGTTTTTTTTTCTAATAACAAAAAACTATGAAAAATAAAAAGTGTTATACGCGTTGGATGAAAGAGGTAGGTCACTATGTACATAACTACAGTAAGTAATTAATAATGTCATGTACAGAATTACTTTTTTGTAATACTATTTAAAACAATTTGATACATGTATATAAAAAATTATTAACATATTATTATAATTTTTCATAAACCTACCTAGTTTATTTTAAGCTGTAGGTATCATAGTCTATAACAAAGTATACATATAAAACATATTTATAACGAATTTAGTATTTTTCGCTTTTCTAATACATAATACTAATTAGGTACAAGTAAAAAAAAAAAAACATATTTATTAGTATTCTAAAGAATAATGTCAAAATATGAGATTCACATATTTGTAAAAATATGAAATTGTGAAAAATATTAATTTTCAATAAAGTTATACGATTAAACAGTTAGTATCAATTGAATGATATCATCAAAATATTATTCTATTGATATTGGCCAATGAATTGACGATTAAAAAAAAAAAACGATTATTATATATATATTTTATGCACGAGCTTGATATTATGTCGAAAGGTTTTTTCGACCTATACAATGAGATAAATACTTCGAATAAAAAAAAGTAACACTCAGACATTAAAAAAAAAAACCTTGATATTATTAAAAAAAAAAAAATGATTTTATTTATACTATAATGGAACGTGAATTACTAAGCAGAACTGTAATAAAATAAAATTGTTGTTAACGAAAAATGCAAATATAATTCAATGGTAATAAAGCTACAAAGAGATGAGGTTTTTTATTTATTTATTTATATTATTGCAATTACTATATACAATCGTAATAAAGAAAAAAAAAGAAAACACAAACAATATACAGATTATTTTATTTTAAATAAAAAATACTTTCGTAAATAATTATTATCGAAATTTGAATTGAATGATGTAAGGTACTCGCTGGTTTCGAGTTTTGTCGATTCGATTTTTATTTACGATCAAGCCTTTTGAGCGTATGTAATACTGGGATGTTTAGAACGAAAATATAAATTATTATTATTATTAATTTTAGATTCTTAGTGGAGTGAAGAAGGTTATGATTCTACAAAGATGTTTATATATTTATTTTTTTTAACTGTATGCAATTTTCTACCAGAAGTTTTGCTTATATTTTTAAGTGTATCATATTTTCTAAAAGAAAATTGGGTGAGGTAGTATTTTAGGGAGGTTATTTTTCGATTTTCTCAATAGTTTTTTCATCAAATTTGAAATACAAAAAAAAAAAAAGAGGAAAACTGGAAAATATAAGAAATGTAGGTATTAGTTAAAATATATTATTACCGCCTTTTTTTTTCCTGTGAACAACTTTTCTACAGGCAATTTGGCTCCGATTTATAATGATAACAATTTTTCTGAAAGGTAAATTTGACTGAGAAGATTATTTAAGAAAGTCATTTTTAAATTTGCTCACGATTCTTCCCAGCAAATGTGAAAAACCGGAATAAAATATGGGAAAACTGAGAAAAACGTAGAAAAACTGCGAAAAATGATACAACTTTTAACAAATATTATTAAAGAAAATACGTAAAGTCTATTTCATTATTTTACTATGAATGGCATATTTATTGTTGACAAAATATCCCTATCAACTGAACTATCCTCGTTTTATCGTAAACAATGATTTATCGTTGCTTATAGGCTTTTATTAAATTACCTACTTATCACAGTGGCTGCACACGTCCCTATTATCCTAGGTCGTCTTTTATTTATTCGTATGGTTTTAATAACGATTATTACGAATGTTATCGATTGTCCGGAAATCTGAAAGGATTTCTATTTAATTGTTGCTGTAAATATTCGTAATCGTTAAGATTTTAAACGTAGCGAGAAAGCTGTTGCATCGTTGCATCATAATGTGTACTTTTTTAAAAATTTTCTTCAACGAGTAAAATGTGTTTAGTCGGACTTTGCACACTGGCGTTTTTTGTTCGCCGTAATGATTCATTGACTGACCGTCACATAGAGATTTAAATTGCATTATCCTAAACTTGGTTATAATATGTAACATTAAATTTGCAACTTTGTTTTTTAAAAGTAAATTTTATTTTTGTACGATATTATATAACCGAGGTATCTATTTAATAATAATTACAGGCAACTCGTTCCTAACCATCATAATAATATTATACATATTATATTCAGCCACAACATGACAGGTCTGTACTGTTCGAAATAATTTTGATCGAAAATGTTGACATATTTATAATTATAATACTAAAAAACTCTGCAATCACAATATAAACAATCCCGACCTATACCTTCGTCAGACGTTTGCTCCCTCTCTGATTATTTGACTACCTATTCGGTATTTGTTGCGATTCATTTTTGCGCATACCTGATCGCGTATATATGTACTCAGAAGAGAGGATAGATGTTCAATCTCCCGTCCCCCTTGAAACTTTTTTATAGTATTTATATTGACGATAGTATCGGTGCAATAATATATATTATATGCATAAATATTGTAAAGGAAATAATTTATCACAGTCGTTTCAATTTCATTTTCAAAGACCAGTATATAATATTCGGCATTTACAGAATTTAATTTTCAAGTAAAAACAATTTTCATACTAATAAATCAAAATCAAGTATAATAATAACTATTCATCATAGATTCACTATAAATCATTTAAGTTGAAAATTATGTACCTAATATGTAATTAGTTTTTTTTTTGTTTCATTTGATGTGTTTTAATTTCACAATTATAGTGGCTTGCAAAACGTTAAACTCGAAAATTGTTTTGTATACATTTGAATTGATTTATCCTAACGTGCAGAGAGTCATCAAACTCAAATTTTCTCGACCTTGTTGTTAAGTACGCTAGAAAAAAAATAAAAGCGTGACCGACGCTTCTGCAGGGTGACTGCTTGAAGTAATTCAGTTTTAAGTATGGTATACTGTATCAGAAATAAATTATTTCTGGTATAACGGAATCGCGAAAGATAAATAATTCAATAAAAATGAGTTACATAGATATATAACCGAATCGTTGACCTAGTTCATTATTTATATATTGCAGTATACGAATACAAATATAGTTTTAGAGACTTGCTTATAATTCTGGTGTTTCATAGTCTCTCTTTTCTTCATCGTATTATATGACCTATCTGTTCCCTACGGTCCACAATTCTATGTGGGACTTTACACATATACTGCTGAGTATGGTTGTCTGTCTATATTTTTCCACGGTTTCACACCCATATAATTGGTTTTCCTGAATATCCCAATACACCAAATTTATTTGTTTTCTCGGAGCATCTACTAATATTCTATTTAGTGCCTTTCACTTTAGACATCTACGTGGAACTCATGGAAGGAAGCTCTCCCTGCCATAATTTCGTCCGTTTCTCTAAAGGTGGAACACCCAATGGCTCATATCTGTATAGAAAAAATTTGTTATGCAATCTAAGAAATGCAATTAGATAATTACACATGAGTCTGTGACCAAGCATGGAACCAGAATTTTTTTCCTGGAGAAGCAGGAAAGGGCAAGTACATTATTTAGAAGGGCATGTACAGCAATTTTACTTTTCAATAAAAAAAAAAAACAATTCAATGGATTATATATCAGTGAACACTGTATTAATAACATTTAACACATTGAGTATATCAGTACCCAATTTTTAAAAATTAAAATTAAACAACAATATTATCTACTTGCTCAAATGATGAGGCAGGCGACGACGAATAGATTAGAAATTGCTTTTATTTTGTCTCTTATTAAAATAGCTATGAGCAATCCCTTTAATAATTTGAATAATACAAATTCCTACGTGCGCAAATATAATTAGTGAACGGCTTTGGGGAGAGGGGGTGGGGCGAAAGAAGGGAGAGAATTTGTCCTAGGTGGACGACCGTCCACTCTCGCCCCCACCTTTAGCGCCGTCCCTGTCTGTGGCTCGTTTCAAGTATAGGGAACGTTAATACGCTATCCGGACCAGTATTATAATGACGTGATAGTATACGATTTTCGTCCGTATAATATATCCGGCCGGAGGGGAAGTTTTTTTTGTTTTAACCGTCTACGCACAAGACCGCGCGGCACACGTTTACAAACCCGAATAACGATATAATGATAAATTTATTATTATTTTTTTTTTTTGTTGTAACAAAAGTTTTGCTCGTATGTGTACGCGTATCATATTACTATATACACACGACGCGATTCATCGTTCCGGAACAATCAGCTTAGGCAACTTTTCGTGTAAACATACTAATATTTTCCCGGCGTTTTGCGAGCCACTCGCGTATCCATCGATCGGTGGCAAAACATTACTACGCATTTTTGTTTGAATAAATGAAATACGCACGAGTATAACAATATTGTTATGCGCTTCAAATTTAATGTAAATCAGCGTTTAATTTATATAGATATTGTATATTATAATTTGTTACGTATTGTATACCATGATGTATAGTGTGTGCAGTATACGAGGAGCTGTTACGGGAGGACCATATTTGTTCTTTAAAAACTTCACGATAAGCCATGAACTTTTCACGAGAAGAAGCGAACGTGTACAAATTACAAATGCGTAAAGTAAGTAGGTAGGTGTACGAGTGTAGAGTGTATACGATTTAAACATATATTTTATACGCTATATATTATATTATTATATACGCTTTATATAATTACTTTGAAAACAATATTATGAGAACGTAATTTTAATTTTTACAGGTCTTGACTTGATTTACACGAGTTCCATCGGTGTGGAGTATAATTCCTTCTTATCGCAAAAAACAACAAGCTATAATGAATTAAACAATAAATAAAAAAATTTGGATCTCAATAGGTACATTTATACACGTAGACGAGTTCTACACGATGTAGTATGTCAATATTTTATTTCAATTGGAAAATATAACAGGAACGGTATTTTATAACGTAGTCAATTTTCATATTTTATTTAAGTATTTCGTCACTTAACTGAAACATTAACAAACCACTACGTATCCAAACAATTCAATTAATTTTGTTATAATATTGTACCGTTGTTTTATATTATAATAATTATTTTAATTATTTTAGTCATATAGAGCAAACACGTTATAAACTACGTACACAACGAAACGTCATGTAACGTCACCGACAATCTGATGCATACGGTGTGGACGACGTAAAGATAACCTGAAGGTAAAATCCGTCAAACATATCACGTGTTTTAGTTAAGACACCATAATAATATAATATGGTGAACTATGAGCTTCTCTCGACAACCCGTCGCCACAGAGTTTAACACTAAAACGCTACAGGGCCAATCCTAATAAACGCTTTTAATGCGTATCATATGGCGGTGGGGAGATAAGTATGATAGGTTCATCAACTGAATCAATTGAAGTATACGCAGGAAAATTAAAGCACTTAAAATATTATCTTCCGAAGAGAAGATTTTTCCATGTAAACCTCACTTAGGTACCTATTATACGATATAGTCTATTTTATAGATATAATATAACTATAGGCCAGTAATGATAGTGAAATCACGAAGCCGTGATACAGAATCACTTAAAGTTTTACCAAAGACTATATGTACATTTGAATACCATTATAAGCGTTTTAAAAAAAAAAAATTGCAAATAATTTATCTGCAATGAAAAAAATTCATATTTTCTGTTTTTTTCACGCATAAACGTTGGCTTCAATATATTATATGTAAAACGATCGTTATTCTTGGAATAGTTTACCTCATTAATCTTTTATTTTTAGGTACTAGCATCACTAGCTATAGCGAAGCATTTCGCTTATATAACGAGTACGTGAAACTTATTTGGAGTGACATTCTTGCCCATGACAACCTGAATGAGGATTGAGTAAGAATAAATGTTTTTTTTCTCATCGTAACCCAAGAGTTACCTAAAAAATAAACAAAACAATCGTTTTCAAAGATATGTAAGTCCCTTTTAGAGGGTATATTTTTAAAAATCCTTTGCACCATAAACGACATAGTTGAGTGAGTTTATTGACATCTTATCATGTACCTTAGATATTAATAATTGTGATGGGTTCTAGAATAGACAGAAAAAATGTATACGAACAAAGTTTTCTATAGTAAATGTGTATATATTTTTACGATTATATATTGTGATCTGTAACCATTTTCTCTAGAGGACTATTATAAAATGATCTATACATTATCGTTTAACATTATTGTAATAGTACTTATACATTAGATCGATATTTTCTAAAATTTAGAAAAATGATGTATTCTTACGGTAAATAATGTTTTAAATTGATCGAAATGTGTGAGCATCTATAATATGTATTTTATGTACCATATAGCAAGTGTAATTTAAACATCGCTTAGAGAATCTCTAATCGATTAACTCTTGTGCCTAATTTGGCAGATAATTCGAAAATAAATTGTATCAAGTCCTTTTTAAATAAACTATAATATGCACTTATCTAGTGAATCTCAAAACTCAATACAGACACTACATACAATATCATAATAATCCATGTATTTTGATATCAGTTCAAACGCCATTGAATATTGCCGTATTTTTTTTCTTTATTATTATTATCTTTATTGAATACTGATATAATGATTTGGTTAGTAACATAAGTAACACAGTTTTAACTACGAACTCCAAATTGATTATTGATTGTAGATTGGTTCTTTAAAATAATTTAATATTTGTTTAAAATTAAAATGAGAGGAGTAGCGTAACTAGCGGATAAGCCTGGTAGGCCTGGACCTACCTTGATTTTTTTAAACTCTATATAAGTAATAATTATTGGTAATATTTTTACCTCTCTTCATCGCATAAGGTATGATTTACGATAAATAGAATAAAAAGATATGTATGGTTATTAGACATCAAGTATAACATGTTTACATAATTTAGAGTCGATATCAATATTGAAAAGAAGTTCAGTTCGGAGTTAATTCAAGGTCATAAAACGATTATTGATGAATTTGCTAAATTTAATAATACAATATTTCAATTTATACATTCGTATATGATTGACTATTAAATCAATATAAAAGTTTTAATTTATACAAATATAATTATTATTTAATTTTTAAAAAAATGTATTAAAAAGTCCTTAAAAAAAAATACAAATGTGTGTATACACATTTTGGTGATAATACGATCAAAATTAGAAGATTTCGATCCGTATAAACCGATATTTTGGTCGTCAAAATGGAATACGCTGAAGTTAGATGATACCATACATTTTACTTAAAGCTGAACCTGTTCTTAATTTTGATCCTGGGCACGCCTCTGCATTAAAGTATTTTTCAGTATATTTTTAATAATAAATAATAATATATGATTATACTTTCTAAGTGGATAATAAGGAAAAAAGACGGACATACTCCGCACGATGGGTGAGCCACTGCTATAGGTGAGAAGTAGGATAGGTAATAGACATAGAGTTAATTTTAATGTATAACTATGCAAAGATTTATCACCGCTAACGAAAAACGATTCTGAGTAGAGTTTGGTTATACATGTTTTAATATTTATGATATTCGTCAAATATTGATATTAAAATTCTTATAAAAAAAAAAACTACAATTTTATCTTTGTTGACCACTAAGTATAACTTGTAATGAACCTTCTATTAGATTGTAAAGTATTTCTGTTTGGTCTAACAATTTCATCCACAGAGTACCTAAATGAATAAAAATTACATACAAAACTTGCAAAATGTATGTCAATTAATAGTTCTAAAACGGGTCAAATGTATTGAAAATTTTACTATGGCTAGAAAGGCAAATATTAGTTGTTGTCTAAATTGTATGGTCTCCATTAACAAAATTGAAAATAATAAAAGCATTATTTTCGTAAACTTTCCCGTTTCACCTACGATTTTCCCAATTTTTATGAAAATTGCTTTAGATAAAATTTTCTTTCATAAAAAGTGCTACACTTGTAAATTTTAGCAAATAGAAATTATGTACACAATATTATTAAATAAGAAAATAAAAATAGAAATAAACATCAGAATCTAAAAGAAAAAGAAACGTTAGAAATCCTAGAAATGTGGTGTTGGGGAAAGATGCTTTAAATAAATTAGACTGAAAGAAGAAAAAATAAAGATGTCTTAAAGCAAAATAGGAAAAAGGAACATCAATTGATATCAAAAAGAATGTGATGGCATATAATATGGCACACGTTGAAGCATAGTGAATTAGTTTTAGAAGTGAAGAAACGATAGAAAGAATAAGATCAAGAGGAACACCAACGAAATATATCAGTTAAACAATGAACAATGTAGAAATTAATTCTTATAAAAGGAAAGAAGACCTGATACATTTAATAATTCCATACAGTTAATTAAAAAAAAAAAAATAGTTTTTTTAGTTCAAAATTTGTATTTGGGAAGCCATATTTTTATTAGCTAAAAAAAAAATATATACAACAAATTCATTCCAAAACTGATATGTATGTGTATACTATTTAGGTTTGTGAATTTGTAGAAAAGTGAATTTTGTGTATTATACTAATATTATTAATGTTCACATTTTCAGTTTATCTATCGTACATATGCGGAAATATTATATCGATAACAGTGTTATCACGTAACATTTACGAATGATTCATTTTTAAAATATTAATTTTGCCACATCAAAAAACGTTATTTTATTCACTATATAAATCTTATAAAGAAAAGAAAAAATAGCAAAGTATAGTCGCGTGCCCGAGAGAGATATTCACGGCTCATTAGCGGATTTCGAAAAGTGTTTAGCATGCAAAACGAAATACAGCTAGAACTCGGTTTTCGCGAGCACCTCTTGGCGGTGTTAATATTATTAGGTAGGTATGTAACCCGCCCGTTGTTTTACGCAGGAACGTTTGTCCAAATTGGACGCAGTCCAACCGCAGCCTTTTTTCGATTTCACCTCGTTTTTCCGGAGGTTATGTTATCACTGCCGTATAAGTAAAATACAAAATCACAACGATGTGAGTCAGCGTGACTAACGCTTATATTCAGTTATGAGAAGCAATTTGTTTTTGCGATATTCGGAAGATCTGAAATCGGTGTCTGTTAATTTATATTCGACACGATAATTTAATAATTATAAAAAAAACAAATTACATATTATAATACTATTGATAAATATTGTTATCTCGTATCAATAGGTTGCCTAGGAAATTTCAATGGGAGGAGACGTAAAAAATAATGATCGAGAATAAATCGTAAAATCGTCGGCTATAAATAATAATCTCTATGGCGACGACACTGTTATCTTTTATTAATATAATCCATGTTACTCTTATATTTCAATGATTGTAATTATTATTTTGTTTTAAAAGAGAATGATAACACCTCCGGAATTTGACTAGCATGTTTTAGATTTTCTTAACTTTTTTAACAATTTTTTATTTTTCATCAAGTTTTAATAATTTTTTTCATTAGATTGAACGAACTATTATTATAAGTCAATATAATTCACGTATATCTTCGACAAATTCAAAAAACTTCATCTATGACGGACAAGGCTCCAGATACTATTTTATATTATTAATAATGTAGGTATTTAATATTTTATCAGATAACTATTATTATTATTATTTTATATAAAAGCCGAATCCTAAAATAACAATTTCTAATCAATACATTAAACATTTCTTTGTAACTTGAATGAAATATATGCATTCGATATGAGATTACTCATGTTTTTTTTTTGTATTTTATGTCAATTGGAGGGGGGGATATAACCTCTAACCTCCCATCTCTGCGGACGCCACTGGCTCGTATGATATATTGTGTTCGCTATCGGCGTCCAGTGTTTACGGTTTAAACAACACTGCACGCGGTTTGAGGGTACCGAAACCACAGAGATTTATGAAAAGACTATACGTGAGACCATTATTGTCCGAGTGGACTGCACTGGGACGCAAACATTTCGCTAATTTTTAGAGGTGGTGACGAGGGGCTAACCGTCTACGACGACAATAATAATTATAATATTTTTACGGAAAATAATACTAAAAAAAAAAAAAAATCAAATACGAGTCGTGAAAAAACAAATCGCGTAAGTATGTTTTTTTTTTTTCTATTTCCATTCGGTATACAGATCGCGTGCGCCACCGTGAATATAAACGGTTTTCGCGTCTCTCGTGTGTATATATATATATGTATATATTTATATACATACCTATATTTAGGTACCTACTAGAAAATATACCATCTATATAATATTATATACGTGTATATATAGGACTCTGTTGTTTTTTTTTTATTATTATTTTCAATTTCAACTCTAAATAACTTCCGTCGATTACGCGCAGAATATTTATATATATATATATATATATAAGACCACCAACATCCCCCTATATATAAGGGGATATATACATACACAAGCTCCGGAGGCAAAGAGACTATATACACGTATTTATATATTATAAGGTATGTAAACACGCAGAAACGATAGAAAAAAAAAAACCTATAATGACATTTTTGTTTTTTATCCTTCAAGTGTACTGTGTGGGAGGAGGGTGGGAAAAATAGGAAAAAACGCACCTTTGACCCAAAGCGCGCACACGCAGTGACGACGGGACAGCACACAAAATCCAATTATTGCTGTAGACATGAATATTATTATTATTATTTTACCGTCCTCTTTCTTCTTTTCCCGTGGCCTCTCCTCTGCTCCTTCTTCGTTGTCGTGGTACCTATATCAGTGCTCTTCGTGCGGACGGTTAAAAAACAATATTATTTATAGTCGTTATATTATTATACGATACCCAGCTATTTACGAAAAAAGCAATCGGCCAAAATAAAAAAAAAAAAAAACAAAAAAAACCTGACGTACAATTATTATTATTTTCGTCAAATAAACGACAATGTTCTGACGTATTATATTATAGTTTATTTTTATTATTCCGACGTCATGTGCAATATTGTAAGCCGTTGTTTGTTACCCTATAATGGCACAGTAACAGAGGATTTATTTTTCAAAAACGTGTTTGGTTTATTGGACCGATTCCCGTAATTTTTCATATGTTAAAATATTTCATGTAAACAATCTTATCGACACTCCGATTGTCAAACCTTAAATCAATTTTAAAGGTCTTAATAAAACGGTTTGAAATTCATTTGTTGTTCGACGTTTTTAAAAATCATAAAAATTCATTAAGGATTTCAAAAAAATTGTTTCTGTGACTTACGATGAAATATATTTTAATATTCTCATCAGATATGCTCATGTAGTTTTAATCATCTGGGTATCAGTGAACGCAAGAGATTTTATTTCTCTGGAAATTCAATAAATAAATGATATAGATTCAACGAAGATATTCAAAAATTAAGAAAATCCTGTTTTCCTAATATATTTATTTAAAACGATATTTTTCCGAACAAACGCAATGGACGCATATCGAATTTACAACTGATACTGAATTGTAATTAAATATTAACCAGTTACATACTTCTAAACAATATTATATACTGAATGGCAGTGGTAGATTAAAGGGAGGTGCCCATGGGGCCTTGGTCCATCCCGTTGGATTAATTATTGTATATTTAATTGTTATTTTTGGTCCAAATGATATACAAGCTCAAAAGTTTTCAAGAGCAACATAAAAACTATAACTTAAATTTAAATTGCATAAGTATTATTGTGAATAAGGAAATAACTTCCTAAATTCGTCACTGAATTTTGGACTATGCCCCCTCCAAAAAAAAATTAAATCTTGGATCCACCACTGCTGATTGGCCATTCACTAATGATGAGTAAACGATAACTTGAATATATATCACGGAGAAAAAAATTCAGAATGAGGGTGGAATGGTGATAATCAATGTATTATTTCAAATTTAAATATAAATTTAAGAATGATTTATCTTTTGGAGAAAATTTTAACTCTCAACTTCCACACTCACTACTGATATGTTATCATTTTTATTGGACATAAATAAATTCCAGTTAATTATAAAATTGTTTAGGGATATATGACTCGTATTTAATTTTGATGAAATCAATTTATCACAATGAACGCTGAAAAACATTTTCATTTACATTCTCCGATATTATTTACTTTTTTATTACGTTTCGCAAGCATTATTTTTTTACAATTTCTTAACTTATGGGGTAAAAAATCATTTTTAACCTCTTAATGGAAATGGAAAATTTGACCGTGAATTATTTATAGTGGATCGTATATGAACAAAAGTTGTACATAGGCATTTTTCCCAAATAACCACCAGAACATACTTGACAACATAAAATTGAATTCTCGATGATTAAATTTTCATGGAAAAATATAAGTGCATTCGAAGTTTAAAATGGATTGAATTATGAAAAATGAGTCGGAAGTTGATTATACCATTGAAAAGAATATTTTTCGAGAGCAGTTTAAGTGTGGGGAAAAAAAATAGAGAAAATCGGTAATTGTCCTGTTCACTAATAATATTATCCAAAACGTTTACAAAAATCGTTTTTTTAATATTTTTATTCCTTTCAAGGAATCTCTTCAAATGTACGTAATACATCATTATATTTTTAAATTAATATTACCCGTGTAATATTGTACAGGTAAAGAAAAAAAAAGAAACGTATGATAATGCGGATGAGTGCAGCCACTAGTGTAAGTGATAAGTTAGGAAAATAGGATCCAGACGAGAATTTAATGTATATTTGTAAGCAACGATAAACCATGGTTCACGGAAAAACAATTCTGAGCGTAGTTCAGTTGAAACTAATGCTTTGTAAACAATATATATGCCATATTATAAGTAAAATAATTAAATAGACTTTAAATATTATCTTTAATAATATTTGTTTAATGTTGCACCGATTTTCCCATTTTTTATGCTGTATTTCACATTTGTTGAGAAAACTCGGGAAAAAATCAAAAAACTACCGCTCCATTGAAATGTTCTTTGAGAAAAATTGCTATCATTAAACGTTACATCAAAATTACTGGTAGAAAAGTTGTCTATAGAAAAAATATAAATATATTTCGTAAATTTTACCATTTTTTCTCAGTTTTTTTTTTGGTTTTTTTTCATTTTATGAGAAAACTCTTAAGAAATACGTAAAGAACTTCTTTAAAGTACCGGTTTTTCAAATTTATTATAAAAATATAATATCCTGAGAAAATCATAAAATGACCGCCTTAAAGTACCACCTCATCTGACAGTCAGATTTCTTTTCAAAAAGAGTACTTTACTTGAAAAACATTCCTGGTTGGAATTTTGTACAAAAAAAAGAAACATTGAAAAACCAGTACATTATTCGCTCTGCTCAAAATCTAAAAAATTTAATTTGACTTAAGCCCTTTTTCCCCGGAACCAAAGATATAATATATAAAATCGTCAGTGTATTATATGCATATAATATTATTAGTGAGGGGTATACAATATGTTGAGCTACCATTTATATCTCACAATATTATATCTACTTACACACACATTCTATACAGTGCAAATATGTAATCGTATAAGTTTATTAACATAACCATCGGATACATCATATCAAAACAAAACTTCTTAACTATGCATATAATATTAAGTATATAACACTGCTGCAGCTGTATACGTAAATCACAATGATTAATATTCAATGTTTGTAAACTTTTGACCTCATGACAAATGTATGTCATTTTCACTGATAACATTAAGTTTGCCCTTACTTTGTTCACCCAAAAACAATCGCAGTTATCATTTTTTTTGTCTGTAAAAAGATATATTACAGTTTACAAAATCATTGTAAAAAACTTGAATTTCAAACTGCAATAATAAATTATTGCGTGCATGAGCTGAACATTTATTTTTCACTTATCGGCGTCTCAAAAATTCTCGAAAGTTAAATACAAATTCTCCAGTGATATATTGTCCTTACGGTGTTACACAAATATCGCAGATCAATAGTATTAGAATTATTGTTTACAAGTGTTTAAAATCACTAATCTGGATGAAAATCGTACAAATCACGTTATTATACGTACCTACCCACTATATTACTATGGCCATTATTTATGTAAATAAAAACTTGTTTTGATCCAATAAAATATTTAAAAATGTATACAAGATTTAACGTAAATAAAACGGAAGAAAAGTTGAACGTAATGTTGCAATATCTTATGTTATGCCTTATAAACTTTCCATCTACAACAAGGCGAAGGCCTATCCATCATGTGTGCCCGGCTTTTTTATAATTAAATTCCACGTATACAATATTTATATATGTATATAAATATTTGTTTTCATATTTAAATATTCATTTTGTTGTTGAAAATTAAATATATAAGTGAAACAAGAAAATCAAACGTCAATTGCATGTTACGGAAGTTATCATTTTCATTAAATATAACTTTTCGATTAGTAATAGCTATGCTCACATTTCAGCCATAGCTAAAATCCACTTTCAGTCGACCGCAAAAAGTAATTATATATTTTAGAAAAAGTATTTAATTATTTTTTTCCTGATTGAAATTACGATAGCAGAATTAGAACAATATTTTTAATCGAAAGACTCCGCGAAATACATAGGTATTAATAATTCCATTTTTTTTTTTTTTTTTTTGAAAACGTTTATTAAATGGAAAAGAAAAATGACTGCATCTTTACTTTTCACGTCTGTAAAAATATTATGATAGCGCTCGGTTTTATAAATTAGTTGAAAAAAAAAACTGTATAGAAAACAAGACAATTCTCGAGAAGAATTTTTCCAATATAATATTGATATTTGTATTTTTTTTTTTTTTTTCCAGTAATTTTCGAAAAAACTAAAGATGGTGATTGTATACATAAAAAACAAAAAGAAATCGAATAAAAATCAAGCAAACCTTCCATGAAGTAGAGCCCCGTCACTAAAGTTGAATTTTCTTCTAGGCAATTTATTACCAAAAGGTATTTAATTTTTTTTTTTTTTATAATTTACCTAAAACAATTTTAGTTTTAAGAGTTGTTTACACTGTTGTTAGTAAAATTAAATTATTATATACTTAAATAACTTTAATTTGTCTTCACTAAATATCCACTGACCTCATTTTCCCCGCCTTATGCCCTATTGGGTGACTTACTTCTCTTCCAATATTTCAGGTATACAAAGTGTAGTCTAAAACCTTCTGGTCATGACAAAGAATTGAATAAAATAAATTTCATCGAAATAGATAAAGTAATTCTCGATAATGTTGATATTATAAAAATAGACCGCGGGGAGGGGATTTAGAAGTTGAAACGTTTTAAGGGAACATCTAGAATAACAATTTTATTTTTTTATACAAATTGTAACCCCTTTACTTACTTTAATGAGCCTATTGGGGTATTTAAAACTTAAAAGTTATACAAGAACGGTTTCTGGTAATAATTTCGATTTAATTTGTGTGTAAGAATTTAGCAGAAAATAATTATAGAGTCTAGACATGTCTACTAAATGCTTATACTTTCACAATATTAAACATTTTCTGATACAGAGTATACCTGTATACTTGTTTATAAAAAAATATATATATATACGAGTACTCATTATGAGAAACGTCATAAAACAAAACGTTATGTTCATGACAATATTTTAATTAGTTATTATAAATTTACCAATATAATATTATGTGCAGTTCACGTGCCTATAAAATTGTATATATTATATAAGGATCCAAAATAAGATGTTGAGATTAGTAGAAATATTAAGGATGCCCTGAGGGGAGGGTGGAATCTACACTAGGGTGAAACCTATACACCACGAACCAAAAAAAAAAAAAATGAAAAATGATTTACTCCGATCTATCCCTCCGGAAATTTACTGCAAGTTACGCCGCTGTGACATGAGTAGGTACTATATAAGGTCTCTGCGACAAACTTCATTTTTTACGATTCGTATCGGGTCGGACGTGTAGTAGGCACGAGGTGACTTGAGTAGTTTACAAATGGTCCATTCTATTAAAACGTGTGCGTTCGGTAACAAAAAAAATATGTACCCGTAATAGCAATATTATATTTTATACGTTTCATTTTGACGTTTCACATACTCGTATACGTATGACAGAAAAATCACAAAACCGTAGGATTTTTAAGATAGGAAAATACAATTTTGTTATTATAAATTAATTTGAAAGCTATAATGAAAGTTTGTAAACCTATGCCTCTTCCATATATACGTACAATTTTACAAATGAAAACAGTATTGCACGACGAAAGCGATTTCGTAGATTACTACTCAACACTTACCACGCGTACAATAATCAAAAAAGTATACTCAATCATTAAAATACTGGTGAATGGTACGAATAATACTAATATTTATATTGATTACAAACAAAATATAACATAAAAAATCAGTGGAGTAACTAGAAAATTGCGTGGGTAGAGATATAAGTATGTATTTAAAAGACAAAATCATAACTAATATACATATTAGTTACTACACTATATCACACAATTTGATAATAATATAAATCATATGTAATTAAAAATAAAAAAACAAATATTTATACTTGATAATGTGAGATTTTTCGCACTCGATATTCAACATTCTGTATTAGTTTTATATATGTATTGCAAAAAAGGGGGAAAATGTTTGTGTTCTAGACTTTTTTAGGAGGTTGTATATCACTCAAATCACCCCTCTTGAAAACGCCATTGTTAACAACTTATCTTAAGTTTTTTAGTCCTTATACACTCGGTTATACCGTTCGAGAAAACAACGTTATCAAAACTAATAATATTGTAAATTTGTATATGGTTAAACTTTCGAATCGCGAAAAAAATAATAATTATTTCTTAATATCTGTGTTCGATATCACAATGATATTTACGAGATAAGATCAGTGACAGCATACTGACAACCCTTTCTCAAAAACTCTTCTACAAACTATGCAAACTATGTAGTCTCAAAATGGTTTAATAATGTTTCCTATGAGTTAACAAAGTACCTAATCACTAGCGATTATAATTACTATAACAGGGATTACGCGATAAAAATAAAAAATGGGTCTTACTTTTTGGGCATATTTCGTATTGTCATAAAAAAAAAAAAAAATTAAAAACTAGTTTATATGAAAATTTAAATTTTACTACAAAGTGATAAACGTTAAAATTCTATGTAGATTTATAGCTTGTATAATAAAAAAAAATTGTAATTAATTTATATTAATTTTCAAAATTCGTCAAATTGATTTCTTTGAAACGTCTAAAATATATCGAACTTTTGAAAATATAACGATACGTATCGTATATTTGATTTTGATTTATAATTTATTTAAGTTAAAATGAGTTAAACATAAATGAATAATAAAATAAAATAACATAGTATGATATTCATACGTTTATTTATATTTAAGTAGTTATTTCTATTTTTGTCAATTATTTTGTCATTGTTTTATCTTTTGAAACATACACATAGATATAGTATTCGTAAATAAATGCATTAAATTGTTTTTTTGTATTTTATTTTTTGTTAACGAAAACTATAACATGACGCATGTTTGATTTAAAATCAAAAATACCTATCGTGCATTTCATTTAGAAAAAAAGAGAAAAAATCCTTCAGCTCTTTTACCTTCCGATATTGTTTCTGCTGCGAAGTGCCGTGATTGTTTGAATCTTGCGATTCCCTAAGGTCAAGATGAATGGCGGTGTGTAGTCGTAGTCACATTAAATTATTTACATGGTCAGAATATCGAATGAAGCAATACCTACGTGCACCATTGTTTGGCGGTGCTATTCGCGTTTCTTTTTTCGGAAAAACATTCGAAATAAGAACCGCACGAATTTGTACCCCGGCGCGCGTGAATTATTAACGAAATTCTATACAGTTGATGATTTTCTTTATATACGTGGATACTATACCCGAGAAAACGGTTTGTACGATACAATATTAATAAACTGACCATGATCCGAGATTTAATCGTTAAGCCAATATTTCCAGAAAAAAAAAGTTTTCTTTTTACTCCAGAAAGTTCATAAAAATAGATTTTTGGACAAAACATTTTTATGGTTTTTTTTTGAAAAATTGTAAAACGTTGTAGAAACTATAAGCCATTTGAATTTGAATCCTAATTATGATAGCTACTGGTAACATACACCGAATAATTATCGCAAGGAAATTGTTACTCGATATATCCCGAGCTTTTAAACGTGAAATTATTCAACGACGTGAGATGGTTTAATATTTTAGCGTTACCTTCCGATTAATAATATTATACGAGCCTGAAAAATGTAATGAATTCGCAATTACGATTGCAATTCCAATATCAGATTTTAATTGGTTCGTATTTTTAATTAATAACTACGATGACATCAATGTTTGCATTAATAGTACAGACTAAAGCTGAATATTGATGCCGTTTGTATTTCCCTCCCCCCTTTAATTCTCCACGAGATTTTCTAAGCTAAAACTTCGCAGATATTGTTTCATCTTCCATCCTATGCCATCTGTGTGTATGTTATCAACAATTAGGTTGAACTCTATAATGTTGATTTTTTTTTTTTTTTAATCGATTTCATAAAATCACAGAAAATTATCTAATAGGATACTTTAAATATGTGAAAGAGAGGATGGGTAGAAAACCATTAAGGACATGAGAGATGATAAACGGGGTCAATAGGTGTTTTATCATAATTTTGTTTTGTTTTTTTAAGCATTCCAAAATTAATCTCTGACTTTCTGCATACCTATACAGCTATAACAATTTACCGATTATTTTCCTATTTGTGTGATTGAATACAATATCGGCACTTTTAGAATAATACATTATTTATGTAATATTTTGTATTTTGATTTCGGAATATTTAAGTACATAATCATAACGTGTTATTTGAATGATGAAACAATATGCCTTATCTGCAGCGAGTGTTCGGTTTATGTGTTTTAAATTTCAATGTATGTTTCGATTCTTTGTGTTTGTATTATTTAAATAGTATTCCTTTTTTTAAAAATGATTTCACGGTCTTCATCGTCTTATCTCCGTCTTTTTAAAATATTCACACGACGACGGGCTAATCTTCTTACAGTCAAAATAACAAAGACAATACGAAAGAAACTTTCCTCCGACCTGGCAAAAATTACAATATATATTATTATATTATAGAGAGAGTGAAATCTGAATTAGTTTTTCCTCGAATACATTATGTAATACCCACGACTTACCAAAAACACAGCTTATATAACTAGGTACTCATAACCTATACTGTTATGTGTTTTATACGCATATATTATAATGTGTAAATAGATCGGTGTTAAAAAATTATTATACAAGGTAATTCAGGTTAAAATAATAATAATATATTTAATAGATGTAGGTATACGGTTTTCTAAATTTTATGTTACAGTCAAATTGCCAGTGAAATAGTTATTTTAAAAAAAAAATTGCTTGTGTGAAAACGTTTTTGAATCATAAACATTCTAAAAATTTACACTTATTTATGTTTGTTTGGGTACTCTCTAATTGCCTCTCAAATTGAGTTAGGTGACCTTTTTTTCACTCGAATTGCCTCTCCGGGTGTTTTCGGAGGCAATTCGAGTATACTAAAACCGTCTAATTGAATTGGCTTCCATGGCATATCTAGATTATTAATTAATATATCGATATTTGACGTATACTATCGATTATAACATTGAAAATGTCAACATTTGAAAGTATTAGCAAATAAATGTAAACCTAAGAAACATACACCATAACTAATTTAAATTTAAATTTTAGACTTTAAAACATGATGATACTTATTTATTGATTATTTACGTTTTTTTGTTATTATTAATTACTGTTGCATTGGCACTGTAAAACATAATGTTATTTCATGTAAATTATTTTTTTTATTGATTTATAATATTTAAGATTTTGATACAGTACATATACCTATTTGCTTTTTTGACATCGACTTATAATTTAATACCGTGAACTAATGTATACTAATAATGTATGTACTAATTTCTTGTAACTAATATCTATGTATATTGTATAATTGTTTTTATTTTAAAAAAATCGAAATAGAAATCGAAGGCGATGCAAGGTCACAACTTAAAATAGCAAGCAATTCGAGGGAATGATATTTTTGAAATCGGGAGGCAATTCGTGTGTGTCTATTTGTTTGAGTTTTAATCTATATTTTATGGTTTTACTATGATGTGTATTTTCTTTGTAGGGTTGCTTCCGTATATATTATATTACTCGGTATTTTGGTAAAATATCCATTTACACAATACCATAGGTATATACTATATAACAATATAATATACTCTAAAGTGTTTGTATTTTATGAAATGCAGTATGTATGCAACTAAATACTTAAACAGTAATATTTATTTTATGCATTCTAATTTATGATAATATTCATGTATTTTAAATTTAAAACGGGGTCATGGATAATGTTTTTAAATGCGTCAATATTCGTGATAACATCCAAACAATAGAAAACGTTCAGCCGGTTGATAACTTTTTTTATTATCGAGGCTTTTCAGTTGAATCTTTAACCACGGACTTTAAAAATCATTCGATAATACGTTAATTAACCGTTTAATAACCGACATCTGATTAAAGTGAGATTGGAGCACTCGTTAGAAAATGATAAGGATCCTATTAATGACGAAGGTCCGAAAACGAAAAAACAATTGACGTGTTCAATATTTCAAATGAAAAGTTCGTGCATTTACGATCACGTTTGCAAGAGAGGTTAAAAACAAAATGGCCGAGAGGCAAGCGATTTATATTAAATAACGGGCGGCGGCGTCGCGTCGTTGGCAGCGGATGACAAAAGTTGACATTAAAAAAAAAAGGGGAAAAAAATATGACTCCAAGCGCTCAACATGCTGGACGCTGGCACGAGTCATTAATAAAATTACTTTTCGGTCCGGTCGGGTTTTGTTTTAATTCGAACATAATGAGTTTTCCTAATCCTTTCGTCGGACGACAAAACTTTTCGATCGCCATTCGGCGTTCAGCTCTTCTATATTGGGTTTAGTCTTTCCCTTTTTTCCCATCGTCCGTTTCTTTTTTTCCCCACTCACCTCTCACATCAATACGGCCGACGATGCACATCGAACGCTATAAGTTGTTCAGTAATTTGACCGACCCTATACCACGACGGCCGCCATTTACATCGACCTATCGGTAAAAGTCCAAACTATGCCATCAAATAATAGCAAAAACGTTTAATATAATATTATAATCCTTAAGTTATTAATGCGGAGAAAAAAAACGCGTGGCCTTTAACTACGTGACATCCACAATATTTTATAATCAAAAAAAAAATTAGAAACCAACATAATTATTTATGTAATACAAATCATAGTTAATTATCACGATCACAGCAATTCATATCTGGATACCCATTCCTATTGTTCATTTTGACTTTTTTTTTGTAAGATATTTTTGTTAACTGTTAAATTGTTTGTCAATGCATCATTTGCGCACCGTTAGTCTATATTGCACCAAAATATCGTACATCGTTTGCATATCAAATCTTAGCAGAAGAAAGACTGAACGGGATCAGTTGTGGGTACTCCTGATCTGCACGTTTTCCCAAACGTACAGATTATTACCTAATTTTCAGTTAAGAATCCAACCATGACCGATATGTTCATCGCAAATGCAATATTTATCTCTTATGACAATAACAGGTAAATTGTATCAACTACTGTTCAATACATTTTATTTTGTCATCAAATAGTTATTATCAAATAATATAACTAAACAGTAGATATAGTTGACGGCTTTAAGCAATCGATGATATAATTTAAAACGGTTAGGTTAGGTACGTATGTACATTTTTTGTTTGCGTATATTTATTGATATTTGATACTGTTGCATAAATGATGTACGATATTTCGAAACAGGTAAATAGATGACAATCAACCGTTGATGTGCAAACGATTTCGATATTTTGGCACAGGTAAATAGACGATGCGCTAACGATGAACGTCGGCATTACGGCGTTAATTAGGATCATTCTATTGATTTACAGATGAACGAGCCGATATCCGAGTTACGTAATGACTATGTAATTATGTAATGTTATTTACTGTCTGGTGGTCTGTAATATTTATTACTGACTTTAAAAATAATTACTATCGTAGCTTATTATTTCAGTTCACAGATAGATAATAGAACAATATCGTTATTGCGTATTACGAAGGTTCTCTTCGTAATACGTTCTATGAAATCATAGACTTCTCACGATAAAATTACACGTTGTCAGTCACTTGTTATTGCTCCTACAATATATTATCAAGTAATTGAAAAAAGAATTCAAGACGTCAAATTTAATCTATACAGTAACAACTATCATTCAAAAATGTATTACACGAATATAATTGTACATCGATATTCATATTTTATTTATCAGGAACTATAAGTTTAAATTGTAATTAAATTCTATTAAAATCTAATATTATAATATTATTTGGTCAGATAAACACTCTTAAAAAAAAAAAAAAACTAAAAAGAAGTGTATTCGTGACATTATTACGAACTGTTTTGCATAGTTCTGAGGCGCTATTAATAGCCAAAGAACTCAAATTCAATTTTAATCTGGTGGACAAGTTTCGCCGTTAAAAAAGTTATTAAGGTAGTGAACGAAAGAAACTGCTGAGGACTTGAATAGATAGCAAGATTTATATTTAGCAGTATATGATGGTATCAAAGGCCCATGCCAAGAAGGAGAAAAACATATTATTAACAAAAGGCGTAAACAGTTTGTAACTTGTTATACTTATTCATAAATAAGTATGTATACATTATTCGCATTATTAATGTGGAAAGATGATAAAGTAAGACAAAAATATTATGAGAACAAACAAAATCTGAGTGAAGACTAAAATCTTAGTCATGACGACATCAGGCGTTCAAGATAATGATGAGTGGGTAAAGTTCAGAAATATTTAAACACCTATGATAGAAATGATCAATGTGGGAGAAATATATGTAATAAAGAAAAGTGGAAAGGAGTTATCTAAGTAGTATTTTATAGTTATCAAATAAATTTGACTTTCAAACTTTTAAAATACCTAGAAAAAAATTGATGTATTTATATCCTGCTTACTATAATTTTCATATTTTCATATTGTCACAAGAACAACGTTTTAAAAAACTTGTATTGTATACCTATTTTAACGATATATTTACGTTGCATTAGTCTGTTGAAAAAATTACATAGAAATACTTAGAAATGTTCCGACGAATAAAATATTAATAGCCATTATGATCAAATCACTAAAACTAGTTAAGTAATGATCAGTTTAATACGAGTGTACAATTGTTAGTTTAAAATTATTTTATAAAACATAGATATAATATATAATAATTTACATTATTGAGTTCTCCATATTATATTATTATTTAAAGTTTTCTTATTTTTTACTGTAAATATACTAATGCTAACCATTGCTTGTGAAAAATAATAATATAAGTACACAAAATTTAAAGAGGCCCTTTAAAAAAATTAGCCAACTGTTAGGTTCTATAGTCCACAGTAACACCTGTATAATAAATTATAATATTATTGAACGAGTAGGAGCGCAGCTACCTATAATTTATTAGTGAATATTATATTCGTAGTATAATATAGAAATCCCTCTTGTCTTATAACTTGTTCTCGTATTATATGTGTGTTGTCAACTGCGAATTAAATACGTTTTAATCAACTCATATGCCGTATTTATGTTAATTTATCATAACTACAGTTGTATTACAATATTATTATGTCCTGTAAACGAAAAGGTGTCGCGGAAAAACCTCGCGCGAAAAAAAAATGGTTGTTATTCAACGTGAACTAATGAAAAGCGTTTTAAAAACATGAAGAACACGTTTTCAAAACTAAAACGACCACACCGAGTACCTGCTGACTTACCTACGTCAAAATATTTAGGTAATTTTTTATATTTATTTCATTTACATAATATTATAACATCATATTATTTAAACGGAATTACTTTTTTGTAAGTTCGCCAAAGTGTAGGCAAAAATAATATAAATTGCTATTAATTATAGGTATACGTGCGACAGACTGAGAATCAGTGATGGTCACTTTTAAACGGTTTATTATATCGGTAGTATGAACGAACTATTGAATTTTTTTAATCGAATGATTTTGTCTATGACCGAATCAGTTTAATTTTTAAATAATTATTCCTTTAATTTTCTCCATAAATGAATTGTTAAATTTTTCGAATAGTTTTTCATACATCAAATAGTTGGAGTGCGATTAACCGTTGGATAGTTCGATAGCAACTAATCGAATGTGTCCATAACCACTAATTGTGATTATTGTCGGCCGTTTACTAAATATACACTCCATAATACATATACCCTAACAATATTATTCAGAACGTCATATTATTACAATGCGTAGGTAATTTTTTTATAGCAATGTATCCACCAATAACAATATAAAACTACGGTTAAATGCCTAGATTATTATTATAATTTCTGAGTATGTACGGTCAAACGCGTTTTTCACGTTTTTCCGCGCTATCTCCCGTCTGTTGATTTACAGGTGTATGGAACCGATTCTCGGTGTAGTTAACGGTTCGTTAAGTGTTCAATTGAAGAAATTCGTCGAAAATACGCCCGCGGCTAACGTTTCCATCGAAAAACAGTGGCGCCGAGTGAAGTTTCTTCCAATAATTGTTATCGACATTTCTATATTAAATGAACCGTACTTAATAATATATGTACCCGAATGCACGCGAAGCCAAAAGGCCAACGGATAATAAACGGCCAGTAACCTGCATGATAGTTGTCCTTTTAATTTCCAATTCATTAACATGAGTCACACGTATAGAAAGAACGATTGATAATTACTATAACCGCCATTTCGGGAGACGTGTTCGATTTATTATTACGGTAATTTAGTGTATTAAGATTTTTTAATGGTAAGGGAATAAATTTACGTACATATATTGATGTTTACTGTGTATTTTTTTTATTTATATTGAGTTCCGAATAAGCTTGAATTGTTGAGATGATGGAGTTTCGATATCAACTAATTACGGTTGATTTCGGTTAATAGTTTATTTTCACGGGGAAATCAGGGGGGTATATCACTCCCTTTAACCTTAAATTCTAGTCAGAATAATGAACAATTTAATGTGTTAGTTAAACACATTTAATTGTTATTTAATCTTTGACAATAATTTATTTTTAAAGTTGTGCCCGGTATTTAAAATTTCATCAACTGATTAAAGTTTCCACACGTATTTTCAATAATGTTACTGTCGGTCTAATGTATATTTTAAATTTTCGTTTTTCACTCAGATGTAACAATATTCGTTTTTATGGCCATTCAACTCAACATAGACAATTTATTTCGAATGTTTAATATCTTATTTTTATCGATATATTTATTTCTTTGATTATTATTTTTATGAACACATTAGTTTAAGTTTAATTCGTTTATTATTATTATTAACTTCGTACTAAACTAACTTATATCTATTACATGTACTGAAATCTGTCATGTAAAAATAAAATGTCCGATTGTTTACTACATATAGTAAGAAAACGTTAATTGAAAACATTCAACATTTAAAAGCCCAATAAAATAAGATAAACGTCAGAGAATAATGAAACCCAAGTTTTCATTACAATTTTGAGTAAGAATTATGAAAAATAGTATGAAATCGAATATAATGAATATTGAATACATTTTAAACGCCATGTCTTGATTAATTTTGGACTTGTAGTAGTGGTTTTACCATTAAAATTCATGAAAAAAATAATTACTAGTGGTAATAAAGGGAACTGCTATTTATGGAAAAAAATTTGTATTGCGGGTACGTATATCTGATCGGTGAAAAATTCGTTGCGTTTAAATAAATATTACTAAGTATAACAAAAAACTAAAAAAGAATAAAATAAAATCTAAATTGGATGGCTCTTTACAAGGATATTGAGTAAACTTTGAATAAAAAAAAAAAAAAAATTGTTCATTACGTCTATATAAAACGGACAAAAGTAATAATAATAACATTATAATATTACCAGCTGGATTATCATGCATGTATATGTACGTCGGAGACAAATTCCTTAAAATATAATAATTCCCAACTCTCTAAATGTGTTGTCGAGCTCTCGCAGGGATAGGTATATAGAACAAAGTATTTTCTGAAGACCATGAGTTTCGCGCAATAAACCGTGAATAAACCTAATGAAATTAATCTGTACATTATTTTCAAACTTTTTAATAACTTGATGTACCTAATTGGCGTATCGATATTTTTTGAACAGGTACTGGTACATAAATCGCCAATAAGTGCGTGTTGTCAATTTCGGTAACACGGGTAAATTTGAAATAGTTCCACCCCGATGGAATTTCTTAGGTACCTACATAATTTTTACACGTAGATGTTGACATTTGTTTTTCCAGGTGAAATAACGTCTCGTTCAATGTTATGTTCAATAAATCTGAATTTGAGTTTTTTCCGTTTAGTTTTAAAATCTTGACGAAATTACAAATATAAACTCATGCACAATTTTAACAGCATTTCAGTCGTTTTTCATATATCGCGTTGTTTCGTATGTACGAAAAAAATGCATTCGTTAAAGAATAATGCACGTATGTATATTATTATTATTATTAGGTTGTGTACTGTGCGTCTACTATAATACCGCGAGATATGTTTTGAATTAAAAAAAAATACAGACTTTCAAAATTATATTTCAACTGTCTTTAGAAATTGTAAAATTCATAAGTCAAAACAATAATAATAATATGTGTACACTACAGCCGTACACTATGAGTTTCTAAAATTTGATTTGCCTACACTCTACGTGTTAAACAAGCGTCGTTCACAAACCCGTGTTTGGATGATTTATTATTTTTAAATTAAAAAAGGCAACGCTACCTGTAGATACCTGCACCGCGGACGTGTTTCGGAAATAAATTGATCAGAACATTGTAGTCGGAAGATAACACATTATACGAATATTGATCAATATTATGCTACAACGTTTTTGTTTTATTAGTAATTTATAGGTGATTTTCGTATTAATTATTCAATGTGTGATATGTAAATAACGATAGGAAATAATATTATCATAGGAGAATGTTGTATTATTTATTTAAATTTTTTGGCGAAAAAATGTCTATTCAAAATATTATCGCCATTTTGATATTTTATTGGCATTAATGTAATTGATGTTTGCGTATTACCGTAATTTACCGGTGAAAAAACATATTATTTTTTAGCTTTTATCAAAAGATTATATTTTAAATAAGAATATTCAATAACTATACAAAATATACAATTATTTTTATTAATTTCAGTTTCGTTTATTTTATTTTTTCCTTTATATATTATTATACGAATATTGCTAAAAATATTAAAACCTTTTTCGATAATTTTAGATGTAGTGGCTTGAAATGTACAATAATATTGTATAGGTATAAGAAATTTACAAAATATTTCCACAAACCTTCCATCTTATGTCTACCTTATTATTATTAATACTTGGATAATAGCAATTTTAATAATAGTTTTCAATATAGTTATAATTTATATTATAATGCTCCTGAAATTACTGAAAATATTTAAGAAATGAAAATTTCATCTCTGTCGCCTTATCCTTCACGTAAGTCGTTAACTCCCAGTACTCTTGTAATTTTAATATTAACAAAAGGCCCCACATTTATTTCGTTACTATTGGATTTTGCTATATTTCGAAATAACAAAAACAGTAATACTATACTGCTTGTATTTTGTTCGGAGTCTCCAGCGAATACCTTTCCTCTCGTAAGAAAACCGTTATTGCGTCGTATACAACGAAGGGTCCGATCTAAAATATTAAAATTCGATGCTGTATGTGCACATTTTATCTGAAGCCCTTGATAACGCGTATCACGATAATATTTATGACACACCTTGTCAGAACTACGTTATAGCGTATGAGTCAAATCACTGAAAACCTGCAGAGTAGTTTGTAAGTTTAAATAAGTTGTAGTACAGACTAATAATCATTTTATTTATACCAATTTAATAGCAAAAACCTAATCCTCAAAATTTGTTTTCATACTGGACAGGGGTTTTCAGTAAAAAAAAAATACAGAACTTTATTTAAAAATCTTGTTTGAACGTCTTGTCAGATTTCCGTCCATTAATATATTTAAATTGTGTACCTCTGCCGTGCTTACATTTCTTTTAAAACCGGTGCAATATTATTTATCGTTACTTTTTTTCCTATAATTAAAAATTAAGTACTCATTTGAAATTCTAAAATGATTTCATACAAAATATAACCTCCTAAATTCATTAAACGGATCAAAAAGGATCAAAAATGCTTATAAAAACTCGATTATGATGTTTTTATTATTTTTATTTCGCTTTTAATCGAAATTGTTATACCTGACAGAGGAACAAGTAAAACTAATAATAATTAATAATTACATATTTAGAAAATTGGTATAAAATTAATATTTAATAAACCATATGATTTTCGTAACACCTATTCGAAATTGCATTTGATATTAGTATAATATATTTAATACAAATAAATGTAACGAAGAGTAAAAAAAATTGTTTTTATTACCAAACTAATGTATTTTAGAGCAGAGTGGTTTTATATTTATTTAATTATTATTATTTTTTTTTTTATGGGAACAATTGTTCTACCAGAAAGTTTACTCCGATTATCAAGTATAACACTTTTTTTTCGAAAGGAAATGTTTTCTGGGTGGTAATTTTAAAAGGTCATTTTTTGAAACCTTCATTAACATTCGAGATAACGAGGAAAACCTGGTTTTTAGGTAAAAATAAGTAGGTAAAAAGGTAAGTTTCACATTGGCAACCATTTTTATTTATTTATTGTTATTATGAAATTTGTAATAGTTTAATCTTTTTTAAACAATCATTGTTTTCATGGAAACGCACATTGTTGTATTTATTATACCATAGTATGACATAAATATTGTTGACAAAGCAACACTATCAACTGAAATCCGTCTAGAATGTTATTTTTGTTGGCAATGGTTTATTGTTGCATACGGATATACATTGAATTCCCGTTTGTATCCTACCTTTTCTACTTCCCACCTACAACAGTGGCTGCACCCATATGCGAAGTATGTCTGCCATTTTTTAATCCGCAGACCATCATATATTATTATTTATATGTATAAGATGTGGTCATTGAATATCAACAATTAAGTTGTAGAATTACAATTCTCATAAAGTAAATAACTGTATCTAAAGAGTCAGTCGTTATCAGCGATAAATGCAAAAATGCACGCAATTACGGTAAAAATTATTTTTGTTGACTATTTTAGTACAAAATGACATGTAAAGTTTTGTTTCATGTGTTCGTGTCGCGTTATTAAATTCTACTACAGGTCCATTATAAGTTATAATAATAGTTTAATTTCCCAACTGTAACTATTATTATTATTGTTATTACTATTGTATGGCAGTTAAGCAAACAATACAGTTCGATAAAATATATACAATTAAATAATTATTTATAACACATTAGTTTATAAAGCTTAATAAAATAAAATCTAATAAGTTTACGACGAGAGACTGCATCCGTATTATGCAAATAAACATATAGAAGGCGAAACGAATCCCGAAATATTGAAAAAACTTCTTCAAAATTTTGGACGTATTACTTGTCGAAAAAAACTCGTACGAGTGATGAAGTACAGTTCCTGCAAAGAAGTTTTATCAATGGATAATTTAGCTGTATCAAATATAGATATTGAGATGCGGACAAGTGAAATTACGAAATAACAAATAAAAATTCGTAAAATCGAAATATATCTGTATTAAAACGAAAGCCACAAGGGCCTGAAATATATTTTACACCTATTCTTATGCTGAAAATCATTTTAATAATTTTGCTGAGAAAATATTTATCATAGAAAACTGTCACCACAAATTCAAATTTATTTTTCGAATGCGATAGCCACACGTTCCTAAAATTTAACAAGACCCGTTTATCAAGCGCGTACTCGACCGAAAATAATATTATGCTACAATTTATCGTCCTAAATAGATGTAACAAATGATTCCTTACAAGGTATTATCATTGTTTAAGATCAACAATGTTTCCTTGCTTGGCCCAGAGCCTAAATATTTATTGCATAATGCTAAATATATACTACATTTTTATTCAATGTGTTATTTATGTAAAGCGCGTGCAAATATACAACCGAACAACGAACGTAGTGGCTTTTTTCTATAAAACATTATTCCCGGGCAGGTGGCTTAGCGTATAATATAGTATCCTGCGGAGTAATACAAATTTAATTTTTCGCTTCACTTTAAACTATAATATTATACGTATATACCACCCGGAAAACAAATGTCCGTGAAAGTGAAACGTTATTATAAATATGTTATAAACCGTTACGAAAAAAAATCTGCTTACATGACAACTATTACGCAGAACCGAAATAAGCTTCATCGACAGGAACATCGCTCGATTAATAGATAACATTATACAAATACTTTAAAATATATAGCAAATACAAAGGGAAGTGGGTAATTGTTAAGAAATTAAAAGAAGCATAATAAAATGTTTTAAACCAAAATTCTTTTTTACACGGTTCGAACTGTACTGCCTATGCATGGTAAAATTCTGTCTTCTTTCACTCCTCCGTTGTCTTCAATCCGACTGTTTGAGGACGGATATTCATGTTCGAAACTTCCACTTTACTCGACGCCCACATGGTCTTCAAATACACTATAGTCGTGTCCAATCGCCACCTTTTCTTTCTTCCTCTTATTCTCTTACGTTTATAGCCATTAACATTCATACTGCGTCTGACATTTCTCTCTCCTAGTGACATGTTCAATCCATCACAGTCTATTTTCTCTCATTATGTCTACTGCCGAAGCCACGTTTATGATGTCTATATTGTATATTAAATGTATGCCTTACAAAATGGCCTAAAAATAAAAATTGTAATACAATCAATTCACAACGCTAATATTAGTATTTTTAACTGCACTTAATTGTATTTCGTTCTGGGGCAACAGACGTAATCGACGCAATCGATTCGAATTTTTTCCTCGCGTTTTAATAATTATTTTAATGCAATAATATTTACGATATTCGCAAACTTCAGAGATTTTTGTCCGGTTTTTTTATTTTTTTTTCCGGTATTTTTTCAACGAGTTTTGTATATATTATATATAGCAAGCTACATTGAGAGGACGAGAGAAGATAATTATTTATAATTTTCATTTGTCCGAACTTTTCGATTGGGCCATCGGATGGGTGATTAATATCTTTAGCTCATCGGTTCATTAACGCCCTCGGGACTCGGAAACAGTCGGCACCAATAAAACGTCAAAAAATAACCCACTCCGACGGCGGTGGGAGCGGCGATCCCCTCTGCACTCAGCAGCCACCACCGTCGTCGACCGCAACCGCGCCGCATCGCGACGTTTCCGTTTGATTTATAATATACTCGACGAGGAGGAAGACAAAAAAAAAAAATAATAATAAAAAAAGGATAGAGATTCGTAATAATAAATAATAATAATAAAAATAAAATAACAGATAGGGAAAAAAAAAGGTAGGATAGTACAAAAGATGATTATGAACGGATTAGGATATGATGGCGGTGGCTGGATGAGTACATCGCTGCGCACCCTATAGCCGTGTGCATCACAAATAATCAAATTTGCAGACGGAGAACCGCCGAACGGGAAGTCACG
Source organism: Cinara cedri (assembly GCA_902439185.1). Taxonomy (NCBI): domain Eukaryota; kingdom Metazoa; phylum Arthropoda; class Insecta; order Hemiptera; family Aphididae; genus Cinara; species Cinara cedri. The sequence goes on along the minus strand of CABPRJ010000506.1, from coordinate 643,458 downwards.
TCTGAAACAAAGTTATTTGTTTGAATAAATAAATAAAAAAAAAAAAACAGTCCACCGCATATAAAAGGTGAAAATATCCATAAAAGACGTAACTATAAATATAATATACAGACGTATATTATTATAGAAGCGTCGCGACAGGCGGAAAAGTTTTTTCCTTTCTTCTTTTCTTTTCTTTCTTTCCACACACATACAACCAACTTAACGATGCTCCGATATCCGAACTACCACTACTAACACTATTACTAATACTACTACTGCTACTCGTTATTCCTGACACAAAGCTTCCGCCGTCGTGTGCCACTTAGTTAGAAATTTCCACTGCACGCGGAAATCCTGTCTCCGCGTCTCGTCGCGTATACATGACGATGGAAAATTACGGAAAATGTTGACTTTTTTTGGAAATCTTATTTTATACAAGCTTCAAATCTGAAATCAAATCTATTACTATACCGTTATTAATTTGATGAGTTGGGGATGAAACCACTACCATATTCTGATTAATTTTTAGACTAAATAAATATTGGTTTTGAAATTTCGTATAACCGTCAACCCGTTTACGCGATAATCCACTTTTAAATTTGAGGTTTGTGGGTAGGGGATGAAGAATACCGCGATAATGTAATATTTTCGAGCCGCTTGCTTCTTAAATTTTCCAAAAAAATTTAATACTTTTCGAGTTATCGAGTATCGTACGTTCAAATGTTAATCGTCCTATATAGGTATTATTTAATATTATTATAAGTTTTTAATAATCCTCCGTGCCGATGATCCGCCACCGCGCGACAACGACGAATCACTTGACATCGTTTTTGAATCGAAAACCGTGTGCAAACGAATCGTTTTTTTTTTTTTTATTTCGCCCTCCGCATTTCCCATGTAAATATGAAAAACGCTCGCGTTTATACAATATTATGTCTATTGTTCTCGTAAATAATAACGCAGGTATAAGCTGCATCGATACACATAATGTACATATGTATTAACATACATAACTACCTACAAACGATAGTAACTTGCTGACAAACGAAACGTTCGCGATGGTGTTGAAAGGACATATTCGCCGTTAGTGTACGTCGATGACTTAAGCGTCACCGTCACAGCATACTTATATGAGTTGTGAGAAAAAAAAAATTTTAAAAACTGGCACACACGAGACTTCTTGATAAGTAGGTTTAAATAAATAAAAAAAAAAAATTGACGGAGCGTATTGTACATATATAGCGTATATGTTTATATTTTTTCGGACTCGATAAAAAAAATATTGAAATTCACTATGTGTTCCATAAATCGACTCTATGTATTCCATGTAGCAGATGTTGGTGCTTATAACAATGAACCCGGTGTGAAAAATCCAACAACTCGTTGGAAAATGGAGTGCCAATTTTGAAAACGATACCGTTGGTACCGACAATTGTAGTGCTTAATTTTTTTTTACTTAAATTCGCGGACCTGGCGTACATTAAAATTTACTAAAAGTGTTCTAAAAAAATCTCGCAAATACATTTCTAATTTTCGATAATTTAGAACACATTTAATTTAGATAAATATATACGATTTCCAAAATAACATAAAGAATAATAATAATAATAACAATAATACACACTCGTATAATACTTGCAATATTGTATAAACGGTAAACGTGTAAAATATACAAACGCAATTTACCGACTCGTATATTAAATTCATAATACCTATCAGTTTATCTTAGTCTATCACATCACTTTGTTTTTTATTCAATTAAAATTTTAATTTTTTTTAATTTGCAACAATGCAATGAAATCGCGTCAAAAATGCATCAGCCGCCAGGTATATTCAATAGGCACTTATATAAAAAAAAAAAAAAAACAATATAACCATCATGGATATTTTTACATTCATAATAAAAGCAAAATTTATCTAACTACAAATTATATAAACACAATATTCAATGAATTATTCATATAAATTACTCATATTTATATACCCGAACAGTTTCAATTTGTATTTGTTTTATATTTTGCTCTTTTTTATAATATAATATATATATATATATATATACAGTAGACACATAAACAAAAAATTAAATTACATGAAGTACGAGTATAATTTATATTCATAATGCAATAAATAGGTTATACCGTAATTAATCAATAGAGAAAGTTAAATATAATTTTTGAATTAAAAAATACCCGTTCACAGCAAATCTCTACCATTAGAATCAAATTTTTTTCAAGCAGTAAAATTGTATTGCTTTGAGCAGTTATTATTAATTGTAAATGATAGATAGTAAAACAAATTGTATACATTTGTTTATCTAAATAAAAAAGTGGTAAATTGTTTACCGTTATCTAAATAATTAAATTGTTGTGTATTTTCTATCTCCGTCTAAATAATTATTCTAAACAATTTTCGTTTTGTCTAGATATTTCAAATTTGTCTTCACACAAGTATATATATTCCCAATAAACCAACCAAACAGCATTTTTTTCGAGAAAAATCTCCCAATGTTGATAATCGGTACAACATATCTTGTTCAAAAGTTATTTACAGACAGAAAAAACACACACACACATCATAGTAAAATCAATTCGTTCTTCATAACGCTCAGAGTCTAAAAAATTAATTTGTATATTGTTTAATTAAATCATAATTTAGAATACTTAATTAGTTTTATCTAAAGCCAATGATAATAAGGTCTTATCTCTTTCGTTGTGTTTGTTATACAAAAATGGAACAATAATTCAAAACATTCAGTACAAACTATACATTGTTGTTTAATTGAATACAAAAAAAATGTTAGTTCGCCCTTAAAGCATACTGGACTGGAAAAAAATAGTGCACCGACCTAATAAAAAGTGTAGTACCATTTCTTAGGTTGTTTTTTTTTATTATTCAAATAGTTGTATTATTTTCATTTATTATTTATAATTTTTTTTTAATCTAAGAAATCATTAAGAGAGCACCGTGAATACATTTTCTTTTCAAAATGCCCTTTTATAAAACTTCTACCTGCAACTAAAAGGCTCATCATCAGTGAGCGCAGATTCGAGTCAAAAATGCACGCATTTCTCAAGTATTACGGTGCATTACCGTTAACAAATCTACATTGATACAGATACATTACTATAATAACGGTCGTAATATTGTGTTTGGTATACTCGTCGTAGCAAACTGTTTATTTGATGATATTTTTTTTTTTATTATTCAATTATAATGAACCGAATATTATTTTTCTGATTGATGATCGTGCAAAACTTTACTTATAGCGTTGAGTGTCAAAGTCAGGCCGGTCTTATTTCTTTTTATGAAATTATTTTTGTTTTACTAAAAGTTGATTAATTTGAATTTAAAATGCGTTGAAACACGTAGTTTTCTTTACAGAAAATTGCATCCGCCTCGACGAGTTTGCCAAAATAAGGGATGTTTGAATTATCAACGTTTCTTGACTCCTTGTAATTACTTTGGTGATAATTCGGTTTATTGAATTAAGGCATAAATATATATACACATCGATGTAGTTTTTAGCTTAATTAAAATCATCAAGGCGATAATTACAGAGCGAAGTTTAGATTCTTTATCGAAATAGGATCCCAGAAAAGCCAGTTGCGTACATAATATTTACAGTTTCATTTGTTATTCACGTGCAATTTTATTTGGAACTGTTTCAAAAGGATGCAAGTTTAAATTGGATATTACTAGAGTTTTATTACGATTGTGGAGTATAATAATAATAAAAAAAAATACCTGATACTGCTGATGAGTGTGCCACTGCTGTAAACGAGAATATGTGAAGGATACATAAAATTGTTTAATTAATGTCTGTTAGCAACGATAAACCATTGCTTAAGGAGTTACGAATTACGATTCTAAACGAAATAAAAATACACATAATTTATGCCATAATTTTTACATTTAAATTTGATCTTAAAACTGTTCATAATAAAAAAACGACATCATTAAGCTCATTTTTTTTTACCAACAAATACAACTTCTAATAAACCCAGAGTTAAATTTTTAAATATTTCTGTTTAATCAAACAATTTCATTCACATAGTACCTACCGCAGAAAAATTACGTAAAATACTGGTGAATATTTTGTCGAAAAAATTTTTCCTACATAAACCCAAGTAATAACTAGAAAACTCAAAAATATCAAATGCCCATAAAAAGATAAAAAAATGTCCACAATGTATTGGAAATTTTACCACATCTATAAAACGACAATATATGTCCCCTGTTAAAATTCCATGTAAAAAATCTCATATTGTATATTAAACGGATACTTGTAAATACTCACATTTTTGAACTATAAAAAAAAAATGTATTATGGAATACAATTTTAAGATAAATTACCTACTATACAGTATTCTGTAAATAGATTTAATATTGTCAAAACAAAAAAAAAATTCTTTGTGTCAGTTTTATCAGTAATGAAAAGTCACAAATATTTGTGCGATCAAACATTGATTTTTGATATCAGCTTTATCGATAAGCTATCGTCATAAACTATCAAGATTAGCGGTTGTAACGAGTATTATTACACCTTATTCATATTATTATAAATATTATCATTACATTATTATTGAATTATTTTTGATTTTGTGTAATGTAGGCTCGAGCAAAAATCAAAAAACAAATTACTTACTCACCATAACACCGTAAATTTGTCAGATTATTTTTGGTTTTGTATAATTATTACGAAAACTCCTTAGAAAAACTAAAAAAAAAAAAAACAACGACTTTCTTCGTAAGCATATCTAGAACCAGAATTAAACAAAAAAAGTCTCTCATTAATTTTTGATTGGATCAAGATAAAGAAATGTAGAAAAGTTCATACGTTACTCAAAGACATAAAATAAAAAAAAAAAAACACACTTCTTGAAAAAACTTGATTAATTAAACTCCACAAACAAATAACCAATCATCATTAATAATCAAGTACAATGTGTATAACGAAATAACGATGAGGTATTAACCAACATTCTGTAGACAGTAATTATCGCAATGTGAAACCTACCACCTACTTATTCTTGTTTTGAAACTAACAATTATAAGGGTTTATAAAATTTAAATTTAAATGAAAATCCCGAGAGTGAAACATAGAATTAAATTTTAACGTTTACTTGTTGATATTTCTTTAGTTTTAAGCAACTTTCAATAAGGCATTGGAAACTTGATAAATGAACTGATAAATTTGAAAAGAAAAAATATCGATTGTTTTAAAAATAACCGCCTATATTCAATTACTCATAACTGTATAAAAAAACAATGTAACAATTTTTCAAATACAAGCATGTATATAATATAAACTCTATTACCTACCTTAAAAAGATTTTTTGAGAGGAAAAATCACACCAACGTAAAAATACATTATCCAACTAAACAGCCTACTTGAATAAAAAAATATATCTACAGGGGTATATGCAATTTATCTCGCTACGTTTTTATAATTTATAAAACAAATTGAAATTTAAATTAAGACTATACCCTGACCAGCGAAAAACGTAGACGTGATTTGGCATTTTGGTTTATTGATACAGCCCATTTTGTTACGTAATAAAAAAGGGGTGATAAAAAATATTGGTTATTTGCAGCGAAAACGGAAATGTTATCCGATATAATACAAAAAATGTACTAAACTGAAATTACATTTTATGTAAAAAAATAAATATAAAAGTACAGTTTTACTCTCGCAACGCAGTCTCGAAAAATTGTAAATTTAAAATATATACAATTTATACGACACTATAAACCGCTATGAAGTAAAAACGTTCAAACTTAAATTAAATACCTTCGAACACGATATTATACAAACATTAGGATGTATGAAACGGATTTAAAAACAATATTTTAAAATAATTTACGTCTGCGTAATATATTCAAGTCTTAAAGATGCTGCTCGTAACTTTTTACTAATTTTTAACACTTACAATTAATAATTCTTAACAATAATAATACGTAGTTCAATCTGTTGTAATTTGGATGTTAACGAGCCTGCGCACGACCTACGTTTTTTTTATCAAAATCAAATTTTACAAAAAAATCTCGTGTTTCACCAATTTATTTGATTACGATAGTTAAATTTTTTCGCGGGTAATAGAAAAAACTCTTTACAGGAACCATTAGACTTTGAATTTTGATTATGCAACTAAAAAAAAAACGATAAAAAAAAAATTGGTAAAAATTCATATGTTCAAATACTGGGTTAAGGAATATAATGCTAAAAATACATGTCTAATACGTCTTGTGAAAAAGTTTTTTTTTGCGAAAATAATATGATCGAAATCGGACCACTCTATGTGTCATGAGAATTTTTCCGGTAAAACGTTTGAGCAAAAATCGGATCACACGCAGCGCCCGTTAACTAGTAAATAATGAAAATAAATTAAATTGTGTTTCACAGTATGTATTACGAAAAATTTAACTGGCGCAATAATAATATTGTTTTTATCTGCTCGTAGTCAAAAACAAAACGTAAAGTCTTGAAAATGTTATTTCGAAACTAGAAATTATTTTCGAACGTTGCAAAATGATATCCGATTGTTTTTCGGTCGTGTTGTTTTAAATATTCTTCTGTGGTTGTTGGCATCGCTAAATTGACACGGTTTACGAAGTTATATTGCGTTATTTATATTGAAACCTTTGACGGCGCTTCATAATATACAATAAACGCCCGAGGACCGAATTCACCGAACGTCATCGAGTTTCGTAAAATATTGTGCGGAGAGACCGAAATAATAAAAAAGTCAGACGGCAAACGCTTCCGCGGGCCAAGGGAGACCGATAGAAAAAACCGCCACCGCACCGACTATATACAAGTATATAATATAATAACACTTGAAGTGTAAATTTTCAATGGGATTTTTTTTTCTTACGTTTTTCGATTATTTTCCGAAATAGTCGGGGTTATGCCTATAGGAGTACATGCGAGACAAATAATATTGTACACTTTGTACGACTGACTGGGAAATTCGACGTTTTTTCGGTCTTGCTGAAAACTGATGCAAAAATCGGAGGTGTTGGACCATAATAATATTATACCTATGTTTAGGCGAGTGTAATGATTTCAAATGCGGAACGCGGCGCGAGTGTTGGCTACAGATAGGAGTGAAAACGCTAGAAAAATTACTATTCTCGGAAATCGTATAAAAAAAAAATCCCCTACATGACCGTCAGATCGATTCAAAGTGAATATAATAGTAATATCTTACGGCGCGCTACGATATTTTATAATAATATTACTATGTTAGTGTATTCTCAAATAATTTAACTATACGTAAAACCTGGTCAAAACGATTATAGTATGGTTACGAAAGGCAACAATCGAAATATACAGCGTCCGCGTGATAACAATATATCAAACACGTTAGTATTTAGAATAGATTTCGAAAAAGAAGCCTGTGATTTGTGAAAGTGCCGTCGTGACAGCAACTATTGTAGTGTATGACAGAAGCTGCAGTGTTTTACTAGGCAGTTTCATATATTCATTATAGCCTTGTTCTCATGATGATGGTATATGATATAGTTATACTTTCAGATTAGCGAATTTCGCAACTGTCATTGTAGCAACCATCGTCGTTTTTGGACCGGACTTTACGAATAATAAATAAATACATTTTTTACACTTGTATTAGGACGCGCCAGTAAAACCTTTTTTTTTAGTTCATTTTCATCGATCTTTTGGTGTGTTGTTTATGGGAGTAAGAAACAATTTGCCTAATTTTGTGATAATATTTAGGAGTAGCGAACAACATTTTCATGAAAAGAGTGTTGTGTTTTTAAAGCATACATTTTATCAATAAGTTGTTGTTTACAAACAAATTTTGTGTGCAGGTGGACTTGCATACCTATGTACAATATATATTTATTTATTATTATTTTTTTTTTTTTTTTGTGAAAAAACATTATTGATTAATTCCCAGCCGTTTGAAATTAATAACTAATAACAACCAACCCTTAATGCTACTAGCTAATATTTTTTTGTAAAGGTTGACAATATTTGTATAGTGTTTCTCGTACAATTTACTATTAGGACCATGATTATATTTGCCATGTTTAGGGGTACTAGAGCTTCCAGAGCCAAAAAGAAAAAAAAAAAGAAAGTAACAATTAATTATAGAAATAATACATGACGTATTCGTGTTGTTGGGCTGGTGGTTTCTGAGTTCTATTGTTCTACCCTAACGCGTATAAGATAATATTTTGATGAATTAAGAAAAAGAAAAAAATTAGACACAACATAAATGGTACAAAAAAGATAATGTTATAAATTATTATGATACCAGAATGTTGTCGAGTAAAAATGTTTGGTCCTATTTTTAAACATAACTTGAGTATACTACGTTTTGCAGACCGTATTCGTCCGTGCCCACGTGAACTGTAACATAACTTGGAGGTAGCCAATAAATAAAAAAACTTTTTCGCGGAATAATAATATTAAGTTTCTTATACATTTATTATTATACAGGCAAGAAACAAGATGCGATGATATCCTGCTCGGATTAATTAGAATAATATGTATACGTTTTATGATCCAATATAACTGTAAGGTTGTTGTTTTTTATTTTTTTTTTAAATAAAAACGTTTTTATTGACTTCGTTTTTAGTGTGCTTTGCTTCTAAATTGCCTGCAGGTACCCATACGATTATAATATAAACGAGGACGATGTCCGTGTTTTATGGTGACGCATAAAATATAAAATTACATTCTTATATATTTTGTCAATTGACGTGACGGGAGTTGATTTCCTGGATTGTAAAGTGTATACAATATAATATTTTAAAAGGCATTATGGATTTAAATAGTGATTACAAAATAATCGTGTCAAAAAAAAAAAAACGTTAAGAATGAGTTTACCAATAAAATGTGAAATTTTAAATAATTTAAAATTAAAAACATAGCACATCTTACGTATTTCAACGTACCTTAGTAAAGAACCTGACGAATCATGATCCGTTTTCAAAATTGAAATCCGCCAAACGCAATTCCACCAACTTCGTCTGGTTGTTCGATTTAAAACGTTTTGATATTATGTTTTAGAAATTGTGTTACCCGTTCCCTTTAAACAGTCAACGGGCAGTGGATTTGTGGATAAGTAAAATATTTTTTTCAAATTTTACGAAATTGGAAAAAGTCACCAGTCAAATCTAAAACTAAAAGATAAATAGGGAAAATATTACCTCATATTTTTGTTAACCCATTTTTTTTTTTTTTGTTTTTTGCTTTTAGCTTTTAATAATCATAATAGTTATGCATAGAAAAAAAAAAAATGTATTTCTTATTTCGCGTACCTTCCTTACTGTACTTCAAAGTATATTGCTCTTATTATTTTGTATATAATTCTCTATTTTTTTTTTTTTTTTTTTTTTTTTTTTTTTTTTTGTCTAATCACTAATTGGTAATGAAAACAACTCAACAAACTGCAGAAAAAAATTAATTTTACGGCGACTACCGGTAAATGTACAGCTGTGGATAAATATCATGACCGTAGCTAGAATGAATTCTACCGAGTCAATTTTCCTTTTTCGAACCTCGTGTATTTTTTCTTAAACAGTATTTTGCTAATTTTAATGATTACAATATGTTTACGGTTAATGACCAATAGACAGAATCGCAGATAACGCTCAAACCGTAAAATAGTGTATATTTTATATACATATATATTTACATAAACACAATTCGGTAGAGACTTAGGCCCCTTAGTCCCTCCGACCGAACGTTATTATTTCATATTATTGAACCGATTCCATATAGATTTCAACATATTATTATTCTCGATCGTAATATTATTTTAAAGTTACTGAAATTGTTGTTATACATCGCAATTGAATATTGACTAAGTAGACAACTAATTATAAACGTTTAAAGTTTAGACAGTATAGTGGCGTAGATGGAGCGGTAGATATAATAATATTATACAATATAATATGTATATGTATATATATATATATATATATACATGTAGCGGGTAGAGATAAATAACTTCTGCATCATATAATCTCACTTGTCCAAACTTTAAACGCTTACGATTAGTTAACTATACAATATGGTGGTAAACGTTCAACTATTGTTCGGCTATATACATATACCGAAAACGCCATTGATGTGGCGAAATACCGGTGAGGAGTGGAGAGAAATGTGTGTGTGACAAGCGACCACTTCTCCTGCGGTACAAGTGCGAGAAGAAAGGAAAAAAGAACAAATAATTATTATAATTTTTTTTTTTTTTAAATATTTCTCAATAGTTATTCAACTCAAAATAATAAATAATATGCAAGACGTGTGTACTAACTATATATATATATATAAAAAAAAAAAAAAAAAATACAAATTATTTTCTTGGAAATGTTTTTTTGATAAATTTCCGTATACCTACTCGTATATAATATTATATTGCCGTGGAATGGTGACCTTTTCCGCGTCACGTCGGGATAAACCTATCGTATATACGACGTGAATGTTATTGCGCGGACATTTAAACATAAATATTTATTTATAGGGTGTTTGCAAAGTGATGTTTTGCGGCAAACTATTGAGTAATGGTTTTTTTTTTTTTTTCATCCCTCAACTATACAACGCGACAAGTCAATTCAATGAACGTATACACGTATATAATACAAATATACACATGCTGTAAAATACATGCCGACAGAGCGTTTTAAAATAACATAAAATTACAAAAATTACGAATTGGTATGATTTACACGTCAATATTTTTTACTGGAATAGTAACATCCAAATCCAAATATAATCATATAATATCATGTCAACTTTCGTTTGATAAAAATTGTATTAAAAAGTATTTAAAAATGTACTGTTCTAAATTAAATGTTGTTATTTACAATAACTTAATGGTCACTTGAGTTTATAATTTATTTATTTTTAATAAAAGTGCAAGTGTTTGCATGGTTTTATCAAGAAAAAAAGATACTTGCTATAGCAGCCATGTACCGTTATGGCAGTTGTGCAATACCATGCTACAGCAGTCGTTATTTTTTTTGTTTTTTTCTTAAAAACATTTTATTTACACTTTATTATAAAAATATCACTGTGATAAAATTTGGACGAAAACTTTAAGAGATACATAATGATGCTAAAAGGTTAGGTCAGAAATGTGGTGTCATGCTATAGCGATTATCAACTAACATGTTAATGGAAACGCCATGCCATATAGCATTCTATGAGTTTTGGTCTTACCGGCGCATGATTGCTATAGAAATTGTTAATGTAAATAATGATTTATTATATTAAAAGATATAAGACCTAAACTGACGTTTAGCCATAAAAATCTCTTTCAGTATAAAAAAGTTAAATTTACATTTTGTGTTGAGTTTTGTGGCAAATAATCATAATGTTATCGCATCATGTCAACTTACCACAAAATACGTTATATTATCAATTTGGTGAGTTTTCTCGATAAGCGCACGTGTAATAAAGATATTATGGTATACCACCAAAGAGTTTGTGTAGTTGCGTATCACGAAAAGTTTCATTTTTGACATTAAATAAACATTTACAATAACAAATACTATAGCAGTCATGCACCGGCGAGACCAAAACACATAGAATGCTATGGCATGACGTGTCCATCAATGTGTTAAAAGTGTATTAGCATTTTATAGTAACAGTAATAAAAAAGATTTGATACTGATTTTTAATAACGGGTGTGCCGCTGTTGCAGATAAGTCTGGACGGTAGGTTACATAGCTATTTAATTTAGATCTGTAAGCAACGATAAATTATTGCTAACGAAATACGATTTCAAGCAAAGTTTGATTAAACATATAATGAAATAGCATGTTGTTTACGATTTTCGACACAATGTGAACTTTTATTTATATATGAACGTTTGTATAAGCAAATAAACTACTAAACTATTATAACAGTAGCATAACCGTTTACAGTGTCGGCTCTTTTTAAAAATGTTCATTTCATCACTTCCATGGCATTATAGAAATGTAAGCATAAATAATTCATTGGTCCCATGAAAGATGGGCTTAAATCAATTTTAAATGACTTTTAACACAAGCAAATTCAATTTTGAATATATTTATAGTTTTACATAAACGCATAAGTACAGTAAAACACGGTAATTTTTAAATTATATACTTCCATGCACTTTTGATCAAAAAATAAAAAGGAATAAATTATATTTGACCAAAATAACATAACTTGAGCCTTTTTTCGCTGAGACTAAAATCAAATATGTATAATATTATGTTATACAAATAAATTACCTAACTAATTTAAACTTATTTCAACAACAATAATAATGAATTTTCATGTAATAATATTATCTCGACATTACAGTATAATCTATTTCAAGTAGTATAATTTGATAAATTATCTTTAAATTTGTGCCCCGAGTATTTTACTTAAAATAAAATTGTACAAAATTTTTACTTCTATATAGTAATTAACAAATAATTAATTCTTTTACGGTGAATTAACTATATGTATCTTGTTTATAAGGCATTCATTCGTGATATTGTTTCCGTAATTTTCGTTTTCATATTTTTAAAAATTATTACTATTGTATTTGTTTTGAAAATATTAGGGGTTTTTAAATGTAGATAATGATACTATTAGTAAAATACTTCACACGGAACATTAACTTTATAGGTACGTACTCGCGAATGTAGTCTGTTTATAATTTGGCGTTGTTTCAATGCCTGTTTTTTCCACCCTCTTGAAAAGGACCCTCGGCGGAGCCAACAGAAACAGAATTTAGCCAAGTTACCAACTTATAATAGGCTACAACGTCAAATAACGCGCGCTCCTAGCCTTTCAAATATATAGATATATTGCGTATGTCTAAGTGCTGTTAGAGTATAATATTATGTAACGCAATCGTTTTTAAAGTTAAGAAAATTTGTCAATCTGCTGACTTTAAAATCTATTTCGGAACTTGTCATTGTTCCGAATAATATCAACTAAACCGATTAATCGGCGTACTATTGAATAATATACGTACTATAAAACAAAATAACTAAATATTTTAACTAAGTTATTATTGAAATTATTATCTTCTTAAAAAAAAAACTAATTTTAGATATCTACGATTATATTGTAACATTTAAGAAAAGTAAAAAAAAAAAACGATAAATTAACTGATTTCGATATAGTATAAATTTGTTTGGTAAAACATTGAAAATGCAGATATGCATTCAAAACCGTATAAAGGTAACCATAAATTCAGGTGGATACTATCTAAATTTCTTTTTTTCTTTTTTTTTTTTTACAGTCATAAAAAATGTGTTCGCATTCGTGATTGAAATTCTGTGCGCTTAATATAATACGTTGGTAAACGTGGTCTGTTTTATTTTTTAGGTCATAAATTTTGGTGAATAGCATGCATGTACCCATTGAATTTGTTTCCCAGGTTTATAGGTATAAATCCTATTTTTATATTTGTGCCCATACTTGGAAAGCGTATACCTATTATAATACGAATTACAATCACGGGTTGAGAAAAAAACACTAGAGGCGTATTATATTATACAAGGTGATATTTTTATCGTCTTCTAAAAATGTTTTTTGTATTTAATCGTTATATCTGGTTTGAAGAAATGGAGGGTTGGAGTGTTGCTATTCGAAAATCAATATTTGATATGACGTGTTTTCAGTGTACGAAATGATAGTAAAATATTGAAAATATTGTAAATTAGATCGTTAAACGATTTTATATAATGATCGAACGTGATCAAAGTCATTATTGTTCAGAATGTTCGTATACCGGTGGTATAACCATGGAGTCACAATAAAATAAAATAAAAAAATAATTTGCATAACTATGCACAAAATACTTGTGCACAGTTTGTGCTCGCCGGCAACTAATATAAAACTATTATTATTATAGAATACAGGTCCATCATTAAACGGTATCGACTGTGAATCACTGAAAGTATTTTCCATAAAATTATGTATACCTATATAAAAAATCCAATTTAAAAAAAAAAAAAATCGAATGGTTGACGGGTTCGGGTATAGGAACGTAACTTCGGGTCTGTCGAATGCGTTATTCGGTCCGCGAGCAATATTTTCTTTTTTACAGCCTCGGAAAGTGCGGGGAACATAGTGCGATTTTTCACGTATACGTGGCGAGAGTACGAAAACCCGGAGCAAACTCTCTGAACACAGGCGAAGTAAGTATGTGTCCGCGAATAAATGGGAGATAAGTTTCAACTGTCGGGAAAACAAAGTATGACCCAGTTGTTTATATTCTTATCCGGCGTAACGTGAGTAAAATAATTATTTGATTTGAGTTTTCCCCTTTCCGGTGTGTATTTTTATTATTACGTAAGTATTTTTTTTTTTGCCACTTTGCCGCGAAACACAGCCTCGTGGTGTAAAACGGAGTTTATAACAACCGTATTGCAGTTGTGGATTTACCCGTATAGTACGCTCGTATAGGACATTAAGAAAAATGTCGGTGGTCGCTAATTTAGCAAATGGATATTTCTTATATATTTCTGCCGCACTGTCCACGCACGGCTTGTAAAACGCACTTACGAAATTGTAAACGTTCGTCCGATAATCCGCGGTAAAACTGTTAAGTATGAAATTAGAATAAAATTATTTTAAAATAATTTGAGTTATTATTATTGTTAGCGAGACAAGGTAAAACGGTGTGAAAATTAATGATCCGGAAAAAATCATAGTATATTTCGATTTAGTGATCAAATTTTAAGTGACATAAAATAACTGCAGTAGCTGCTATAATAGCGCTACATTGTTTCAATAGCAGTAGCAAGCCGTTAATCAAAATGGAGTATACGTCAATTTTTTCATACGTTATAAACCAATAACTTACAGTTCCCAATATTCGATTTTAATTATTTTTAAAGTATAGGTACATGAATTTGTTGACAAATTTGTTAGACCATTTTAGAAAGAGATGTTCAATTTATTATCGGTTTTGAAGACCTCAAAAATTATATTTTTGTTATATTTTTGAAAATTCCAAAAAATCAACTTTCTAAATAACTGAGAAAATGTACTGACAAAACCGTACACGCTTTAAATATTTAAATCGGTCATTGGGAAGAACGTATAATTTCCAATCGCTTATTGGTCTCAAATGTCATATATTATTCGTCCGTAACAACGACTATATAGCTCTCCCTTAAACTAGTATTGGGCAGGTAAATAAGTGAAAAAGTCTTAACATTAAAACGTAAACAAACTTTCGTAAATTGTATAATATGAGAAAAAATTTTAAAAACCATTTCTAATCTTCTAGTATTAAATTATTTATGTATGTATACTCGTAAAAACGTGCGAAATCCAAAATAACAAAGTGGATAACCTGAATGTTTTATAGACTTTAATTTTAAAAGCTTTGTGTTTTTTTTCTTAATACACATAATAGGTAATATAAATTTAATTTAGCGACGATAGTAGTAGATATTCTTAGTTGAACACCTTGTATATTATTGAGTTATGATATCCAAACGTGTAATATTATTTTATGGATCCAAATGTTTTATGAGTTTATGTGCTCAAACTTCTTCCATATTTAAAAATACGATTATGAAACTATGTATCAAAACGTGTTACGGTTCTCATGGTGGCTTCATCTCTGGTCCATATTAAGTTGGGAACAATATTTTTTTTCGTAAGTGAATTGAAGTGTTACAATTTTGGTTGAATTTTAACATGAATTTTACTGGGATGTTTTTAGCTTTGTACATTCTTACAGACCTCTCAAAAGACCCTCAGAAGGGTGAAATATTGCAAATACATAGTTAAAGTATCAAGAATATGCCTTTAGAGATTTAAACTTTCTATCCCCACTCTCTACCAATTGTATAATAAAATTCCATAGTTTTTTTTTTAATATGTATTGTAGTATAGTATTATAGTATTCGACCATTTAAAAATTGTACTTTAGTCACAAAGCTCTGCTGCTCACAGCTTTTTCCTTTTTAGAAATACTTATTTCTATAATCTAAATGCCTATTCATTACTAATTTCGAAAAATGGACATTATAAATATCTATTTAAAATACTCAAACATCAATTTACGGGCATGGGCATCGCTGTAATACTGCAGGTCTTGACTTTTTAGACATTTCAACTACTTGCTATTTTATTTGAATAAACCATTTTAATTAGCTATTAAATTATAAATATTTTTTTTAATATTAATATATTTATGAAACAAGAAAGATAAATGTATTTTATCTATAAAAAAATACATTTTAAATTGCAATTTTTATTAATGAAATATCCTTTTTTTTTTTCAGATTTAACTTGAAGTTTTATTTTAGCGCTTACCCAATATAAAATATCACGGCACGCCACTGCTGCACACTCATGTGTCCGTTATATGAATTATTGATATAGCTGTCATAAAGAAAATCGAAAACCTTTTTTTGGTCTTTCCGTTCTTTGTTTGCAGCATATTGAGTACCTATCTATATATAATTATGGCCAATAAACTATAAAATTAAATAAAACGATTCGGTAAAAACATTTTTTTTTTTTCTGTTCCTTTACCGATACAATTAAATTGGTATTTCATTATACCTATATAGTCATTATCAATAGCTATTGGGTATAAGGGAAAATACGCGGAAGAAAAAAAAACCGCATCGGCTACTAATTCGTGCTGTGTAGGATTTCGAGCGATACTATCGAGTTTTTGCTCGTCAATCCCGTTGAACAATTATTGTATAGGTATAGAACATTGTACGCGATCCTTTTTACGTCCGTGATAATCGCTTCATCCCATATATAGATAATGATAATGCCCCCCGTATTTGGCAGTGTCTTAACGAACGCGTTCTCCGGTGCTCGTCCTGAAATCGGATTTCATCGACTCCGCGTGGCGTTTATCGAGGCGAATGGATTACTGAGCAAATCCGGCCTGTGTCGGCGGAGGCCAACGAAAAAAAAAATAAATATAATCATATTGTACAATATTATAGACAATAACTCTGTTCCTGTTACTCTCATAAAAAATTAAAACTAAATCACCAATCGGAGCAGAGGTAAATAAAAATAAATATTAACTGTTATTATCACTACTGTGGATAATATTATTTGATAATTCGATCCGGAATATTTAATAAACGAAACGATAATCCTTATACAATATGCACGCGATTTGTACAGTTTTCTAAAATGTAAAAACGAATCGATTGCATTTTCCGCAAGCCAAATTATTTACTCGTTCTTGCCTGAGACATATAATTAACAACAAAATTGTATAAAAATTAAGGGTCTAAATCATTTTATAAACGTTTGTATTTCATTTGAAGAAGCTCGTGCATGTATGTAGGTATATAGGTAGGTATTAATAAAAATAACTTTTGGATTGTCATAAAACAGACAATATATTTTCCCGTGAAACGTATAAAATTGTTCATTAATAAATATTAAGGTATATAAAATGAGGCGACTCTCTTAGGTATAAACGTCTTATTGAGACATTTTAATGTCGTTAAAATACGCGAACTGTTTTCGAGAATATAAATAATATACGTAATACAAACAATAGAAAAACTAAACAGACATAGTTCGCAAGTTGGGTGGTTCACTGTTGTTGGTAAGAAGTTACGAAGGTAGAGGGAAAATTCAATGTGCATATGTACGTAAAGATTAATCATTGATATGTAACGAAAATCGATTCTGAATAGATTTCGGCTATACGCGTTTTGAAAAACCGTAATATTAATGATTTGAAAATAATAAATTTCGTAAATTTTTCCGTTTTTTCCCATTGATTATGAAAACTCTAGGGGAAATCAAAAAATAAATTTCCTAAAATACCGCCCCAGTTGTAATTTTAAGTTTAGTTGAATTTCAATATAAATTTATCCATGTTTTTGTATAAGGAACATATTTTTTAGCTTTGTCCACCCCTAAAAACTTCTCGAATGAATCCAGGGAGACGAAATTTTGTATATATATATATCCCAAAGAAAATAACTTATTGGCCAAGAAAAACAAAATAGCAATTAAATAAAAGAATAATTAACACATTAAATGTTACATAATAATAGTAAAATACAAATGAATACAATAGATTGTCTGGCCCAACTCACCATTGAGGGTAGTCCCCTTATTGGTAAAATTTGAGTTTCTAAATCAATTAAATTTAATTAAATTAAACTTATAGTTTATAAACTTTTAATTTAACTTATTAACTATAGTTGATAAATAATAAAATAACAAAGTAAAAACAAAATTATTAAAAATGATTAATATTCCTAAATAAATAAATCAAAAATGTATGTATAAAAATAAAATAAAGAAAATTAATCAATACGTCGCCTGGAGTATTATGATAAGTGTATTATACGACCAGTTTCGAATTAAAAATGCATCGTTAGGTATATCACAATCAAAATGTAAAACGCGACTGAATATAAAAAATTTAATGCAGGAATCGAAAAAAAATATATACAAATTTGGTTGTTATACATAGAATATAGAAAAAATGTATTTTAATAGAAGAGATTATTTAAACTTAGTTATTATTAGACATATATATATATATATATATGTTAGTAATTGATTTGGTTATTATTTATTATCTAAAATGTATTGATATAAGATATTATTTTTAAAATTTATAAAAGCGAGTCTAAGTTTGTGAGAATATATGAATGTTACTGTTTCACGCAAAAACTACTGAACGTATTTTGATGAATTTTCGGTATAGAGATAGATGTGACCTCGGAGGAAAACATAAGCAACGTTTCGACTCGAAAATAAAACTCGAAGGAGATGAAATTGGGGATAAAAGGTTTTTAGGTATTTTTGATACAAAAGTTACATAATAACACGGATGAAATGAAAAACAAAAAAATTTAAAATAAACAGAAATAAAAATGTCATAACAGCTTAAAATAAATTTTCTCATTTTTTGCCGGTCCATTATTGGCTTGAAATAGGACCTTTGTAATATGCACGAAAAAAAAATATAGATATCTATTCGCTGTATAGGGTGGATAATTGCAAAGTAAAGTTAAAACACGTCATCTCTGAATCTTTGTATTTTTTGTTACAATCATAACACTACAGTACTATCATGTCCTCATAATTTGAGTGTTATTATAGTAGATATATAGTTTAATTCCCGTGTTGTGCAGGTATCTATGGTGACCCGAATGAAAAAATGTATGATACACTTGATTACTATTAGTCCATGGACTACCCAGTTTCCATTTATTTTTGTTTAGTTCATTATACCGATACGAACAAAGCAATACGGAAATAAATGTAAAAAAAAAATTAACACGGGCAACACCGGGCGTGTGACAGTTAGTTTATGATGAAAGTAGTAAACATAATAAAGTGATCGTTTATCTTAGATTTTGGTTATCAACCATAGATTAATACGTTTATACAATTTGTGTTCAATTTTATAATCAAAAATTAAAATCGTTTTTAATTTTAATATATTAAAACATGTTTGAACGAACTTCGTTCAGAATCGTTTTTCGTCCGCAATGATTTATCATTGCCTACAGATATAAATATAATTACGTCATGCAATATATATTTCCAATTCCTCACCTAAACCAGACACCTACCCATAAACAGTAGTTTGTATTTTCTTTTGCCTATTCTCTCGGAAGTATTTAGAGAGTAATCGTTCTTAATTTATATATATTTATGTTTTTTTTTTTTGTGGATGGAATATGTTTGGTCCTAAAAAATACAAACTGTGCGATTTGGCGACCGTGGTGCTTAATAATTAAACGATCGTGGAAGCGGTCCACGTCGCTTTGAATATCAATCGACCTATTGTAAATAAAGCCAAGCCTCCGGAATTTTAACGCTTCAGTGGCGGCGACTCGGTAAACATTTTATTTACTCACATGGTAGCTGCCTACACGGTGCTCGATGACTCCATTAAGCTATCATTCGACCTTTTTACAACAATTTTATTTTAACCACTATACAAATATTGGCATCTATAATACTCACAATTACCGAGTATATAAATGACAACAAGTAATATGAGTAGAATATGACTATTGACTATATAATTTTTGAATTTTAATGCTAAGTTAATTACGAGTATACGATGTATCTACATTTTATGTAGGTGAATAATTAAAATTCACATATAAAATAAATGTTAACGTTTATTTTGTATGTTATTTTATATAGAATTATACTAGGAATTTTAAGTATAAAATTAAAAATTTTAAATTATTATGTGCCTCAAGAAATTTCGTTTTTATAATTATTTTACTTGAATATAATAGGGTTTAAATATTTTTCACACTATCTGTTAAATTATTATTTTTTAATTTGTTTTGTTTTTCGTTTTTTTCAAGCACATTTTATGTACTTAATCTAGTTCAAGTGAAAGACTTCAAAATCGAAACAACTCTTATTTTTCCATTTTTCGTTGTTTTATATTTTTCGGCGTGCCATTTTTGAATGACGCGATAGGTTATTATTATCTTGTGAAATCAACGTAAAAATATTTATAATACCTTTGATTCGACAGGATGTATTAAGATAAGATACGATTTTCTTAAAACTATCTACAGGGGTGTATTTAACTTTATTTTAATTGGATGGCAGTAGACAAGATTTGATAATCAGCGTCCAATAGGTGCATCCACATTACTGATATAAATGGTATACACATATAATGATATGATTTGCTTGTGGTGTTATCGAACAATTATTATATCGTAATTCGCCTTACATGTAATGATAAAATGTACTTATTTAGGTTTCAGAATAGTTGATCCATTGATACAAACCATTTTTACAATAATAATTTAATTAACTATTAGTATACCATGTTTAGTTTATATTCACAAAACGCAAATAGGTTTCTTAACATAAGTTGGGGACACCTTATATGCCCAATTATGTCCGTTCGTCTGTGTCAAATACTAGTATCTACCTATAGTTATGGCTGTTCATTTGATAAAACAAAGATAGATTATTTTTTTTTTTTTAAATTTGTTATCAATAGACGATGGCCAAGTCATGATATTGTGTTTTGGTAGATTATTTCGGCGATTCACATGTTCAATATGCGTTCCATATGCTCAAGGTCGAACACGACAATACTTTGTACCGTATTTTTATATCGTTTTTTTTATTTTTTCGTGGCTTATCTGATGTGAGTTTGCGTAACAAACTAAGGTTTATTTTTAACTTTGAGATGAGCTCGTAAAGCAAGCGCATTGAGATCGCCAATGACCCCGAAGAAGGAATTATATTTTAACTGTGTAATTTAAACCGCTCAATGAGAGCAGCGTATTCGGACAAGGCGCTATGGATCTATAGCCGGTTTAGTAATACGTCACCCGGGTTGATTCGACGAATTGGTAGACCGACTTACTGTCAAGATTCATACGATTAGGAGCACATGTTCGGATAGTGTATTACGGAAAATTGTTGTAAACAGAATCGTTTATATTTTTCTTTAACTTGGTATTTGGAAGCGAAATCACTTTTTTGGAAATAAATTCATGTTTATACGCTTGTCGATATTTATCAAATGATGACAGTTTTTTTTTTTTTTTTTTTTTATATAAGCGTTTAAAGTTTATGGAAGCGGATTATAGGTAGGTACATTTAATATTATTGTATTATAATACACGGCGTGGTGGAATATTTCACAGGTTATAAAATCGTTCGCACCCCTATTACAAAAAACAAAAAACACCCGTTAAAAGCGTTTATAAACACTATAACTGCACTTGTTCAACGTCCGGTGTGTATACATAACCGTTACCGGAAGGGGACATTCAAATTAGAGCGTCGTAAAAAAAAAACATCACGTTTCTTTTAAAGTGCTTTGAGTTTTATGGAATAAAAATAGTTTACATATAACATATTATTATAGCAATTCGCCGATAAAACATATTTTACAAAATTGTACTATAACTTTGATTATTATTTGCTAGAAAAATATTTCGGTCTACTAAATATTATTACGTATCAAAATAATCATAATTATATTTGCCTATAATTGGCTCTATGCTGATCGTAGTTCGATTCAAGATCTTAACAGTCGTTTATCGCATCTTTTATTGTATAGCTAAAATTTTAATCACTAGTCTAATCGAATATTGAGCTAAACAAAATATAATCTATAATAATATTAACTAATCTAATTATCCATCTAATTATATTTTCAAGATGAAAACTAGTAAATTTGGAAGAAAAATTAAAGGCTTTTGAAACGTGATATTACGGAAATATTTTTAAAATTAAATAGATAGAAAGAATATTGATGCTACCGAACAGATAAAGGAAAACCGAGAACTTTGACATAGTATAAAAGTCAGAACAAGGGACAAAATCTGCTCTCTACTACGTCACGATTTAAGTTGACGAAATGCGTCATCGAAAGTCACGTTAAATGCCATATCGAAAAAGGAATGCCATAGATGGAGTATATACACCGAAACAAGATAGACACAGATAAGAATAGTTAAAAGGAGTTCAAGGAATTGAGTAACAAAAAGGAAACATGGAGAGCTGCAGTGAACCTATGAAAGACGGGACACGGGAAAAAAAGAGGGAAATAGGGGTGCAATAAAGAAACAGACAGAGAAGGAGAGAAACATGTTTTAAACAATCTTTATCCGACTTACCTTTTCAGAAATATAAATTATTAAAAAGTTACGATTTAAAGTTCTTAAAAATAATGTAAAATTCTATTTTATGTACCTTTTATGACGAGTTAAAACACGTCTATGGAGAATATTGTAAAACGCCAGTGATATTGTCTCCGAAATGTCGTGCCTGATTTGCGAATTTTACATTTATCACGCGTTTAATCGCCGAAACCGTTACGATAGGCAGTAATGCATAGCGGTTTTGTTGAACGATTTCAGTATTGCACAATTGTATCAATATCGTATTGTCCAAGGAATCGCGGATAACGGCACGGGGTCATTACGCGTGTAAATAACACGGTGTTTCTGACTGACACGTGCGGGTAACGCGTAAACTCGCGTTCCGTTTCGCCGTCCGAAAGAAAATCATTTAAATCGCCCGTGAGCGACCCCGGGTGATTACCGCGGAACGTTTTGTTGCGGCTCCGGTACAGCGTACACGTGTGCGTCGAGGACACGCGGTTTTCCCGCGCGTAATACGCACGGCCGCGAGCGCGTTCGGATTGTATTTTATAGTTCTTCAGAAGGCGGTTTTACGCGCGCACGCTCGGCCCGGCGTGAATTACAGCCCGTTATAAACTTGCCCGCCGAACAACAAACGACCTCGTCGATCGTACCGCGGCCACGAGTTATCGCCGTTGCTTCCGCGTGGGGCCGGCCCGCCGCCCGTCCGACGGATCCGGCTGTACGGGGTTTCGTACTTGCCCGGAGCCGTGTCGATCGGTATAGACAATAATAATAATAATAAAATTGTTAAATAACACGGTGTCCCGATCAATGTCCAACCGCGTACGACCGTACAGTATTATACGACCGTATAATATTATATCGATATAAATTACGCCATCACCGCGCACTGGGTACACTGTCTGTTGTATTGTATTGCATTAGGGCATAATCGGCAATAACGGCCGGATAAAAATGGGCATGTACCGAAATGGCCGGCGGAAAATATGACCGCGGCAAAATATGGCCAAGCGTCGTGAATAATCCGTTTTTAAAAGATGTGTCACGGTTTAGGTTCCGAGAGAGGAACGTATTCGTTTTACAATGACGTTTGTCTATTCAGTTTATTTTTTTTAAACAACTAATGCACCAGCAATTTCGCTCTGATTTTCAATGATAGCACTATTTCTGAACGAAAATCAGACTGGGGAGGCACTTATTAAGGAGGTCGTGTTTTTCATTTTCCCAGGAGTTTTCACAATTATGGGAAACACGTAGGAAAAACGGGAAAATAGGCACAATATCAAACAAATATTACTAAAGAAAATGTACAATGCATATGTAATTATTTTGTCATAATTTGACATGTATATTCTGTTGATAAAAAGACACTATTAACCGGAAACCGCTCAGAATCGTTTTTTGTTAGTAATGACTAATCGTTGTTTACAGATATATATTAAATTACTTATAACAGTGGCTGCACCCGTCCCCATTATTCTAAGATGACATTCTTTTTCATCTCAAATACAAAATGTATTAAAACTGCGATTTAATTCGTGTGCTTGCTTATTAAAGATTGTATGACCGTACTACATAAAAATCTTCTGTAACCGTAATGTACTTTAAATTGTATAGTTCATAAAGGGCGGGCATGATAATGAACAATAAAATATTAAATCAGTTAAGTTAATATTTACAAATTAATAGAGCTAATACTGGTACGGCACTGTTGTAGATGGAAAGTTGGCAAGGTAGGATACATAAAGTTACATATTTAATAACTTTGAGCTAAGATAAAACATTGTAATAAAATACGACTCATAGCGATATTTAGTTATAAATATTTTAAAATGACGCACCATACTTACAATTTTCATCAAAATTTGATCTTAAAACAATTATAAAAAAACAAATATTAAAAATATTACTCCCAACTTTTTTTTTATTACAAAGTACAATTTTAATCTCAAGTTAAATTTTACTCAATTTGTATAAGTTATATCTTTTTATAATGTACGCTGGAGCAGCGAGAGAGGGTATTCTCTAATGTTCTTGTTTATAATATTAAAATAAAAAAAATTATTTGAACTCCTATTCGAAAAGAATTATCTAGTTATCTAGTTAATTACGCCGTATTTATTTAATTGGATTAATCGT
This sequence comes from Cinara cedri, assembly GCA_902439185.1. NCBI lineage: Eukaryota > Metazoa > Arthropoda > Insecta > Hemiptera > Aphididae > Cinara > Cinara cedri. The sequence continues at coordinate 618,759 of CABPRJ010000506.1, read as the reverse complement.
AATAATTTAATAAGGGCGATTTAAACGGTAACATTTGAAATAAGACCGTTAAACCATTCTGTAATATACTGAATATGGTACTGCAATAAAATCGAAGTCAAATTATTCCAAAAACTGATCCAAAGATCCGATAAATAATATTTAGCATCTCGGCGTACTTTTTAGATTTAAACATCACTGCGAATACGAGTAATACGGGAAAGACGTTAACAAATAATATGATTATATATAATTATGACCATCAATATTTATTGTTACCGTTATTATTATTGATTATTACCGGTTAATTATAGCTTTGTGTAATTTTCTACACACACTCAAAGGCAATGTAAAAAAATGTTTACACTTTTATAATCTTTTTGTACGTATTACACCTATGACATGGTTATTTTTCGCTGATAATTTGTTTTTAAATAACTAATTTTTTTACTTTAGAATATATTATTACGATCACTATCACTTTTACTTGGATTAAAATTTAAGTTGCGCGTGTCGGATGAATAGGGGAGGGTATAATACATTTCATATCCATGTTATATAGGCCACCCCTATTCGTCTGGCCTAAAAATTGAAATTTTATTGAAATTTGAATGTATCATAAACGTTATTAGAGTTATGCAAGTTAAGTTAATTATTTTTTTTTTGATTTTCTCATTTCGAACTCGAGTTAAAAAAAAACGCAAATTACTAGTCGAAAATCAATTTGTATTATTAATTGGCAGGTAGTTCCTATTAACAAAACAGGGGTGATGCTTTTTAAAATATAATTCATAAGGTCATTAATAACATATAATGATTTAAAAACACATAAATCAAAATGTATTCAAAATCTTCGTAAATAACAAATGGTTAGTGATTATAGAATCCCAGGGTATTTTTAAATAAAACTCAATTTTACGCGCTAGAACTGAAAGCACAAAAATCTGCTACTCTTGTACATATTTATTAAGTCTGCGATAAACATTTTTGTTCAATAAGTCGCAATCTATATAACAATAATACGAAATTAAAATAGTGTAAACAAAATGCGAAAACTATTTGTTCGTTTAAATCTCGAATAATATATTAGGCGACATATATGTTAGTATAAGCTTTTCCATAAAATTAACAAAACGTAAATAAAATGTATCGATATTGCTAAACAAATTCAGGTTTTTATAGATATCGGATTAAAAAATAATAGCGTAGTAAATGTGCTTCGCATTCCAATACTGAAAATCTTTTTATAATTATGAATTTCTTGTCCAAACGAATATTTGTGTCGTTTTAATAACGGAAATTTCAATATACATACATTGTGCATAAAATAAAAAAATCAGAAATCCTCACGAGTTTTTACGCACAACGAGAATATTGTACTTTTTTATCGAAAAGATTATTGTAAAATAAACTGAATACTTTTTACCGTTTGTAATATTAAAATCTAAGAAGAAAAATCTACAATAAAAACTTGGCAACGCACAACAATTGCCAAGTTAAAAGTAAGTAACATTAAGCGTAACAATATAAGTAGTCGGCACTATATTAATAATAATAGTACAAAACATGAAATATCGTAGAAAACTGTTCATACCTTTTGACAATTCAATACATTTCATTAAAATATATAATTTGATTTAAGTTCCTAACAGTAATTCAATGAGAACACAATGCATTTAGTTTATTATTCGCGTTGAATCCTAGCTCTATAAATCTTTAACACAAATCATTTGTTCGAGTTTCCTCTCAAAAATAATGTAAAGAATCGTTATTTATTTACGACTTTTCAAATACTGCGACACGAGAATATTACAGTTATTACTATTATTGTTATGGTAGTAGAATTGAAAATAAAGTTAAAAAAGGGCGAAATAAAAGGAAAAGGGGTGGAAAGGGGGAAACTAGGAAAGTAAATTCAAAAATGAGAAGTGGTTGAAGGCGAAACAGAGAAAGTCGAAGGAGTGTACAATGCGCGCGGGGTACTATAGGTGGTATTGGTGTTAATATTATTTTACCGTGTGTGAATCTACTACTTTGTATACAGCAGTGAGAGTGAAATAATCTCCTGAATAGAACGGTGAGCGGTGAGGGAGTGTGTCTGTGACGATCGACGATTTTACGACCTAATGCGGTTGTGCGGACAACCAAATATGACGCCGAGACGCGGCGCGGTATATTGTATATGCATGTGTGGTATGTAGTAATATCAAACCGCACACTTCGGGTTATTATTGTGTATCGTTCGAAGATCGTCCTATTCTGTGCGAGAGCGAGTTTAAATAAATGTGCGAATGAACGTTTCCTGTATTTCGCGATTATCTGCCCTGAATCGTGGAAAATCTATTCTATTACGGGAGTAAAGTAACTTTCACTTGCCTCGTGCATCTGCAAAACAATTCGGAGCTCACCAGAAGTGGTAATATGATAGACTAGACAAAAGTGACCGGTAGATGAATTGTTGTTCGGGTGTGCGAGATAGAATATTGATAGTTTTGGGTGTGGATAAATCGTCGCGATGTGTTCACTTATGCAAATTAATCGATGTAAACGCGAGTGCTCAACGTACGACACTTGGAACGTGTGGATGTTTTTATTTTTTTTTCGTTTACCGCTTTTCCCGGATTATAAACGAACCGTTGTAATTAATAGCGAATTGGCCGAAGGTCGGCGGCATAAAGCGTAGGTTAGCGCTCAAAACTGCACTTATATAATTACGAGTTGTGTATAGCCCTTCGTCGGGACACTATAGAAAGTCAGCACGTATAAATATGTATTAAAACGGTGTGACAAATACGACATGTAGGTATATAGAAATTATGGATTATCAGACACAGTAGTCCGCCTTCGGTTCTGCAACCGCCATATTTGGGGGAGAAAATTTGTATAAGATTGTATAGGTAAGAGAAAAGGGATGAGGATAAGGATAAGGATGAGGAGGAGGACGATGAAAATGAAGCGTACGGCGCCTTGTATAACGTATAGGCCTTCTGGGTCCCCCACTCTATTACCGCCGCTAACCAAGGTGCGGCGTATCAGGGTGTGTTGTAGCTAATTAATATGCTGGTGTTTAGTACACTCTAGTGGTCAGTGTGTGATATTAACTGATGTTGATTGTTTTCGGGGTTTGTACTTGTATAGTGTCACGCCCGATCGTTTATTTCCAATACTAGATATAATAATTTAATGTACTACATTATTGTATGCCCGAAAACGTCTTGGGGATTTTATTTCTCATTTTTATTTCGTGTAAGACCTGTAAACATATTGAAAACAGATCTGAATTCGGTAAAATATTACGCTAACTTCAGCATATTTGAGTTATGTTTTCAGTAAGATGTTACCGACTGACTTACTGTTTATCGACACGAACAAAACTTTTACTCTAAATATCAAAGTTCTAGTAAATTGGTAGGTACAATACGTTCGGCCATGCAAACTCTTTCATTGATCTTATGATTGGCAATGTGCATTGGAACGTCGATAAAGTATATAAAGATATTCGATATAACTTTTTAACAACGGCTGTAAGGAAAATATCGGAGGCGTCGGACAATTTACTAATTCCCCTTTTAAATGTGAAAAACTTACAGCGCCGTAACAACATCGAATATATAATATAAAAGTACACCTAATAATGTTTGAAAAAATAATACTTCGTTCGCTCAAATGCAGATAAGTAGGTACACCAGTAATGCAATTGGTGAAATCACCGAAAAAATAATGATCAGTCTAATGTTGATTATCGATGCGTGATAGGTAAATAATGACGAGTTTTTTCGTTCTTAACACAGCAATACACTATAATATTATAAAAGTAATGATATATAAGTAATAATAATAAAAGGATGTTTACTGGTTTTTTGGGTCGTTATCATTATATGAATGTTTTTTTTTGAAATTGTTAGTTAATAAGTTTTAATGAAACAATATAAAATCGAATAAATGTATCGCATAGTTGAAAATATAAATTGGTCTTTTTTTTTTTTTTTTTGTTCAATTAAAGTAGAACTACAATTCAATTTAGTTATTAGTATTTCGAAAACTTGTATCTATATTTAAATCGTGCAATATTTTTGTCAATGACGATATCAAATTTATTTTAGATTTTGTTTTGTACAGACATAAAGGGTATTTTTAAATTTCGAATCTATAATTAAAACGAAAATATAGTAACCACACAAAGTTGGAAAAAATAACACCGCGTAAGTATTTTTCGTATGTTTTCGGTATAATTAGGTCGTCCGGACTAAAAGTTATTTTAGGTTAACAAGAACGTACGACTTTCTCATCATCTTAAACTCCAAACACTTTAGACTTTAAAACCATCATGACATTTGGCGTTTGACACGTTTTCATACTTCAGTCAAAAGTTTATGAGCTAAAAGATAATTTCTTCAGTATGGTCATCATTCATTATAACATCTATATCTATAGAACAGTCGTTACGCCGTAAAGAGACTAAAGCAAAATTTTTGTTTTGCTACTATAAAACCATAAGATCATTCTCACACCATCATACAAAAATAAAATATTTTTAAAAATGTATACGAGTATGCATACGCTTTGATTATAAACTTGTTTACCTACCTACTCGAAAGAGGTCGTAAGCTCAAATGCATAATTCAAATATTAATCACTTCTTAATTCTTATAGATATAACTTCAACAGTAGGGAGCTATTATAAAAAATAAATTACGAATTATTGCGCAGGTAGTAACTCTGTTGTTATACGTTTTGAATTATCCGGGGACATAACAATGTAAATGAATAAAATGTTATGATGAATTTGAATTTTGTTCTCATTGCTAAACTTTAAAACCCCATTTCTTCAGTTTAAATTAGAACAAAATATTTATTGAGCAAACGGAAACCAAACTTTTATCGTTTCCATACAAACAATTAATGTGCACGCGATGCTTTTTTGTAAGTAAATTAAATTTTTAATTAAATAAAAATATTATTTTGATTAATAAAATATCAAAGTAATATAATACAAAATATACGGATAAAATAATAATAATTTTAGATTTCGTTGGAAAATGTATTAAATCAATAACTTATTGTTTGTTCCCTCGTTTCATCCGTGTAGGTCTGTGTAGGTACGTATTTTACTTCCATCGGTTTTCAAAAATTAATAAATTCATAATAATAATGAGCAAAGTTATTGAGGCTGGTATGCTCGTGTGCACTCGGGAAATGAATTTGATACGGTGTCCTGCTATAGCCGAATAAATAATGAAAATAATACAACCCCAAGGCCAGTGATGTTCTTCCACGTTGTTTTATAATTTCACCCGGACGTTTGGGAATTTCTCGTTTCATATTACACAATATTACAGCGTAAAAAATAACTTCAATATTAAACAATTTCTACAAAAATAAATGAAAAACATTTTATTTTTTAGGTTTTAATCAAATAACTAAAGATACCAATAAAATGTGTAAAGGTATATCATTTAATTATAACCTTTTAAAAATATATTTTCTTACCGAAATTGTTTTTAAAGCAATTCGTCATTTATGGCATGCCATTCAAAAGGTTCATTTTTTTTTGGTTTAATATTATTATTTCTTTTTTTTTTTTGTAACTAATTTATAGCTTTGAAACGAATAAAATATTTTATACATAGCTTAACCTAACGAAAATAATTAAATTCCTTAATATAACATCGTGTGAAATAAATAATAATAAAAAGCGTAGAATATATTAACGTTGTTTTGAAGAAATTAAAAAAAAAAAAAAAAAAAACCTATCGACAGAAATATTTTAAATATCGCCTATTTATTTAGTGGAATCGAGGAATTTACGTGTAATAATAATAAATATAAAGGTAGAAAACAATAACGTGTTACGCATATATATAATACAATATGATATACATAGTGACCTATGCAGCTAACCTGACCATTAATTCGGCAATTCGACCTCCGGAAAATATTGTAAATTATTTACGTATCTACTCGGATACTTCTGTTCTATGTACGCATGTTGAATTTAATTAGGAAACAATGCACAGACTTTTAAGTAAACTGCATTCAAAGGAGTCCGTTCAATTGCTAGTAAATAATTGATGCCCGTGTACAGACGCATGTACCTATATGTGTATACAGGGTGGCCCACGGGTGCCGTACAGCCTTATATATAGGTAGACGCGTAATTCTAGTTTCGACGCAAAGATTTCCACTGATTATATTATACGCGCACACATTCGTCGTTCAGCTATCGTTGCGCGCGGACCCGAAACTCTTTAATAAATTAATCGCAATAAATTACACGGTCCCGTGTAATCAGGCGAGGCTATGATTTATGAACGAGGGTCAAGTATGACAACGACCGAAAACCAACCACTTAATAGCCCTTAAGCCATAATATATACACGCGTATAATATTATATACGGCACCTATGCATTCGTATTATACATACATATAGGTTTTTTAAACATAAATGTCGCAGCAGTCGTTGGTGCAGTTTTAATTCTCGAGTGAAACACTTAGTACCAGTCGACGCGCGTCATTCGAATCATACACATGTATGCGTACAAAGTATGAATATTCTTGGTTCGGTGTTCGGATGTATTAGTTTCGAAAAACTTTTTATTTTTAGGTCTTCAGAAAATATAAAACAATGCTAATACAATAAATAATTCATTTTTTTTGACGTACTGATTTTATAACGCTGTTATATAATATTACGTTACAGTTGATTAAATTGTTGATTTATTTTGGTTTTTTTTTTTTTTTTTTTGAATTTGTCAAAAAATGTTAACAATACATAGGTAGTATCGAATAATTTTAAAGAATAGTGACTCGTAATAGGTAGCATTTAAAAAAGCAAAACTATTAGTACTTATCAAATCTATAATTGATACATAATTAACAGCGGATTGGATCAATAAGAAGTAATACCTACATCATTCGAATTCTATAATTAAGACGAATACTTAAGACTTCGAGTTTAATGTTAATGCAGATAATCAATGCCATTATTTAGATAAAATGCAATTTTTAGCTATTTAGAGAACTGAAAAATATAATAACGATAAAATAATTTATAATTTATATTCAGAACATCTTGTTAATTATTCAAAATAGTGAAGTTACCAGCAAGTCGGTCTATTCGTTTTTCTTTGGACGTGGACAATTTGAAAATCTATTTTTATCGTAAAAATATTATGTTATCTAGCATAAAAGCGTGCAGTGGCATATATTTAAAGCTGAATTTTGGAGGGTGTTAAATATACAAATTGGATATTAATGAATAAAAAAGGTACATATTTCAAAGAAAATTGATATTTTCCAAAAATTTTAGGAGACTATTCCCCTCCTTCCACCCTTTTGTCACGCCACTGAGCACATAAGCTATACATTATATTATTACCCTAAACGCGGAATGCCAAAAACATTACATTATGGCGAAAAAAATAAATGTTCGTGGATGATAATATGATATTATCTATTATTTCCGTATTATTTTACTGGAAATAATTAAGAAGATAAAGATAAGATAATTTGGTTTTATCTGCATAAGTATAAAAATTATTTACTGTTGTATAGGTTATATGTTAGATAATTTCATCTAGATAATTCTATCACTGGTCGAGTTACAATTGACATTTTCTACTATTCTTAATTTTAAAATTTTTGATTTGCAATAAACGTTGTATTTTACAGATATAAAATAACAAAACTTATAAATATATATTTATGATATTGAAATATTTTAATAACATTATTATTTAAATTAATTACACGATCACAAAAATCGGTTGGTCTTCAATTTTTAAAATTTAAAATTGTGTTTAATGATGTTTCGATAAGAGAAAATTATCAAGTTGTGGAATACATGATCAAATAGTTTTTATTATTTATTTACTTTTTTTTACAAACGACAGTATTATGTGAAGTAAAATGAGAGCACATAATTAAATAATTTCATGAAAACTTTATTATTTTTTTTTATCTGAATTACCTATACACATTTTTAATTTAGGGCAATGATATGTTCTATTATACAAATATTAGAATATACTCACATATTCAAATAAATTGGATTACGTCATACGAAATATTTCTGGGTCATAGCGCAAAACGAGTTCAGCTAAAATTACGCAGACAAATATAATGTAAATAATTCTATAAAAAAAATTGTCCCTACATTTTTATAAAACTAACAAACATTTTTTTAGCTTGCAATCAGGTAAGTATTTACCTAAAAGGCGCCCCTAGGTTAATCGAAAACTAGCCCCTACTAATAGAACATAAACCCCCGCTTCAAATTTACTTACCAATTTTGTATGTCTATATAAAAATTGCTAATGGATTAATTTCAAAATATTTTAAAGTTAACCTGAAATAATTACTCCTATCCACTTTATCCAACAACACGTGATTTTATGTCCCACATTCTCACGAAAGCCACTATTCATTTGTACAGAATATCTTAGGTACTCAAAACTCTTAACCTTTCCTAGGTATAACTTCTTATTATCGTTAGCGGTCTTGTATTTTATCCATGAACTCTTACTCTGTTTTATTTCTACTTATCCTTAGTCCTTTTTCTTCCAGTGATACTTAATATTCCTCAAGCCTACTGTTAACTTATTCTAGATTTTCTTCTATCAAAGCTATATTACCTGAAAAACATCGTACACCATATCTCCTCTCACCTGTTGTCCTTGCGCACTTCCAAGATGGGATAATTTATACTAAATTCTTGTGTGAAACTCGTCATAATGTTGGGCAGAAATTTTCATCGGCTATGGACCTGACGGAAAAAAACACATTGATCGACTCTTACGACAGGTAGAGGTACAGCGGGAGTATTGAGATCCTATCCCATATGGAACGTGTTCAAAATATAATAAATGCGCAATAATATTATCATTTATCATGCACAAGAATATTATAATGTAAAGTTTTTATCGCCCATTTAATTATCGAATGTTTGAAAGATATTCGACTAATCCCTGGCTATTTTTATAAATTTTCAACAGCGGATAACTAATTTACAAAAATAAAAATTATTTAATATCAGTATTTATGTTAAACAATATTTCTAACAACTAAATAGAATTTTTTTTAATGGTAGATGGTTAATTTAATTTTCGTAGATAAGAATTATATCTAAAAAAACATCAGTAGTTCTGCCGACTTGGGCGTCTCCTAGAGTCATAGTGCCACTAAGCTATAGCCTAGGTAGCTTAGTCCTAAATCTAGCCCTGACTACTATGCACTATTGTTATTATTTATCATAGCAAGTATTTAAAAATAATAATAATAAATGTAACCAATTTTAACAATAATATAAAATTGTTTTGGGTAAAAAAAAATCGGCTAATTTTTTTATAAAACGTTCAGAAACAATCTTATGAACGAATAATATTATTGATAAAAACTATTGGAACAAAGTATTAATGATGTTTCATTTGAAATAAAGTAACGTAGAGTTACAAATTTACGAACTCGTATAGGTCTTTTGGAAATGAAACCGAAAAAAATGTAGAATAAGAAAAAAACTTTGAGTTTGATCTTCAACCGACAATTTTTTAATACTGGAACGGGAATTAGTATGTATACAGAGAAAATGTTTAATCGTCGTTCCGTACTCATTTCTATACAAATTCGTCGCGGTCTATATGACATTACCAAAATTTCGTGAATCCGCTAAAACGATAAGGCTACGTGATATAAGCCCTGCATAGAGGTCATATACCGCAACCACATTGTTTAATTACTCAATATTTGGTTCCAGTTAATTGACCTTTGAAATCTCCACTGGTCTCTAACATAATATTATTGTTGTATCATTAATAATTCGTTGTTTGCGCAGTTGTTTTTGATTAATCAAACGCGAATGTAAGTTTCGGGGGCAATAAACGTCAATATATTTAATAATATTTTCAGATAATCTCATCGTTTTGAACCCAGAAACAAATACCTAGACATAGCCTGAGTATTTGCAAACATTTATGGTTCATGGCCAAAAGTACGTAGGTATTTAATCTAATTAAAAGTTTACCATTTCTAGGTACCAAATAATACATGTTTGATTCCAATACAATTTGTTGTTAATGTCCGCCTCCACATAGTAACCCAATAGTCTTACGTCACCGCTACCTATATTAAAATTTGTTTGTTTTCTTGTAAAATAAAAATAATATAAAAATATAGTTGTCTCAAATCAGCAAGTGTTATTTTTAATCACGTTTATGATCATTTTACACATAGGTGACATTTTTAAATTTTATTTAAATATTTATCCATGAAGACAAAATAGATAAATAGTGAAAAAATAAATACTACACAAGCATAATATGTGAAAAACAATATGCAACATTTTACTATAATCAGTAAAACTTTTTACTGGATGTGTTTTTCATTTTTATTTAATATCATAAAAATAGTTTTTAAACTTTAAAAATAAATAAGATCTTAAAATAAAATAGCAATATAATAATATAATATAAAATGCTCCAAGAAAAAAAAATAACAAGATTTATAGTTTTCAGTAAGTTTTTAATAATCGTTTAACTTAATAGAGCTTCTAAACCGTCGGGAGCGACCCAATTTCGGCATGGGGATAATTTTAATTGAATCGCAGTGTGCAGAAAAATTAAAAGTAAATATTTGGAATCTGTATTTTAATTAGGTATGTATTATTTAAATTACATTCATGGAAATGCCATGAAAACTCCAACAAACAAGCAACAAATAAATTAGATGGATGGACAAATTGTTGTCTATACAATTATAGATAACTTTTAAATTTAAAATGTTGTAGTCACTGGTGGACGTCAAATAATATTCAAGCGCTTCAAAAAGTCCCCGTTTTCAAATGTTACCGACGGCTATGCTTTATGTTTTATGTAATTTAATCTACTTCAACATCAATATATATTAATTTGTCAAATATTTAAAATCTGGTGCCGAAAAACTGTATGATATTATTTACAATTTGAGATAGGCGATCATTATGATGTTACTCAAATATCAATAACGATTTTTATTTTATTATTATTTTTTTTTTTTTTTAACTTATAATGATGTAACACGATCAGATATATTTTTTTTTTATTTTGCCGGTTTAAATCGAGTTTAGTATTCTGCACTAAAGACTGCAAACTCGGTAGTCAACAAATAATACATTGAATTTAAACCAGAACATTTCAACGACATTCGTCTCTAGACCATATAAATTATTACTATGCTGAAATTAAGTAGTATCTAGTATCTAATATCGATATTCAAGGCTGAAATAATAGTTAAAATATTAATATAAAAATGTAAGGGCTTCGCTCTCCATGTCTCCCAATTCATATTCCATAACTGGCATCGTATTATCGACACATAAATATAAAATATGACATATTCTTAATCATTTTTTCATAATACATTTCCCGCATATCACCGGTTTAATATGATTAACGTTTGTTTTTAAGTTAGAAAAAAATATATTGTTTTATTTTACGATAATTTATAAAATAAATCTTTGGAATTATTATTAAAAATATTTTAGGTGAATTACTGTATAGTTACTGTATTCTTTGTTCGATATAAAAAAACACGATAATAGTGAAATCCAATAACCCGTTGATGAAAATTAAAAATGCCATCAGCAATACGGATTTAAACAAAACCTATGGAATTTGTAACATAGTTTACTACTTTAAAACCAAATATGGGTAAAAATTGAACATTTTCCTATTTTCTGAAATAATGAGAAGTTATGACTTTGTATAGGAGGAGACAATTTATTATTTTTAAGATTCCATTATACTCCAGTAAAATGTGCCCAATAAAACTATTATAAATGTCTTACTGTGACCAGAATTTAAAATTTTTCGATAACCACTTTAATAATAATTGTAAAATTCTACAAATGTATTTTATACTCACAAACCCGGCAACATTTTTCAATAAAAGCTTCAAAAAGAATAAAAAAAATTTTTTTTTTGAAAATGATTACTCTTCAATGTATTCTAACAGAAATATATATAGAATAAGCACGAATAAATTATATTATAGTGAATACAAATACTATTTTTAATAAAAGTTAGTAATATTTTCAAGTATAAAATAAGAATAAGCCATCATCAGGACACGATAAAACGAAAATATATTTAACTACAAAATTGATGGTTAAATTCATAGATAAAGTAAATACTTTGAGAAAAAAAAAGTCTGGTGGCCCAAAAGCCACGATTCTCTCTGGAACTGTCCATCTTAAATCGGGCTTGGTATTATATCGTCACGATAATGATTCAAATTCAATTATTTGAATGATGCATTATTTCGATCGTTAGGTTATTATTTCATAGGAGTTATTGTTACCTAGTTTGTAAGGTAATATAATACACACACAGAATCTAATGTTATGTATACTATACAATGTGATTCACTCAGTGTGCTCGTTCCATTTTTTTTTTTGGTTAAATTTTGCTTATATTTAAATTCTGACTTTTGAAATTTTTAAGCGTAGATAAAGTCGATATTTTTCACGGCATTATTGAGGGGTATCCTGCGGTGATACCAGCTTTGGTTTTTCAAATAAGAACCTATATTAAAAATTCCATAAAAAAATATTGTAGGTATTACTTTAAATACATTTCGGTGTTTAATATATTTAATTTCGCACCCAACTAAATTATAAAGTTATAAGTCGTATGTTTATGTAATGAATTTATTGCATGTTTTCTGCCGTCAGCATAATTTCATTTTTTACTGGGTAGTTACCCACATACTGCTGTAATTTTGAATCCTTATAATTAGTTTTAATTACGCACATATATATGTAATGTATCGTAGATACCTGCATTTTTATTTTAATGCCACTCTGTCAATGTTTGATGGATATAGAATAAATATTTTTTTTTTTTTTTTTGATTGTTTACATGTGCAATGATGGATTAAAATATATCAACGAATCACAATCCAAAGAATCTATATTGAAAGTATTAGTTTATTAATATACAGTGCACATTAATAAACACCCCGATATCGTGTGTCGGGTATTATAACAGCTGACTATAAAGCCGGACTCTTTAATATAGTCCCATGATAATACCATACAATCAAAATCCAATTAGTTTGATAAATTTAAACATGTTTAAAGGTATATTATTTTACTAAAAATATTATACACCTGTGATATATTTTTATGGGATTTAATGCACTTAATTTATTATAATAATAATATGTTATATTTTATGAAACCAAAAAAACAACGATCAAATAAATATACAACTATAATAATTGGTGGGTAACGAAAAAAAAAAAAATGAATGACTAATGCACATTAGGTATTAATAATACGTTTTTTTAAAAGAAATTATGTGTAACAATAGACGAAAAAAATTAATCGCTCACTGCATAAAGGGGACAAGTCAACTTTTTATAATTTTTCAGGAAAGACAAAAAATAAATACCAAATGAAATCATAAAGTCATGGTTTTGAAAATTTGGAATCAATTTTGAAGAATAATCTATATAAAAATGTATGTGATTGTAACAATAAAAAAGCAATAGTGTTTTACATTTACTTTTTTATGTCAAGATAATGTCTCCATTTTTCAGTCAACATTTTATAGAGAGATATATGAGACATGTCCTCTTAAAAAAATATACACTTTATTTCAAACGGAAAAACTAATTTTTGTAGAACAACCATACTTATCTTCGTATTTATATTAGATATACCAAATTTTCAGAACACACAAAAAGAACTTGGTTTGTGCTCTTTTAATTCTTTTTTTTGTTAATAGCATTCTTTAATAATTTTTAAAAATTGATAGAAAAAATAAACTATTTATGAGCTCGACACTGTTATAGGAAAAAAATGAAAAGGGATGATATAGAGATTAATTTATAATTATATTTATAAACGACGATAAACAATTACTAATTAATAACGGTTATAAGTAAAATATTATTGTTCGTATTTTTTCCCTCGTTTTTAATATAATATAGAAATCAACAAAAATTAAATATAAAAAAAATGTACAGTTTTTCATATTTGTTGAGAAAATTACAATAGAAATCATCAAATGACTTCCTCAATAAATCGACAAGATAAAACATTCTTTAAGAAAGTTCCTATACAGTTTTTGATTAAAGCAATATTTTTGGTAGAAAAGTTGTTGACGGATGTAAAAAAAAAAATTTGTCAAAAAAAATAATGACACACTGTATAATAAATATAGATTTCACTGTGTTTTGAAATTTTATTTATTCTACTATACACACGGAAAAGGATAAATTGTTCAGTGAAAGACGGTTTTTCGGAAAATTAATTTTAATTAATTAAATTTTGGAAATATCTAGTTAATATAAGTACTTATTTTCCCTAATATTTTAGTTTTAATTTTTTCGGACAGGTCTGGGACTTCAGCCACCTGAATGGTCTCCCCAACTAAGTCTAGTCCATTCATTTACCATTAATAAAATAAAAGCGAATAATATTTTTATTGATAATTTATTCCTAAATTCTTATTTAATTGAATTTTGTAGGTTTAATTTTTTCAATTTTAAATCTTTAGCGCATCGCGAAATTGATTGGTTTACTATGATGTGTGTGATTAAATGTAGTATTGATTCTGAAAGAAAATGTTGTCTACCTCGGACAATATGATGCCGTTCTTTAATTTAGTTTTCTAATAATTTAGAATAAGCGGATTTGCGATTTGGATAAAACTACGGAGTTATTGTTTCATTACTTTGTGTGTTGATTAAATGAGAAAATATACTAAACGTTTAAGAACTTAACACGATGTTGGTAATCAATTAAAATAAGTGGTATACAAAAAAAAAGTTGAGCGTACCTCAGTGTATTTGTTTTATTCGCGTTTAAAGTTCAAATTTTAATGGAAATTATAAAAACCACGGCATTTGTGTTGATCGAAATTCACTCAGAATCGTATTTTATCTGCATTGATTCATCGTTGAGTGCGGTTATAAACTAAATAATTATCTATATTTTACGTTTCAAACTTTTCACCTACAACACACCAGTCAACAGTGTTAAATAATCG
Organism: Cinara cedri; assembly: GCA_902439185.1. Taxonomy (NCBI): domain Eukaryota; kingdom Metazoa; phylum Arthropoda; class Insecta; order Hemiptera; family Aphididae; genus Cinara; species Cinara cedri. The sequence goes on along the minus strand of CABPRJ010000506.1, from coordinate 603,753 downwards.
CGTTAAAATGTTAAACGTTAATACAGATTATTCATCATTATCAATTTGAACATACTCATATGCGGCAAGATGGATATTATGTATTCCGATAACACCACGAACTTTCATTGCAGTTTTATTATTTGATAATGGTGGATTTTTTTTTTTTAGATTCTGAGTAAAGCGAGGAATGTACTGATTTTACAAAGATGTTTATTTATTTATTTTTTTTTTACGTGAACACTTTCTACCAAAAATCTTACTCTGATTATCAAGTATAGTATCTTTTCCGAAAGAAAATGTTCTCTGGGTGATACTTGAGATAAGTTAGGTCATTTTTCGAAATTCTCATTAATATTCGAGATAATGAGGAAAACCTGGTTCTTTAGGTTGAAAAAAATTGAACGATTAAAAATAAGTTTGTCATTGGCAACCGTTTTTATTTTTATTTATTGTTATTACTAATTTTTTATTATTTTAAATCTTTTTTTAAACAATATTATTGTTGTCATGGAAGAGCACATTGTTTTAATCATTTTACCATAATATGACATAATATATATATATATATATATATATATATATATATTGTTGACAAAGCAACACTATCAAATAAACTAGGCTCAGAATCGTTTTTTCGTTAGCAATGGTTTATCGTCGCTTACAGATATATACTACATTAAATTCCCGTCTGTATTATCCTATCTTCCCGACTTCCATCTACAACAGTGGCTGCACCCACGTGCGTAGCATGTCCGTCCTTTTTTTTTTTTTTTTACTAACGTATACCCAGTATATTGAGTTCTGCGTGTACAGTGTACACGTTTCAGCACTTCTTAGTGATTGAAGTTCGAACCTTAATTGTTATCATCGGTGGCCCACGCCATCGATTAAATCGCGTACAATCGAATCGGCCGCGCGGCAGGACTCGCACGAACACAGAAATATAACGAGCAGGTAATAATGCTTTATCTATACAACTTTATATACCTATTCGCATCCAACGATCTCGGTGATAATATTTACAATCGGCGTCGCTAATACGGTACACGGTAGGCACACGTATTGCGACGGACAAAAATGATAATAATACGTGTTATAATCGTATTCGGCACACGTTTCTCGTCCGGCGCGTAGATTTATCTGCGCCGTACACCTACCGCACTTGTTTTCGTCGTCCCGTACAGCTTCTCTATGGTAATAATAATAATAATAATAACAGCAACAGCAACAACAACAGCAACAACAACAAGAGTATAATTATATTATATTACATTATGTATTGTCATAATAATATTAGACACCGAACCAACCGATCGGTGGCCTGGATGGCGGTCTCAAGGACGTGGTGGGTGGGGGGGGGGGGGGGGGTCGTAGGGAGCGAGTCGTATATTATAATATTATTAGGTAAAACGTCGACGGGAAGACGGCGCGACCCGCTGCGGAAAACGGGTGTTCCGCAACGTCTGCACGTGGCCAACGATGACGACGGCGACGAAGATAATAATAATAATAATAATAATGATAATATTATGTATACCTACTAGCTCGACGCGATAGCTAATCGAATACTCTCTATAATATGATATTATATCGGGTGTGCGTGTGAAATATATACATGTATAGGTACTGTATACTATTATAAATGTCATGGTAATAATGTATAGTGTATAATTTCGGACGCAGGACGGCGATAAATGGTCGACGGCGGCGGCAGCAGCCGGAAGATTAAATCTACGTCAACGGACGTCCGGAGGGCGAGAGCTATTGCGGGGCGCAGTCGTTTAGTGCGATTTTGTGTTTACCGCCGCCAGATTCGGGGACGATCGTACGTGTATAAATAACTGCACTTTCTGTCGTTTATATGGGTACCTCTACGTATCAATATTTAACGCGGTCTGAGAGATGTGACGTTGGACACGACTGTGAGAACCAAATTACTTTTTCTTCTTCTCCTTCTCGGGTAATCGGCCGATTGAACCATCCCGTTACACAACCTCGTGTCCGGTTTTCCGTATCTGTCGCCTGTATCTTTCGCGTCCAATTCTCTTTCTAAGGTTGCCAGGTCTTTCCTTACTATACGTTTCTTATACGCGACAACAGTCTCGAGAGATAATAGATAAATAATAATTATATGTTATCAGATAAATGATTTTTGACATGGGCTAATAGACTACAAATAAACAAAAAAGTTAGCCAGTAATAGAGACGTTAACAAAGAGAATCGTATGATGGGAAACCGAACCTCGGAACTGAATATCGGTAGAAATAGAAGAGGGAGCCATGTAATATTGGTTAGGTACGTACGCAAGGACTACAGAAATGTAAGCTTGAAAATATTTTCTTTTAACAATTTTTCGTTTTTCACTGAAATTATATCCTTCGAAAATTTCTCAATAGATATGGGAAACTTGAAAACATCGTATGTAACTAATATGATCTCGTTCATAATCATCGTTTTTGGGTATTTAAATAATATTTCAACCTAATTGCGGGATCGTGATGTGATACAAAACGTACTTCTCAATACGACCGACGTGTTGCTGGATTCTGCAACTAACTTAAAACCACTTTGTTAAGTTACGCGAAGGTCATTAATTGATTGAAAAATAAAGCTGCCCTCGTAAGTATTTATTCATTCGTGTGAAAACTATATTATGAATATGATAAAACTGGCTAAGATGTTACAGGAACAAATCGAAGAAATAAAAGGATCGTATAATATTAAAAACAAAAAAAAGATCCCGCGATAAGTCCTTATTCTATACAAAGAATAATACACGAAATTAACAAATAAATTCTCCGTTTAATGTCTCAATAGCTTCGAATAACACCAAAAAATTTTCGATTTTTTTTCAACTTGAATCTAAATTAATTTTAATTGCAATTACAATGTGATTTCATCTATTACTCAATATTACATTTTGTTTCTTATTCTCGATTATAGATTCTAATTATAAACCTGTACCTATAGCTCACAGATGTTATCTATTGTAAAACTTAAATATATTTTATCATACTTTAATTATTGAAAAACGAAAACATAATTATTTGTGTATTCAATTTTCTTTGATAAATTTTCAAATTGTAATTTTTATTCTAATTTTATTTTTCACCGTGTATCCATTTATATATTTATTACAATATTATTATTGTATAAATTATTATATTAATATTAATATTTTCTCTCTTTAATTACACTTAATGTCACTTTACTGTACCTATATTACGTTATATTTTACCCATTTTGTTTAATTTCTGTAATCTGTACAATTTACTGTAATTGTGCATATTATTTTGTAAATTGGAATACATTCACGTAAATAAAGATAACTATTGCTAAAGTACAAGACATTAAAACGCTATGTTTTATAAAATTTAGAAGAAAATATAAGAAAATATAGGTATACTACCTACTGCAGTAATCGCATAATAAAATCGGATTGGTTAATTTGCATTGAAGACTACCTTCCGACCGCTGTGGTAAAACCATAACAATCAACAACAATATAAAGTTCTTACAATGGCTATGGTGAAACGCGTTTATTATTGTATTATTAAAGGCCGGCCGTCTGTTCGACAGCATAAGGGCTCTTCCACCAATAAGTCGCAAAAAAAGGCCATCAGGAACATACAAAAGAAAAAAAAGAAACTTTTGTTTTCGACCGTTCCATACGACGCGCTTTCAAGTCCTTTAATAATTCGGTTTCGTGTCCTATACAGTATACGTCTAATTGCAAACTTACCACGTCTGGTAAGGATGAGACTGATGCTAGTAACATAAATAGACATGGCTGACACGTACGCTTTTGAGAAACGTTAGGTTATCCCCTTTGACTGCTCCGGCACCTATATATATATATATCGTATATAATGTCATAATTTCACTGTGGCTTGAAACGTGATTTATCCCTTATAAAACGCTCTCAAAATAATTGAAATTCCGTTTGCGTTTCATTTTGTAAATAAATATTTCCACTATGGCTGAAATATATGGCCCGATTTGTTATGAAATAAGAGTGCAAACCGCTGCAATATCAAATTTCAAAGAAATTATACCTAATAGAATATCGTATTTATTATATTTTGACAAAATAGAATTGGGTATGAAAAAAAAAACTAACGAATATCCAATTAAATCTAGATACCGAAAAAATAAAAAATATAGGTTTATTACATTCAGCTGCAATGTGATCGTTGGTGTTTTTTTTTTTTATTTTTAAGACTTATACTAACAGAAAGTGGTGATACCAACTTCTCTTATTTCACCCGCTTTGCTCTCATAGTTTATAATTTAAATTATAATTTAGTCCAGTTACACCCTATATACTTATAGGTCTTTTTGTATTTTATTTTACTCTAAAATTGTTTAAAATTGTCATTATTGTTATCGGAATGCGATGACGAGTCGAAATGTCACCGTGACTTCAAATAATTGATTACGTAGTTAGCTCAGTTGCAAGCCACATGGCGATTATTAAAACCATCGACTTTTCGTACTAACTAACCTTGAATATTGATGTATCTACTTCAAATAGGTCTGCAAAACTATACAATCGTTTACGTTACTAGTCATGTAAAACTAAAATTTTCAATTCATTTTAAAACTATTCCTACCGTTTTAAAACCAAGTCTTCGATTACTATCAGAAGTATTTCTTAACGCTGCAATTTCACGCCACTGCCTCCATAGTATTATCGTTCATTATTTTGGACTGTCGAATATTTTACCATTGCCGCGGTAAGAAATAGTATTGATTTTACAAACCATTTGTGTGTTTCGTGATGTGAATTCGTATTCGTTTAAATAGAAAAAAAAAAAAAGGTGTCCTAGGATATTGGGAACGGTCGCAGCCACTGTTATTGTTGTAGATGGAAAATTGAGAAGGTAGGATACACAAGGGAACTTAATGTATAACTGTAAGTAATGATAAACCATTGCTAACGACCAAACGATTCTGAGTGGATTTCAGCTGATAGTGATACTTTGTCAACAAAAATCGAATAATTACCTCTTTAAAGTGCATCTTCAGACAGATTTCCTGTCAGAAAAAGTGTTGCACTTAAAAATCGGAGCATAATTTCTAGTAGAAAAGTTGTCCACAGAAAAAAAAAAATAAACATTTTTGTAAAACCGTAAGCTTCATCGCTCCACTCAGAATCTAAATCGAGCGAAACAATTTTCTTTAGCTTAATTTAATATTCGTTTGACCAATGGCCAATTTCGTTTACTTTGTATATTGGGTGATAGGGGGTGTAATAGAATTCGTAGAATATATTATACAGTTGGTGGTATAATATAGCCAGCATCTATAGTTATTATCGCATTCGTCTGTTGGAAAACGTCCGTTCATCAGATGAGATTATATTGTTATATTTTATTATCACATATTATCTATTATCTACCGATGTGTTTTCTTATACGTTCTTATATTGGGACACATACACGTTAAATTACATACGTGCCTGTGATTTGTGTGCGTGCGATTGCGTTATATCATTGGTCCTGATCTCGGCCCGGTATATAGACGAACCCCGTCCGTTAATAACTATACATATATATTTATACCTAATAAACTTTTCAGTTGTTGTTGCCAACAATCCTATATCCCGTGGCCTGCGTCTGTTTTGTTTGTCCGTGGTTTTTACTCGTATCTGTACCCCGCCACCCCTTTCCTCACCGCCGCGCCGCGCCGTCTCTGAACGATTGATTAACGGTTCCGATAATGGCGTATAGGAGTGGTTAGAAGTCACATAGTGTGTCCATAAATTTCTCAAACAGTCGGGGTTTTTGGATATCCCCGGCACACCAGAACAATGAACACCACATCTTCCGCCGTGCTCCTCCCCGCTCGCCACCGCTGCCACCGGTAAACTTTTGACCTTTCCGCCGCATTCGGTTAAATATATATTATATTATATATATATATATATATATGCACCGGAAGAGTTAAGTTCCGCATTCGGTTATAGGGGATAGGTATGCGCCCAACCGTTCGACAAACGGTCGTGTTTCTATGTGGTGCTATTAACAGTATCATCACTAATTTTTCTGAAATTCATTGTGTATCAAAGTCAAAATTCGACTAAATAATTTAGGATAAAATAGGACAGCCGACGCGCGACGGGTAGTTCGTTTGAGATCATACAATGTATTACATATTTATGTATACATATAAAATTTCTTAATTATTACGTAGAGTTATTACGAATTTTCAGAACGAGTTTAGACGAACGCAAACAAAAAATAGTGTTCTTATTTAAAAAAAAAAAACACAATTCTTACGTTGCTTTGATGTTTATATGCATGGTGATTTTAAAATCCGGGCCGATTGTTTTATTTTTTTGTGCGGTGAAGAGAATAGGGTATATATTATTTGATTTTATTTTTACGAGCGGGGCATAATAACCTAACAAGTTACAATAATAAATTCGATGCACAATGAACACCATTTTCACTAGAGCATTGAAATATCATACTTCTCCCCCCCCCCTTTGAAATAATCCTGGATACGCACCTATAACATAGTATCATATTTATTCATTTAAAATAATTTAATGGACCGAGGCCCTTTTAAAAAATATAACCAAAAGGAAAAACAATGACATACAATTAAATAATTTAATAGGCGAACATAAAAAATTGATGAAAAAAAAAATACAAAAAACATAATATTATGACATTAATAGAAAAAAAAAAGACTAAATCAAATTATTTAATAAACAAAAAAACATTACACTTAAAAAAATCATGACTAGACAAAAAGAAATCAAGATGGGTGAAGACCTTATTAGCTTACTATGGTACTGTGGTATGAGAGAACTCTGATATTAATTAAAGCTAGCAGTTCGGGACAGTCAATGTTTTCGTTTACTATATCAAAAATAAAAATAATATCAGAAACATGTCTTCTAAGCTGAAGAGGATCTAAGCCAATAGATTCCTGGATAGACTTGTAGGATTCCTTAGTTAACGATGAGTTTGTAACGACAGCGAGTCTTTTTAAAACTGTACGTTGTGTATTATCCAATTCTCCATTATAAACGGTGAAATTTTGTGACCAAATTAAAGAACCAAATTCCAGGCGTGATCTAATAAGGGAACAATACAGAGATTTAAGACAAATTATATTTTTGAAAGTTTGGGTGTTTATGTTAACAAAAACAAGCATTCTATAAGCTTAGTTTAAAACTAAGTTATGGTTAAGCTTGAAAGATAAGTCAGATTCAAAGTGAATATCCAAATCCTTAATTGTTTTAACCCTAGTTAAAGTATTATTATTCAACGTATAATTAAAGTGAATAATTTTGTTAATACGATGAAATGAAATAACTCGAAATTGATTGATATTAAGTGGTAGACAGTTTATTTCATTTTGGTTGTATAGCTCACTTGAAAAAGTTAAACCAATCACCAACATGCTATAGGTACCTATAATTAAAGAAATAAGGTGTATTTAATTTTTAACGTTTAATGTAAAAATAGTACTATGGTACTGTTAACAATATTTTTGATGTTTTTTAATTTTCATTGTATAATAATTTTTTAGTTTTTATAAATAATATCTATATTATTATGTAAGTAAGTCACAATTGTGTTTTCTTTTAACAGTGTTTAATTTTACTGTTTTTATTATTGAGCTATTTTCGACTTCATTAACTATATATTTATTATATAAAAAATTAATAAAGTAAAAACAAAACTATTAAAATTGTTAATACTCATAAATAAAAAAAGTAAATAAATATATAAATAAAAAAGGACATTTTAACTGTGATATACCTGACGTGATACACTTATCGTAATACTCCAGGCGACGCATTGATTCATTTATTTATTTTATTTTTATATATATATATTTTTTATTTATGTATTTATTTACTTTATTGTATTTTTTTTTTCAAATAATATACAAATGACAGATTATTATTTCTGTGAATTTTAATTAGAGATAGAAATATTGCGTTGTAATTTTTATGTAGCTCATAACACGGTTCGTAACTCTAGTTTTTTCCTCTGGATACAAAATTATTAGGTATACATTATAATATAGATAATAGATATTCAAAATTCAACTAGATTTATAAATACTAATGTTAAACAGTAGGAGTTGAATTTAATTTGTAATGTATAAACAAAGTGATAACGAGGAACAAGAGTGCTTATTACATTACGTACTATCGATTATCATAGTTACTATTACATTCTTGTAACCGTGATCAATTGTGACATTATTAAATCCACAGAAAGTATAAATTACACGGCACTCATATTTTTGTTTTTGCGTGCCATTAAATCGTTAGAATTGAAAAATCGTTTGCTCCTTTAGAGGGTTGAGAACTTTAAAAGGTTAATAAGCACCATTGATCTAGATCAGCGATTTCCAAAATGTATTCCGTGGAATAATCACATGGGTTCCGCCAGATGTATGTGAATATCAAGACAATGGTTTTATATTATGGTTGGAAAAAATAAAAAACGTAACAAAAAAACATTATCGAATAACATTTGGAAAACTTCGAAAAATTATTGTCTCAGTACTTTTCTGATAATTATAATGACATTGATTAAATATAAAATCCTTTTGTGAACAAAAGAAAAACCTACCATGTTATCCGTGTTTGAATATAAAAACTTCTTGAAATTAAATGTATGTCATCCTTAAAACATACATTTGAATTCGGAACTTTAAATGAGTTTTAGATTTGACCAATACCCATTTCTAATTTAAAAAGCAATTCTAACTCGTCTACTTTTTGTAACAACCTACATTTGTTAGACTGGTTTTTCCTCTTGTGCTTGTACTAAAAATAAGTACAGAAATAGATTGGCTGCTGTTCCAGACCTAAGAATTTAACTTTCAGATAAAAGACCCAATTTTAAAATTATTTGAATCAAATCATGAAATAATTCCATTCATCACATTAAAAATATTAAGAGTAAATATATATTTTAAAATAGAATTAATTATATTTGTTAAAAATACATTTTTCTATTTATTAAATAATAAATATTTGTTATTTTATTATTTTAATAAGTAAAATTTTGATTGAAAATTGTTTTTTTTTTTGACCAATTTTAAACTAAACAATAATTATAAATATCTTTTAAACATTTTTTGGAGTATTGATTTTTCAATAAATAATTAAAAAATGAGAGTTCATTTTGAGTCGGAATTTCACGAAACAGAATCTTTTTCCTAAGGGTGCCTATGGTCGTAAAAGTTTGGGAACCGCTGATCTAGATAGTCATTTTAGGAATTATCACATGTCTTTATCTAGGTATTTCACAATGTCTATTTATAAATCCTGCAAAAAAATAGCGTAGTTAAAGACATGGTGATAGATTCTCATACTCCCTTAATGTCTTCTTTTATGTTAAATAATTGATCTTAGTGAAGTTATTTATACAAGCAATTATAACATGGTTTACTATATGGTTACAGCACTCACAACTCGATATTGCTAAAACTAAACAACCTAGTCTTTAAATTTTACAATGAACAAGTAATTACTGCTGATAGGCTTCTTTAGTAGGTTAGACATTTAACAAGTATAGGCTATAAGGTAGGTAGTTCAATTAATTAATTAATTATCATGAAATCACCGCAATCACAAATAGATTTTGAGTTTGTAGTATTAGTATTAACAGTTATATAAGTCGTTCTTTGTACAAAGAGCAAAAAATCCACATAATTTATAGTCGATAAATTCTCTTTTTTTGCCCAATATCTTGACCTAGCTGGTCACAGTAAACAACCCTCCAGTAGTTTGATCGTAGTTGGCCTAGACTTAAAAAAATCAGAATATTTCATTCACCATAGGTGTTGTAAAAATATTGCATTTATGTTTTTTTTTTTTTAAATATTAGAAATTTTAAAAATATTTTCATAAAATGTACCATGAGACCAAAAATGATTATTTTTAATAATCAGCATGAAAAAATTGGAGTATTATAAAAAACCGAATAGTTTTTTTTTATAAAAAATAAAAACATATCATAGTAAAACTAATAGCTTATTTGCTACATTCAAAATTTAAAATATAGAACTCTTGAGGGGGCCTTCAAATGATATTTACTTAACAAATCATGTATTCACCTCCCAGAAAAAAATCATAACCACATCATTGCCGTATACAGGTTTGCTAGCTTATTAAGTTTTTTAAAAAAAAGAAAAATTTGATATTAAAATACTTATGAAAAAAAAAAGCTTCATTGCATTCAATTTTTTTGAAAAGCTTTTCTATTTCTATTTCAAGTCCCTACGAATATTTTTAACTGAATTAAAAATAAAAACAATAATGCTTCGTAATTATTCTCGTTCATTCTATGTACTTTTCAGTGTTGCTCAATTATTGAAAAAAACTCTAAAGAAAATCAAAAAATGACTTTCATAAGAACAAACTAAATTCAAAATTAAAAAAAAAAAAAGGTCTCTTTTCGTTTTTCTATTATAGCAATATTTTTTGTAGAAAACAACAAATTTAAAATTAAAGAATCATTATTCCGTAAATTGATCATTTTTAATTTTTCGCCTTTTTCCAAGTTTTCCAAATTATTACAAAAATGTTCAATAATTATATGAAAAGCTAAAATATTAAGTATAAATATTCTGTTAACATTTCTAATTATTGTGATTATTTTGAACTGAATTACGTCAAATAAACTAAAATTGAAAATAATAAAACCGATATTTCCGTAGTAATCCGTTTTATGGAAAATTAAAATTAAAATTAAAAATATGATTTTATTATGCTTCAAACAGTTTTCAAATACTATAAAAAGCTTTCCTGTTATATTTGACTGGGACGAGATTTTTTGTGGAAAAATTTGTTTACAGATACAAAAAAAAAAAAAAACACACATTATAGTAAAACACACAAATAAAATGATTATAAATCTGTAATTACGAAATGCACTATATTGTCAACATAGGGTTCTTGAGGGTTGTCACACACACCTCAACTATCGGAACAATCGACGTTAAATCGGTCGACACAATATATTATATTGTTTGCGTAACACTGCAATTGGCCATTCGATAAAACTGTAGTGGGTAATTTTATAGCCCTTCACTACTCCCCCCACCACAACATCCTTTGCTCGATATTTTTTCCTAAGAACGTCCCGACGGCTGTAGAAGATACAAAATTAATGTATAAATAATAATATCGGGTGTGTTTTTATTGAACCATAAAATGGCGTAGTAACGTTGCGATAAAAAAAAATACCTATACACCCTACATAACCGTCATCGGTCGTATATTTTTGATGCTGTGGTTTTTGTATTTACGGATATTCGCTGTACATGTAAATATATACAGATAGATGCAGGCAATATGAAAAGAAAAAAAAACACTTAAACCATCTACCGGAGTACCTATGATGAATGGATTTTTTTCTTTTAGAACGCGGTATACCTTTTTTTTTTTTTAGAAAATCACCTGTTTAAGGCGTTGGTTTTTGAGATTTTTAATATTATCAAAATTACATAGATAATTATTACGATAGTAAAGTTTTCAATGTTTATAATTATATTTCGAATCGGCCCCATTAATTTCTAACATTTTCTGGAGATATGACGAAGAATAATTATAAAAAAAAAAGCATCTGTTGTTTTTTTTATAATGGGGGTAAAAAATTCTAAAAAATTTAAAAAAAAAGAGAGTTGTTATTGCTCATGGGTGATCCACTGTTGTAGGTGGGAAATTGGGAACAAAGGATTAAAATTATTCTTAAAACTACCAAAAAAAAAAGACGGACACGTACGTGGGTGTGCCACTCTTGTTGGTGAGAAGTTAGAAAGTTGAGGGGAAATTGAATTTATAATATCATATACTCAACGATTAACCATTCCTGACGAAAAACGATTCTGAGTGGAGTTTTTAGTGTTGCTTTGTCAATATATTATTTACAATCAATATATCATGCGCATTATATATTTTCTTTTAAAATAATTGTTAACATTGTATCTATTTTCCCATTTTTCCTAGTTTTTACCATGTTTTTCACATTACTTAGGAAAACTCCTGGGAAAATCAAAAAAGACTTCCTTAAATTAACACCCCAGAAAAATTCCCTTTCAGGAAAAATGATATACTTGATACTTTGGAGAAACATTTCTGGTAGAATCTTTGAAAACAGTATACAAAAATAAAAGCATTGAAAATATTTTTGAAAACCAATACGTTCTTTAATACACTTAGAATCCTTATAAATTACAACATAAAACATTCATTTTTTTATGTTACCACTAAATATAACTTATAATGAATCTCGTGTTAAGTTTTTAAGATTTCTTTTGGGTCAAACTATTATAACCATGTAGTACATATCTATCAAATCAAATCTACATACAAATTAAGCAAACATAAAATGCCTATAAATACCTCAAAAATTGTTAAGATATTTTGAAAATTCTACGATTAGAAAAAACAAATATACGATTTTTGTCATAACTTTAATTCTCTAAGAAGTTTTTCAATTTTGCTCAATTATTGTAAAACTAATAAAAAAAATAATAAAAATCCACTGTTGTTATCGCCAAGTAGTTTAAAAATTCAAGAAAAAGACCTTTTGTCGTTTTTCCATAAGTGCAATATTTCTTGTGAAAAATATAAAGCGTATAAATTTAAAATAACGAAATTACAATGCCATAAATATGTCATATTTCATTTTTCGCCTTTTTGTGGTGTTTCCCAATTATTATGAAAACTGCTTGAAAAATCAAAAAAACGACTTGCTCACTTACCAAATAGATTAAAAATACAAAATAAGTTTTCTTATTGTTTGTCTACAGGGTTAAAATTGTCGGTAAAATATATAAAACGTAAAAATTTAAAACAATAAAATTATGTGGCGTAAAATTCTTTGTTTTCATTTTAGTTTTTTTTTTCAGGTTTTTTCCAATTTTTATGAACACTGATCAAAAAAATCAAATGTATATTACTTCTTCATTTTTTAAATCTATAATGGAAAAAAATTCAAATTCTTTTAACGAAAAAAGTTAAATCTAAAGATTCCGAATCTAAAATGTCGAGTGATTATTTAATTTGTTCGTAATTTTTTTGTTCACTATTTACAGATGGGTTTTCGTCAAAAAACTAAAGAATAATTTTCCTTTAAAATTTGTCTTTTAACATCCGTATTATTGTTTTTAAATCCTGTTTCGTTGGTGTTTATAAGCCCGAAATACAAATTAACTCCTATATTATCTTATCATCAATACTAGTAATATAATATACAACAATTTATTGCAAATTAAATTTGAGACATAACTTGAAATTAACTTTTATATTATTATATTTCATACATTAATCATAAACATGATAAGAATCAGTCAATCGATTCTAGCGTAGAATCAGGAAGAGCGCTGTAGTTATAGTTAAAATATCAGTGTATTGACTCAACACATAAATTTGAATAAAATTCGTCGGGAACTTGATAGCTCTCAAAATTAATTATTGTATGTGGTAATATTAATAAAAATATGTGAAACCACTCTTGATTATAAATTATACGTACTTTATAACGCATTTGGTTGTTTTTAAAATACGTATCTGGGTCATAAATGAGGAGGGGGAGCAAGTTTCGGAGACCAAAATTTGAAAAAATACACTTCTAATGCATCATAATATAATATGTGTGTACTAATTCTATAGTTCAAAAGATTCAATTTGTTTTACTTTTAAACCACCTCCTCCTATTTCGAAAACATTTTATGTATGCGTGTACGTGGTTGCAAATAATACCGTAAATATTATCATTATACTCGTAGACAAATCGGTAAATCGTATTTTCAATCATAATGTTAAAATTTAAATACATAATCAGGTACAGGCATATTTGTTTCATCGACAAACAATTATAAGTCATCAAAACCGTATGAGTATTGGTTAAAAAGACGATTGGATAATGTTATAAACATAATAAACAAGTTTATGAGTGTAAAAACTGCCAAGTTATAAGGTTAAACTACGGGTCTTTCGCAAAGTTTGAAAAAATATTAAGTATTATTATATAGTTGTTTGTCAAGACATGTATCGAAAACCGGATACCCTTTCGGTACGGTTGGCTAAACTGCAGTTGTGGTCTTTGGTATATACACATTTACATGAGTGGTCTTTACCCTATACTACATTTCATACGCTGCTGGTGAGATGTACTTATACTGCAGGACATAGAACGATTTAAGCTTGACAGTTGCAGTGACATCACCCATGATTAAATTTATGTGGTTTCTCAATATCACCGAGGGAGCGTTTAGCAGAAAATTCCAAGAGTTGAAGGCTAGGTTTAGTTCCTGTGAATGTTTTTTTAAGGGAGTGGGAGTGGACATGCAGTGGATATTCACAAAAAAAAAAAAAAAAAAAAAAAAAAAAAAAAAAAAAAAAAAAAAAAAAAAAAACAAACAAATATAGATAATAGTATTGTTCAATTGTGTTATCATATGAGGATTGATATTTTCAATTACGGGTTATTTGTTACCGATTTTTCCAAGAAATTAATATACAAAACAAATAAAAATATACCTGGGGCAAAACATTCTTGATTAAATAAATAATAAAGTGCGCATTAACTTCTAAAATAAATAAAGGGGATAGTTGGTAAGTACCTACTCCTTTATCGATGTAAAATCCAAGCACTATGGTATAATATAAATACGCATACGCAAATATAACAATAAAATCGTGTTACGGTTTTTGGTGGAAATGTATACATCTATACTGTGATAAGGTGCAATTGAAAATGATAACATTCGAATTGCTCTACAGAGAAGTATTTGAAATAGTATATTTATTTAGTGTATCCGATCAACGATTTTTTTTTTTTTTTTTTTAATCTGGCAGTTTAGCCTTAAACTAACTGAAGGTGATTACAACGGTAAGGCTATTTACCTATTGTCGTTTTCCTCGCATGTCAAACGTTTAAAATTACACGAAATGAAAGAATGGCTTTTGAACGGTACCTATGTATTGTTTTTATATATATACTTTTTAGGATAATTGGAAACCATTTTTTTCTTTCCAGAAACGTAATTATGCAAAATAAACTGTTTTGATTTTATTTGTATTTGCATAAACAATGGCGTTTTATTTTCAACAGTGCACAGACATGACAAACGGGGTGGATTCTTTGCCGTTTTCGTTTCGAGACATCATCATTGAAATATTATTGTTACGCAGCGGGACGATGACGTGCAAGCTATTTCGTGTAATACTTTAATCATAGCCGACCCAGTGTTGTCGTTTATGAAATGTACCAAATATTATATTATTTTCGATTTCGTGGTTATTAATAGACATAATAATATGTTCGTTTACCGTTTGAAAATTTCTAACCAAATATTTGTATTTTAATTATAATACGAGTGTTTAAAAAAATTTTTTTTTTCTTCGGATATAATTATAGCGTGTATATGCATACAATTAGTATAAATTTGTATTTCCGATTTCGGAATTCGTCCATGGCATTATTGTCCCAGGAAAACCAAATTAGCATATCAGCAATCATCATATCATTTGTGCTAGTGTTTAATTGCTAAATTTTAAATTGTACTTCCCTCAATAGTCCTATAACCCAAGCGTCTATAAACATAAAAAATACAACATCAAAAATAGTAAAAAATATTAAAATATGACCATTGTTTTCATCAATTCGCTCGCCATCTGAATGGGGCCAAGGATTTTTCCGTTTCATATAAAACTACAAGTGTGTAACGAAAAGACACGAATGTAAATAACAAAACATTGTTTTTAATTCAAAATATAGAAAATTCGATCCAGATAAATATTCGAGAGAAAAAAAATAAACAAAACTCCGATTGGGGTAAGGGACGCGTAAGTTGTTATTTCGCCATATTATATCATTTTAAAGAACTTATTACAAGTACATCTATTGTTAATCGAATGCAAATAGTCTGATAGACACCTCTACAACGATTCAGGAGTGGAGGAGACCCTGGTCGGGTTCTGAGTAATTATTGTATGTACTTATTCATATTGCTTTGCGAGATAAATTACCTATTTAATATTGATGTCGCTATCAATCGTACGCGGTGTCGATCAATCAAAACTCAATTACCCGGACCGGTGAATATAAAAATTAATTCACTAAACCCGCACAATCGCGAGTCCCGAGTGATATATTAGTTATCACTTTTATTATTATATTATATAAGTATATCGCGAAACTTCTCGCTGCATTTCAACGGTATGATCGTCTCCCTAATAATAACCGTTTAAAATTCTGACCGAAACGAGGAGCGTATTGATTTTTACTGTGATGTGGTTTTGTTTAATTTTCGAAAATAAACACGAATTATAATACTCGCCCGTGTACCTAGTTAAGAGTTGGCCATAACCGCGTATTGCACTGTCTCCGCGTCATTACAACTGCGCAACGTGGCAAGGACAATTATTCAGTGCTGTTAGATTTAATATCACAGTGAGTTCACCCATTATCAAACGTACAAACAAGAAAATTATCTATATCGTGTCGTCATTTTTGTTCGCGATTTTAATTTTTAAGCGTGACGTGAGTGTTGCGAAATATCACGATTTTTTAAACGCATTGTATCTCGTTAAAAGATTAAAATTCCTTTCGAAAAAATTACGACACGACATAAATAATAATGTTCTTATCCTAATATAATTTATCGATTCACTCTAACATTATAAAGTTGTCCCTGCCGAATGAAAATTTGCTATTTCACGCGGTTGTATGACGGAGACAGAACATATCGATTTATGGCGTCCTCTTGAAGGTTAATATATTTCTACAATTTTCGATACTCGACGAAATGGTATAGTCCCACCGAACTATCTATGCAATTATTTATAAAGTCAAATGCGGCAATTATGCAGACCGTACATATTCATAAATAATCCGCATTACCGGAATAAAAAATATCCAATGTGTAAATCCGAAATATATATTCTATCCGTGTTCCAAATTAAATATGTATCCGCATCCATTTAGTCGCTTTGGCATTATTGAGTCATAAACATCGAAAAATTTTAACGAACTTTCGTACTTATAACATTAGTAAGACAATACGGGAATGATAATGTTTTACAATCTTGTTAAGAATTTGAGTACCTAACTGTATTGAACGATGTACGTTTATCAATGTTGAAGTATTTTAATTATTATTATTATTAGTATGTTTTTTTTTTTTTTTGTTAAATACACAAGACAATATATATTGAGGAAACGTGGGGTTTATTGGCTCTATTACGGTCGATGAAAAATCTTCTTTAGTAAACGAGCGAGTAAAAACTTTTCCACGAAAACTAAAAACTTATATTGGTGCTTTTTTAGTTTGGAAAAACATTTAATAAAAAAAAAAACGGTTTCTATTCAAATTACATATTTAGGGTATGTAGCTGACGAAAAACGCGTGTGATGCCTAAACAGGTAAACGCCCGGTAAAATATGCATATTACGGATGTTATTTTTTTGGTGGGGATAGGGATGGGAAATTTTATTAAGATTTTAAAATGGTATTTATTATTTAGAACATTACGAGTATGTGCGATACTAAACGCATAGTCATAAAGCTTACTACTGTGTGACAACAGGTTTATTTTGTAGTTTTTGATCATTTTTTTCGATTTCTAAGTAATTTTTAAAACATTTAGGAAATGTTAGGGTTTTTGGATATTACAATTGGAATTTGAAATTTGATTTTGTAAGATTTTTGCACGCCAGCGAGACTTTTATAAAATAAACTATTGATGAGTACTCAGATATCCAGATAACGAGTGGCTCGTTTTGTGTGTGTTTTTCTAATGAGAATAAAAAATTTTAATACGCGTTATTTCAAAATTTTAGCGCATTATTTCGAATTTTTACAATATAAAAGCATTTTTCGAGGGTCCGGGGCATTTTCGGCGTTTTACGGGTCATTAAATTCCGGGCCCCTGTTCGCAATGATGAAATAATAATATTATGTGCGATGCGCGTATTATCATAATATACGTCTCGAGCGTCACAGGAGGATCAGCTTGAAACATTTAATATTTTCGTAGCGGCGGCACCGGGGATTTTTAGAGATCACCTCCAGACCGCAGTCTGTATATACGATGTACACCGCGGTGCCGCGGCGTAACGCTCGCCCGTTTTATACCTATACACGGCAGTCGGGTTTTCGACAGGCACCGGAAGTGTCTGTTGGATTCTCGTGGAAAACCGCTTTTAATTCGAATCGCCGCACACAGGCGGCAGTGGCGTTCGGCATAGGTTGCCGGCGACGTGGAAAATGATATTATATATTATTTAACGGAGTTCCATTATTTATACGGCGACGACGACGCCACCGCTTCCGCCCGCGGCGTGGAGAAACGTCGGGCGCATCGGTGACTGTCATTCATTTTAAATTAATTCTTCGCCGAGATTTACGTCGCTGTCGCCGCCGCCGCCGCCGCCGTCGAGAGTTCATCGAGCGCGCCACGTTCTATTATCGCGTATAGGTCACCGTATATATTATTAGGATATTGTGTACATTATATCATTACGATTATTATTATTATTTATTATTATTATTATTATTATTATTATTATTATTATTATTATTATTAATATTATTATTGTAATTCATATCGTATGCGACGATATTGTTATATTATTCTATAAATAGCGTAACGGCGGGCGCGAGTGTAACCGGGAGCACGGGCGCATTATAAAATATTATTTTATCGCACCTGCTTCCCGTTATTACAATAATAATAATAATAATAATAATAATAATAATAATATTGTAATAACTCTCGCACCCGGCGAGATCGTCAATATTATTGTCGTCGTCGCCGCCGCCGCCGCCGCTGTAGCGATACGATACGGTATTATTACGTTTGTCGTTGGGCGTATTTAAACGTCTGCATCCGAATATTACGAAAAATACTTTGAAAACCGTAGCCGAAAATACCTATATAGAAAAAAATCAAAAAAAAATCACCTAACCTAACCTATTAGTGTACTGATAAACGTGAGATTTACCTGCCTTCGTGCTGCGCGTATTCAATTATAAATTCCTGATTGAAATGATTTAAAAAAAAATAAATAAATTTCTTCAAAACAACGTTTCTTCAAAAAGCTACGAATAATAAGTGTGACATTTAACACTTTCTTACACAACTTACTTTGGTTTTCATAATTAAATAATATGTAAGCAGGTACATTGGACATTAGAACATGTAGCATTAGTATAATAATATTAAAATTGGATTTGGTAACAATAAATTTAAAACTGAATTTTTTTAAAACCGTTTTCTTTCTTTTCATTTTCTTCTGCTGGCCACAATACATATGCGCGTGTACAAGTGGAGGAGGAGTACGAATTCAACCCCCTAAAATATTTTTTTGTAAACGCACCTGATATTACTATTCAAGATTTTCAGCTGTCACTACAATACCACGCCACTTTTCACTGTCTTACATAATTCCATGCCAATCTTTTACACCCATTGCGTTCAGATTTCCGTCACTATGTCAATCCACCTTTTTCCTTTTTTATCATCGTTAGGAAGGAAAAATATACTTTTACATATTACAATTGTGTAGAACTGTTAGAATTATGTTATCCCGTGAATGTATCCGATTTATGCTTGCACTCCTCTTAACTCTTAACACACGTTTGGGTAGTAGTTTTATCTTATAGCTGTCATAGCTTAATATCGCATATAGACTGCCCGTAATCTATTAAGGTAAGATATTATGTTAAATTCAAATCTTAATACCACCGAATTCCACGATTAGGTTCTGATTAAATTTAGATATGTTAAGTATACTCTTTCTAATAAAAAATAAATCGATAAATAAATAAAAATATATTACATTTTAATGATATTTTAAATTGGAGAAGGAATGACCGCGAATATTACAAACTTAAAAATAATTTGTTTTCCTCATGCTCATCATGGGAATAACCTAGTCGGTTTCGAACATTCCGATAATATTACGTGTATACTTTGTATACGTATACAAGAAAAATTATACGCAATTTAATCGGAAACACACACAAAGTCGCGAATTTAAATTTACCATTACATTTATGACGAACAATAGACATTAGACAAATTTTCACTTATTAGTTCAAAAATTACTACTTGTTTTATTTTAGTATATTAACACTTTGAGTGAAACCGACAACTATGACATTTCAGAAAATTAGTTCTAAAAAAAAAAAATAAAAATTCAGGTAATATTAAACAGATTTGCAGAAGATCCACGATGACTTTTACTGATTAAAAATATAAATATATTGTGCTTTTTATTTTATCAGATCTACCTCTTGAGTTATCTTTTATAATGAATGATATGGTACAATATGTGACGTATACGTATGTTAAAATTAAAAATTATACTTAAAAAATTGTATTAAACATGTCTTGTTTATTGGTGTCCTTTACCTTATGAAATTTCTAGCTACGTCTTTGTACACGAAATTATGGAAACACTAATATTTAGTGATGTAGATACATCATCTGTGTTGTGTGTATACGTTTTGAAATTTTTGATTTTTGAATCTGGATACTCGGTTTTGTTTGATATTCGAACTGATACTTACAAATAAATAAACCAAATACTTAATCTTTCTGTTCTGTCGATCCAATTTTATTGTAGAGTGACACAAAAATTCAGTAGCATTTATCTCAGTTTATCTTTATGATATGTACCGTAAAAACACAGAACAATTCAACATTTGACAATTATTACGAATTATAAACCTGAAATTTCTATTCAAATTTGTTTCATAGTTGGGAGTTTTCTTGTGACGTCGCCGTTGGCTATGATGAAAAAAAAATCAGTTGGTTTATTTAAATTTCATCGTATGTCGGTACCGGCCGAGACATAATATTATTATGAAAAAATATACGTGACGGACAGACGCACACTGCAGTGTTTTTATTATTATATCTATGATGCAGATGAGGTTAATAACATTTCGAGTTTGAAATGTCAAAGTGCGCACGCACTTGTGTGTGTGTGTGTGTGTTTTTTTTTTTTATTACTTTATCCCCCTATATATAATATTTACTCTTCACATAGTCTGTTTCGCAATAGAAAAAAAAAAAAGAAAAAAAATATATCATATCTTTGGCATTTTTGTTATTTAGAAGTTATGACTGCTGTCAATTACAGACCTATATGACCATCGTCGTCGTCCTGGTCAGAGGGAGGAGAGCCAGGGGACACCTTCGCTGCCGTTTGTCGCGCTTTATCGAAAATAAAACCAATCTATACCCTTGGTGATTCGTAATAAACAAGATGAACACACATGCGTTTATTTTGTTTCCTACTCACTCCTCACCCCTTTCACTACCATATAGGTCCAATAACATTACTTATTGACGCAGTTTTGATCTGGTGGATCCGCTGAGTTTTTAATATAATTATAAAGACAGAAGTGTATCCACGGTGTGGCAAGGGAGATATTAACACCTTCTCTGTGTTTTATTGACGTATTCGATGTCTTTTCTAATATAATAACAAAAATATAGAAAATTTATAAAGTTTAGCATTCTCACTTAATACAAAATTTGAGGAACATAACCCATGTGGTCTTCCACTTCCAATTTTGCATTCTATGTGTACTTTTTGTTATCAACTTTGACGAAGTTTTTATGGCGTCCTAACATTTTTTTAAACATAAAGTGATAAAAAAAAAATACACGATTGTTGAAAAACGTCGTAGATTAGAACAATAAATACATTATGTATGGTATCACTGAGATTTACTGGTGGTCATTTTCAGAATTCAATGATTTATAGTCGTTTCAAAACGTTACATTATACGAAGGTATACCGACATATACCTATTGAATTATAATTTAATAGTTCTCTGTTGAAGTGAACAGAAAAGTGACCGATTAATAGTACCGTTCTCAATGTTGATTAGAGAGAATTCCCACCTAATATTCTGTACTTCTCTACACTGTATAAAAAAAATAATACTAATAAAACAGCAATCAAATGTTATATATTATGTTATTGTCAATTTTCAATTACCTAATTAGATACATAAATATATGTATATATGGCTGTGGTATTAAAGTATATTTTTTTTTCGTATTTGAACCAACAGTATTGAGGGATGTTGTGATATTATCAGTGTGATAACATAGTTTTATTATGTTATAGATACCTAATAATCCTGGTTAGGTTAATATTGATATTTGTTTTATTGGTACATTTTTAATATTTGTGTTCATATAAAATAATAATTTGAAATATAATATAGAAAAGTCAATAATACACAACTAGGTACTTATTAAATTATACATTTATAATGACACGGACATTTTATAATACAGTAAATAACACAAATATGCGTTACCATAAATTTATGATTTCATAAAGATGAGGAGTTCCTGGGGGTAGGTTCTCTATGGTAACTTACCAAAATTATTACTACTAAATCCATAGGAATCAACTTTTCAAGGTCAGTAACTTTTGAATTTCCAAAAACGTTTTACCCTTGGTCTCGACCATGTTATACTTGGTGTAAATGATCCAAGCAATGTTGATTATGATGCACAACGCGAACTGGAAATTGGTTACAGGCCATCCCTCGGCTTGGACGTTCATTATGTTCATAAAGCTTATATGCAGGATTAAGACACACAATGGAACAGCCTTGGTCTTAATGTTCATTGTAAACATTTCGCCCAACAACGTTGAGCTGAGTGACGCGGCACCCAGGCCAAACGACAGGCCATGCAACCACATGAGCACTATAGGAGCCCAAGGTATACGGGGGGCAGGAATTGGCAAAATCATCACAACCATCTGGACGATTGCCATAGCTGAATATGACAGGATCATTAATGGTTTACGGCCCAATCTTTCCACTAAAAGGGCGGTTATTAGATTGCCAAAGTTTTCAATCACGCTCATCCATATAAATGCTATTTCTGGTCTCATCCAGACGTTTTTGAACGGCAACAATGCATGAATGGAACGTTTGAACTATAAATAGGAAACGATTTGCTCGTTATTATATGTACATGCTAAAAGTAGTAAAAGTACACCAGATAATGAACACATTTTTCTAGTTAGGTATTAAGAAGGTAATGTGTGATCAATGTGATTGAATAACTTATTTATTTAAATAAATAATTATTATTGCTCTAAATTAATATTTGATTATATCAAAAATCATTATATTTTTCGTAAATAACTTCGTGGGAGTGGATCAGAATACTCTCACAGTACTTCCTGTCGTAAGAAAACAACAAATAAGGTCGGGTCAGTGTTAAATTTTTGTCAAATAGTATAAGGAGCCCTATGGTTAACAAAGCTTAGGTGGATTGTCCCATCTCAATTGTACGCAGAGACAACAGGTGAGGAGAATTGATGTAGCATAATGAGGTTGGGAGGATAGAGTGGATATTACCAATCGTACAACAAATTCAGCAACAGTTTTCAGATCGATACAAATCGTGGAAGATCAACGTTTTAGGGGCATCACCACTATGCCTTAAATTTAATTTTTGCCTTAGTATGACAGTTTGGTTTAAATTAAGAACAGACACGTGGACTGTTCAAACATTAATGGTAGATGGTTCGGAGTGTTGGTGGTAAACAGAAAAATATAATAGAGAATGAGTGTGGTAGATATGAGAATGCTTAAATGGATGGACGGAGTGAATAGAGAAGAGAATGGCTTCAATAGTAGACAAAATGTAAGAAAATATACTGAAATGGTTCATGAAGAGAGAAGAGTCGAAAGCAGTAAAAATGGTACTGAAAATGAGAGTAGGAAGAAAGATTTTTGGGTTGCCTAAATTTTACTCCAATCTGCTTTTTGAATGTTTGCCAATCAATATTTTTATTATTGTTCATATTATATATTACGTAAATATATTGTTATTTCCTAAAATACCTACCTGTATATATCCACAATGTGCCTGAACGAAGTGCGACATCGCCGTGCTGAAGAATGCCTTCCAGGTGGCTTCATTGATTAATAGTTCACAGTAGCCATTCCTGTTGGGTATCATATGCACGTCAACCGTATGCTCGATATCGGCCAACTCGACCGAAACGTCATCTCTGCCCCGGATTCGCCGAAGTGACTTATTGGCCATGACGTCATGGTCCATCTGCGCGTAGTAGTACGGACTCTCCGGCACACCCGTTATGAACAGCACACTAAATACCACGGACAGCGACAAACCCATCACGCATAGCTGTTGATGGGTGAGCACCAAACCGGCCGCCTGCATTAATGTTGAGCCCATTGTGTACATTATCGCAAATATTGTAAGCGCAGAGCCACGATAATTGACCTCCGCTACCTCACCCACATACACGGGTATGGTGACGAATGCCATAGCCTTAGACGTCCCGACGAACACGTTGACCATGAAGTTTAATAACGGGACGGATGGCAAAACCAACACCACTGACCAACAAACCACGTATAATGGCCCAATCAAAGCGATTGTTGGCTTCCGGCCGACTACAGACAGCAAGTATCCCACGATGAACAAACCACCGTAAACGTACGCATGTCTATGGACATTGATTCCTGACATCTGGGACCATTCGTCCCAGATACCACACAACAACGAGCCCGAGCTTGCTGTCGAAAAAATGGATTTTAGACCTATTTGAAACACTATAGAATTTATAGTGCAAGTTGAAATTGAAAGATATCAGAGGTAGATACTGGAAATTCTAATTAGGCTGAAAGGATGCAATTTTTCGGAAAACGAGCTATATGAACTTACAAAGATGTACACAAGAGCGTAATATAAAATATCATAAAACCAATGGCTCTATAATGTAAAATCTGTTTTGTAGGAGACCGTTTTTATTCGCATCATATTTATATTATTTATTTTAAATTTCAGATATATAAGCCAAACAAGAGGTTTATCTATACATGATTAGTATTTTCATTACATAAACATAATTACATATTTTCTGAAGTCAGGATTCAGTGCAAACACCGATTTAAATCAGATTATAGACCCTATATTTGTGAGTGGGAGAATTCTGCATCTCCTGGATTTACGTTCGTAAATTTAAGTAAAATCCTTCAATTCCATTTTCTGTTAGTTCTCAGAATATTATTTCTAATTCCTCTTTTACTTGTCTCTACTTATTTTTCTTCTACTTTCAACGTACCTATCGCTCATTATTGTGTTTTTTCTGTCATCAATCTAATTTTGTCTTACAATATACCTTTTTACATTTTTTTTCCCTAAGGACATTTTTTTTCTTTATGGGTTCCTTGCGCTTGAAAACTTTCAACGGTCCGAATCGTTTATTCGCTCGTTATCTCTATATCTGTTGACTTGTTTAATTTTTCCGCTATATCTGTTGTTCCATCGGTTTTTAAGTCAAGGAGTGTTCCTTAGTGTATGGAAAATATGTACTATTATTCCGGTATTTAAGAATGGGGTCCGGCAGATTTGCTAAATTATCATCTTATTTTTATCGCTTCCCATATCACTGAATTTGTTAAATCCTTTATTAATATGTAATCGTATGAAGCGTAGTCTTAACCATAAAATCAATGATGAACAACATGGATTTAGGCAAGGTAGATCCACAGTTACTAGTGGTATTGAGATTATATTTTATGTATCTGTGTGCCTAAAGCGTAGAAATGTAGAAATTAGGTTGACGTTATCTATTCTTTCTAATTTCGTTTATATATTAAAGATCATTTGCAGGATTTTTCAATAATTTTGTTAATATTTTGATATTTAAAAGATGTCTGTCCACAGCAGTACTTCCGATATTAGGTTTCTTTCCTCTCCTATGGACAGTTCCTTTGATTATCCTTCCCTTTTAGCCTGGATCCAGTTCCGTGTTCCTTTTTACCAGTGTTGGGAAAGTTCATTTTAAAAAGGAATTCGTTCCCTTTCCTTGTTTATTAAAAAAGAAACTCGTTCCTTTAAAATCTCTTTTTTTTTATGAATACGAATATTACATATTGATAAAAAAAGATACCATAGACGGGTGCAGCTACTGTTATAGGTGAGAAGTTGGGAAGGTAAAATAACGAAAAATGGAAACTATACTTACCTATTTTATGTTTAAAATATTAATAAATTTAATTAAATTAATTTTTTAGTTCCAATCCTAAAAAAGGAAAAATGAAAAAATATATAACTTAAAAAGTTGTATCATTAATTTACTCAAAATATAATATTTTATTAATTGTACAAAAAAAAAAAATATTTCATTGGCATTTTGCCTAATTTAAGGACTAATTTTTCTAACAAAACATCATTTAATTTGAGTCTTTTTACAGTCATGTCATCAATATTCCAATACTAAACAATATTTTAAACAATGATGTTATCACTAAAATAGCATGCGTTTCATACTGTTTTCTAATAAAAGAAACGGAAACTTACGTCCACGTTCCACATAAATAAGAATTCTTTCCTGTTTTTCGTTTCTATATTTTAAAAGGAACGCATTCCTTTACAACACTGTTCTTACCCCACTAGAGATAATATGCTATTTTATATTCCTTTTCATTCCACTGATTATAATAATAATCCTAATAATACATCGTATGTTTCGAAATCATAATATATCAGGTTATTCTTTCTGGCCATTTCTTATGCTAATCATTAAATTCTAACCGATTGGTGTTCTATTTGAGGCTCTTGTAATTATTGTCATAAATAAATAAATAAATAAATAATAATAGTAATAATTGAGGACATAATAACATAGTTGTTTTTGGTTATTTTGGTGGATTTTTTCTAGAAGTAACGATTATAGACGTGTATTTAAAATATACATGTACACGCAGTTCGTATATTTAATGTACACGTTTATGGATTCGCACTGTTAATACGTATGGAATGGACAATTGAACAGTGGTTGAATAATTATTCGGTCTGACGATTTGTGTATTCTTCATTATAATCTCAATGTTAAATCTAATTATAAATTGTATGTATTTCGGTGTTCTTCAAAAATTGTATACATTATAACATTGCCAATACGATTGCCTCTTGATTTATTCGATTGACAACTAGCAAATATGACTGGGATGCAAAGCAACAGAATTTATTATAAGGTTTATAATCAATAATCATTCCGTTGTTTCGGATTGAAAACTAGACAACGAAGCGGTTTAATGGGAAATACACGGATGGTTAGACCGAACAATTATAAAATTGTCCATTTTATACGTGTATTTAATACATTAATCAATGCACGTCTATGTTTTTTACAAATTTCACGTATAAATAAACACTTATGTTATAGGAACTAGTTTTGTTATTATCTTATTAAAAAATTATTGGTTAGTACAACAAAAATCATACGCATGATACAGAATTTATGTTCTTTTCTATGTGTTCTGAAATTGGATTATCAAAACTATACATTTCAATTTATTTCAGGATTGTGCAATAAATACTTAAGATATAGAACAACATAACAACAACATTTAAATTTATTTGAAAGTGAATTTGTATATTTTTGCATTAATAAATTTGAAATTTTTGAAAAATTTCATTAAAATCGCCTATGTATGCAATCCGTTAAATATTTAATGGTTTCATACTCAATATTTGATTTTTTTTTTAATATTACGAATTATTTTAAACTCTGTTAAATGGTATGTGTAATGTGCGAATTGAATCGTTTTTTAAACGTGGGTGGTATTATTTAAAAAGTCGCAGAGGAATAATATTTAATATATAAATATATATGAATGATCGATTATTTATGAAAATTCGTAATTACCTATTATGACCGTCGCATAAGTAAACAGCACTGTTTTGAATCTTCCATCAGCCATTTTAGATTCAAAAAATGTATATTACTAATCCAAATAACGAAATATCATACAGTTTGTTCGTAGAACAGAAAACAAACCTGGTATTGTCTTAGAATAATTATTATGTGTACACACTTAATGGGCGTATTGAATATTATTCGAAAAAACAAATTCAATTGTAAATTTAGAACCATATTGTTGCTAGAACAATGATGACGGTTATCGTCATGGTGATTGTTATCATTCATTTTGTCATATGTTTTATGATTTTGCGATCTACCACACTATACACTTGTTATTATTGTCGTTTAAGTACCCCAAAATACGCGATCGTTTTGACATGTTATTTGCAAATTTATTTTTGGCGTTTTCCATCCGACTACACTCTCAGATACTACACGCGGCCAAGATCAAAATCGTCAAATAATAAATAACGATAACAGCAATTCGTTGTCTAATCCTGACGGTATATTATAATTTTGTCTCATTGGGTATATTAACACCACTTCTTTGTGCAATTTTCAAAATATCAGTCACTAACAATGGGGCTCATAATCTGCCACCGCGACGTGTACGCCGGTGCAGTCAGATGGAAAACGCTAGGTATTAATGTGACGTTAATAATATTTTATCAAATTGTTTTCATACCAATCAACTAATACGTTATTATTATTATTGTTATTGTTTTTGTTATCTTCTGTTTGGTACAATTCGATGTGACTAAGTGCTATAATATTTTTCTAAGAAAAAGAATGTGCCAAAATTTCGTAGTATTTTTATCGACTAAACAATTTTACAATTATTATAATATTGATACATATACCTAAATCGTATCAAATAACAATTTTTCTTTTTTAACAAATACTATTCAAACAGTATAAAGCGCATGCGTGTTTTTCGTAAGGTGAATTTTGATCAAATGACATCGTAATAATAATTCGATATTCGGAAAAACAAATTAATATTGTAATTTTACGGATCGAAGTGTGTTTAATACGTCCGCGGTTTTTGATTGTTTTTATCGCAGACATACTTACCACTAAACCTTAATGCCTTTAAACAAATATAACCTACACAATATATTAGGAAAATATAATATTTTATGAATTATATATTATAACGACGTCATAGTATTATCTTTGCATCGTGTTCTGCGAAAGCTTTACTGTACTTATTTAAAGCGGCGGTGGAAGTAATTTAAACACTTCTACTACACAATGTTTTAAAATGGTAATTCCTCTTGGGACATCCGGAGCGTAAGTACGGGTTTTATCGTTTAATGTTACGGGCTGATAAATTTCACATTTAAATTATCGTACATTGTTTTTTTATCAAGCAATTCATACCAGAAAACGTTACCTATAACTTGGTGTGTAATATTAAACAATTTATTCCGTTTTCCCGTAAAATAATCTTGGGCAAATAATATACGTACTATTATAACCGTAACGGAAAATTTCTTTCACCGTCCATTTTCATAAAACAAAAATGTCTTAAATCATTCCCCTCTATTATACTAAAATGAGAAATTGTCAAATTTTTAAAGTTATACATTTCATATTCTGGAAGAGAATATTTTATCGGACATTTTTATATTGAAATTAAAAAAAAAATTTAGCAAAATTTAGTTTTTGTTTTCAGATGTGATGGTATACTTCACTAGAATGATCTGGTGACCCAGTATTGTTGGGTATCCAATTTATCCTATCTATGTCAATTTATTTAGATTGGCCAGCTTTACTTCTACTGGTTTACTTAATTCTTGGTGCTTAATAATTTGGACAAAACTAAAACGCATCAAGGAAACTAGGTACTTATTGCGTATTATGTATTTTTTTCATCGTTTGTATTTATCTCAAAAATTAGCTTATTTATCATAATATTTACTTGAGACATGTAAAACAGTATAATAAAGCATTATCGAGATACTATACGAAAACCGATGGAGTCCATAGGATAAATTATTTGAATGCTCACGAAATATACGTAGCGATCAATAATAATAATAATAATAATACGACAAAAATGGCGGAAGATCTTGGATTAAGACATTTTAACCCTAGGGACAAACTTTTGGAAAGGTCAAAACCGACGTGTGGGTTTAAAATATTTTATATACATATAGATTATAGAGATAAATCTAAAACAAAAACCTCGCGGCCCGGAGGCCTGCACTCCGTCATCCACTTAATCCGAACTCGATGCCGGGTTCCCATATTGTATATACGATCGAGACCCAGTCGGGAATCGAACACCTGTTGGTCGCAACAAGTAAATCGAGTCCCAAGCGGCTTTCGTGACGGTGTCATTAATATTGGTTTTATTTTTTAAAATATTGTTCATTTAACTCGTCATTTAACCGAATTCAACTATAATAAAACAATTAATAATATAATTTTATCAATAAATTGATAAAGAAAACATGCGTAGTTGCAATTTACAAATGTTCATAAAATAAAATGTACAATTAAAATTTATTTTAAAATGTTTAAATAAGCTCAGAATCAGTATTTTTTTTTTTCGTCATTGTTTATCAATGCATAATATATATTATATAATAAATTACCCTACATAATATAACCTAACCTTATATTCCACATGGTTTCAACTTCCGTGGCATAAGGCCTATTTGCGTAGATACTAATACTTTAATGCATGAAAAGCATGTATAGCAACGATGTACGAACACCCGTATATAATATCTGTTTGTTTTTGTAAAATTTTCTCCGAAAAAAAGCGATTGTTGCGCTGTTTTGTGATAACGTTACTAGGTGCATGCCTTATGGCGACAAATTATAGTGGATTTTACATTCAGTTTTCGTGGTAAATCAACCAAGCATACTATTGCGGTGATCGGGTCATGCCTCGATCACTACCCTGTACATAGTTGTACGTACGGGACTATAACGGTCACTATGTTTTTAAACATATAAATAGTAAATTAATAATATTAAGAAAGGCGATTGTTTAAAGTCGTCTTCCAAAATGCTTTTGTTAAATATTAATTTAGAATCGCCAACTTTTGCGGGCCGCGTCCGGGTAGAATTGTATATACGAGCGTATATATGCGAGCGCAGATCTACATAAATTTTAGTCTTAGATTAAACTTAGTGTCAACTAGATTTATGGACAGACCGTTAGTATCATACCTTATATTTGTGTGAACCACGGGCTGCTTTGTCTCAGTCAATAAAGTACTTTTATTATTTATAAGTGTTTTTTTATCGACTTCAAAACTTTTTCTATTAATCAACTACTGAGAAGCTGTCAGTCACCGGTGACTTCGTCTATATATATTTCTGAGTCGCACTACCCAGTTCAGCTCACTATACCATGTATAATATGAATTAAAAAAAGGTCAAATACTGTGTTTTATATACACCTACACATTTTTTTTTTTCCAAATGAAGCCCGAAAAATAAAATTGTGTGTATACGTGGTGTTAGTATCGATGTGTATATGAGAATCAGAGATACCCGCGGGGGGTGCCGGTTGGAGCCATGGTCTCCTCAGGCTATTTTAGTTAATATTAAATGTAAACTGTTTAATTACTTGCACGGCTTAAATATATAAGCCATGTTTAATTGTAAGTTGTAAAAAAATTGTTATAATTTTGACTTTGCCTCGCTCCCCCCCCCCGGTTTATATTTCTGCGGGTGCCCTTGCTCCCCACTATTACTATTGTTATAATCAAATTTCACAATCATTATATTTAAAATCAGTGTATAATTGTGGTATATAGTATTTTAGTATTTTATTAAAATATTCGGTTGTTTCTTATTAAGCAAAATATATTTCTATAGGTAATATAAAATAGACTTTAGAAAATTCGACTGTAGTAACGGAGCTCTACTGATCACAGGAGTTTTTTTTTTTTTTTTAATGTTCCATCAAAAAATATTTGTTCGCGTCTCTCGGTCAGCGTACTTTTAACGAGAGATCAATCTCTATTATACGTGTCGGGTTTTGGTGATGTATATAAATCTAATGGATAACATCCGTGACCGTGTCGTGACTTTACAACACATGGCCTCGGGCTACCGATAGTTTTAAACTTGGTCCTTTCGGACACACGCCATTAGTGTTTAGCAGGTAGGTATATACGACAAAAGCGTATGTTTGCTTTGCATTTCAATCAATTCTCTCTTAATGGCGTTTCGCGAGCCTATATTATAAACTAGCCAAGTACGTGTACCCATATTATGTGCCGACTAGGTATTTGAATTTTGTTTAAACACATAATAAAGCGACGATTTCAATACCCATTGTTCCATAGTATAGACTGTACCACAAAAAAATAAAAAAGATGCGACACTACAGTTGGGTATGTCATTGTATGTGGAAAGTTAGGAAGTCAGAATACAAACATTTATTTAATTTATATTAATTTAATATAATTTATAATCTACGTGTTTTAAAAGGTCGTAATATTTAAAATTCTTCTCGAAATTTGAATTCAAATCTCTTTAAAAAAAAATTTTACATTTCACTCAATATTTTTTTTTACCAAAAATTACGACTTGTAATGAATCTTCTGTTAAATTTTGAAACATTTCTATTTAGTCTTACAATTATACCAACAGAGTACTTATATAATAAAAATTACGTAAAACACTCAAAAAAAAAAAAAAAAATATAATTATAAATAACACAAAAATATTTAAATTTTATTTTTAACTATAAGAAATCTAGAAGAAGAAAATATTAATATTCTGTTAAAATATTAAGCATATGGATATTTTTAACTGAAAACAAAATTGAAATGATAAATATTAGAGTATTAATATCACTGAATGACAACTCTTCTCACGTGTTCATGTTTTTTATATGTTATTATTATACTGTTTTACCAAATTTGCTTGTTGTGTAAATGTTTATTTTATTTTAAATAAAATGAATTATATAATTAAAAAAAAATATAATAATAATAATAATAATAATAAATAATTATTTTCGTACATTTTCCCGTTCTTTCCTTGAATTTTTTGGTTTTGCTCAATTATTATAAAACAACAAAAATCAAAAAACGACTTTCTTGGTCACCGACTAGATTAATTAGATTTTTGTTTTTCTACTGGGGTAATATTCCTGGTGGAAAAGATGAATCGTAAAAACTTAAAGTAAATATATCATTACGCCAAACGTTTATCAGTTTTTATTTTTTGTCCTTTTCCAGATTTTCCCAATTATTATGACAAATAGCCGCGAAATCAAAACACATAATTCATACACAAAAACTAGATCCGAAATACAACAAAAAAAATGTCTTATGTTATTTTATTATTGTAGCAAGATTTCTGGTAGAAAAGTTGTTTACAAGCAGGAAATATAGCACATTGTTGTAAAAACAATAGCTCCCTCGCGACGTTTAGAATCTAAAATAAATAGGTACTCGATACACACACACATCGTAGTAAAACGAATGTATTTGCCGTTCTGTTCATTATACAAAAGCCTATACAAATACAATTGGCAACAACTATATATTTTCGATTACCCTCGAAAGCGCAAGCAATATTTTTATTTATACTTTTTTAGTTTTTTTTTGAACAATTTGATTTTTATAATATTTTAAATAATGATTTTTGGCAATTTGTTCTTCGTTTTTCGACCGCCGTGTTATGTTTCATTGATTTTGAATACACGAGTATGCAATGCATTTTAAGAAAAGAAAATGTTATTTCTTTCATTCGAATAATGCGTTTCGGGCGGAATATATATTTTAATTTTGCGCGACTATTAAAATAATAATAATTTCACCTTTTTCGAACTAACTTTTACGACCGCGGTTAAAATACTTTACTCGATTTTCGTGGTTTTTTTTTTCTTTTTTTCAAATACAATATCAACGTTAACTACCTACTGTATACGTTTCACTAGCACAATATTCATGTCAAGTAACAATTAGCGAAATCGTATCAAATTATTTAAATCATATTTACTTGCATGAAGACTGCACGAAAAAAAAAAAAAACAAACAAACAAATTTAATAAAACTTAAATAATTTAAACATCAACGGTGAATCAATTTATATGAATGGATGTGATGACAAGTTAAAAAAAAAAAAAAATCTATGAGTTTAAAATCGTATTCGTTTCTTTTTAAATTTACTTTCGGTTAGTCTACATATCTCGTTAAAACCATTTGACTATATTAATCTTGGATTATTAAAATTAAGTATTTTAAGTGTTTTGATAAACTCGTATTGCATATTTATTATTATTATAATCACGATTGTGTTTTTGATTCCAAATGCGTTTGTATTGTATGTATTTTATGCGAGAATAATAATAACTTTTACATTAATTAAAATTATAATATGTATACGTTTGCAATTCGTTTTCAATTATTTGAATTAAATCCTACAAATGGATATAAGCCAAAAACGTTTGTCTTAAATATGATCATATTTTATTTATAAATAAAAAAACACATGCTTTTTAATTTTTAAAACATTTTAGACCGCATTCCAGTATTGTACCATTCTCAAAAAATTGTTGGGAATGTAATAACATGTTCAAAATAAATGTATTACACCGGATAAAAACTACGAATCTTTTGAGGCAAGGATGCGCGAATATAAGAGTTTTTTTTAATTTATCAAAAGTCGACAATTTTTCTAGAAAAAGAAATCAAACAAAAAAAAAAAAAAAAATAAAAAAGGATCTAAGAGATGAACACTCAGAAATTCCACATCTTTCGAGGTAAATCTGCGTGAAAAAATCGGAACATTTTGACCTAAAAGCGTTTTTTCTCCCGGAAAAAATACCTTCTTCAATGAAGTTATAATAGCCCCATGTACCCAGAATCATAAAAAACAAAAAATCTCTTTAAAATATTTAATCGACTGTGAGGATTGGATTTTATACAATTAATATATTTTTTTTTTTCAATTTGAATTATTATGATTTTTTAATAGACTTTAATTTAGTTTAGTTATTTGAACAAAATTCAACCTTCTATGTGTGTGTAGTGATTCCGATGTCTATTATAGAAAAAGACAATATATATTATATCCTTATTAAAACTTAACGTTAAAAAAAGCATACGCGTATAGAACAGTATTGTTTATTTCTTCGACCCTACATAATGATAACAATGAATTTTATTTTCTATTGTTCCATTTAAAAACCACGGTGCCTATTGTCCTACACATACTTGTTAGAATAAGACTTTTAAAAGTTCTTTAAAATATAGTAAAAATGTTATATTGCAGCGTGTATCGTTTCAAGGACACTTGTGTGGTATGCTCATAAAAAAAAAAAAAAAAAACAACCACCCTCCCATACACACATAAATGTAGTATTATTTTGTATTTCAAAGTAAAAAAAAAATTAATTTTTTCTATTCATAAGGCGAATATTTTAGAGTTTACGAATGTTATGGGTATGAAATCGTAAAAAAATAATGTATGATAGGGCACACGAATTATAAACTATTTTATTTATATACGTACGTTGCTAAAAAATATATATTTTATATAGGTAGTTTCTCAATTTTTCAATAGTAAATTCAAGGATTAAGGAGGTATACAGCTAAAATGTTTTAATTTTCGGATTTCTGGACACACAGTTTTTACAGATAAATCATCAAAATATTTATGTTTTTTTGTTCCGAAAAAGGAAAATAAATTAGTTAAATGATATTACGTATTTTAGATTCTGGACGCACCGACAAATGTATTGGTTTTTCTATAGTGTAAGGCTTTTTTTGTAGAATTTGAAATCTATTTGCTGTTTTAAAAGTTTAATTTTTATTCTAATTATTAGTTTTATTTTTTAATTTTTTTTTTTGGAGTTTTTATCATTCTTTTTCTTCTGAAATTTACATTATAGATAAAACGGAAAAATGTACAGTAGTTAAATTTGTATTGTTTTTGATTTAAATTAGGTTTTAAATAATATTTAAAAATATTTTCGCATAATATTCATACTAGCCTTTTCTAGGCGTGATAACATTTTTGGCCTATTTAAAGGAATTTGGCATTTTAAAGTTTTTAAACTTTTATTATTTTTTTTTTTTTTTGTGTGAATACACTTGTTTTGACCGATCAGAAATACTTGATAACTTTACACGTGATTAATCATAGGTTCTTTATTTAACAATAAAACGAACCGTAAGCGTTAAGCGTAATGTATAGTAATTTTGTTTTGCAAATATTTGTAGTTCAAAGTTTGATGAAAATCATAGAAATCCACGACAATTCTAAACATTTTTAATTTGATTCAGAATCATTTCGGTTAGCAATACTTTATCATTCTGTACAGACAGGAATCAAACTTGATTATTGTATTCTGTCACCTACAACAAAATTGGCACATCTCTAAACAATATCAGCTGTTTTTTGTTGACAATATATTAATTATAATAGGTATATTATTTAGGCATCATACGAACAATATCATCGTGTATATTAAAGTACGCGAAATATAATTTCAACAAGTTGCGTATGTACCCACAGCGGCGGGGCTTAGGTTGTATTTATTTTCTCGTCCCATATTCACTGCGGCAGTCATAATAATTTAGGTCGTGCCGTAGTACGATTCGCCGGTAAGCCTTCAAGCAATTATTCGAGGTCGGGTCCCGTAATATTACTCTCATTTTATTCATACCTCTCCAATGTACACGGTGCGTATTATACAATTAACGTGTATTATTAACATCAAGTGCAAGTGCTGATTTACATTTTCTCCCCGCAGATCTCGGCGAAATTCCCCCCCTCCTCCTAACCATGCTTACCGTATTAAGTTCCCATTTATTTTTTGTGAATAATCAGAAAAAAAAAAAAAAAGGAAATTAGTTTTTAACTTCCCGTTCGTGGATGATCACGTTTGAATTCTCGGACATTTCCTATGTATACGAGCATATTTGGTGTATTTATTATTATTATTTTTTTAATTCTGGTCATCTCGGTTACTGCGATGCATTTATACGCATCATTTTTTTTCAATTTTTTTTTTTTTTTTATTTCAGCGTTGATATTCAAAGTGAATGGAATAAAACACCGTGCAGTCTACGTTCACAATGATCGATAATATCGAGGCGTGGAGGACTGTTGCAGTTGTTCGATCGTTATTACGGCCATTAGAACTTTAGAAGGCACACATGTTGGTGTAGCTTTCAGATTGGTCAGCTTTTTCACAACGGTGCACCGCATCGAGCCCACAATCCAACGCGCTTTATAATAATTGCTTTTCGCTCGCACGTTAATAGGTTGCAAATGACCGGAACAAACGGACCATTTATAGGTTATTTATGTAGGACATTTATTTTCTTACCTGAAAACGGCTGTGCGTATTTTTTCCCTCTTTAACGGGTTTGTCTAACAATGATAAGTACATAGGTATCTTTGATAAAACGAAAAACGGTAAAAAATTAAAAAAAGGCTATTTTACTATTTTACGAGGTGCTAGGTAATAGGTATGTTCACAAAGTTCCCAAACAATTGATATTGTATAAAGTTGTACGTACATGGAATATTGTATAGCAGAAGAATCAGTATCACTATCTTCTGTGATTTATCTTGATCAGGATAGTTTCGTAGATTCTCTATAGCCTTCTTCGTTTTGATAAAAACGATGTTGTAAGTATGTAATTAATTTAATTAATTAACTAATTAAAAATAAGAGTAACGTAACGAGTATTCTTTTTTTTTTTTTTTTTTGGGGGGGGGGGGGGGGTACTGATATTTATAAAATAAAAAATAATTATTTATTTGACGATGATTTTTTTTCACGAATTGATCAAGGCGCACTTACGACAAAAATATTATTATATACCGAATAACCGCTGTAACATATGTTTAGTCTTAATATTTAATTTTAGCATTTTATATAAGAATATAAAATATACCCTACGACAGTTTTTGATAAAAAACATTTTATTTAGTATATGAGCACCATCGATTGGCTTCAAACGAAACTTATGGAGAAAAACAAAATTTTAAACATTTTTAAATTAGAGTTTTCTAAGAAACTTGTTTGTGTTTTCACCATTTTAAAGTCCATATATTTTCGGTAAATTTTCTTTTGCGTTTCAACGACGTTAATATTTCTTTGCGGTTATATATGTATATTCGTTTTCAAGCTAATCAATCCAAACCGACTTCAGTTATTTTACGTCACGCTTAAAAATTGGGAGAGTAAATATCATAATTGAATTGACTTATTATAAATGAATTTTTTTTTGTTATTGTTTTTTTGTTAGAAAACAGTGGAACGTTCAAGAACGCGTAGTAGCCGAGCAGGCTTTTTATCGACACGGTGACCGTTTGGTTTAAGTCATACGCGAATTTATGCAACATTTCAATCTTCCTCCAATTAACTATGCAATTCACAAGTTCAAAATTCGAGCAAACTGGTTCAGTCGAATAGTGAAAATTTCCTGGTGTGCAACTTGTATTTATGGGATCTTTTGAAGAGTGTGGTACTGTGGTCAATGACACACGTCCCAAAATCCTACCCACACTCAAAAGAAGAATAACAGAGGAGATTGTTGCAATACCACCTGATACTTTGCGCTAGGTCATGCGCAATTTTCAAAAGTTCCCATTTTTTCGCGCCACATGTATAATAAAATATGAAAGTATTAAAAAGAAAGAAAATTGTTAAAATACTTATTTAACTTTAAAGAATGTGTACTATAATACAATAAATGAGTATTTTTAATGCACTTTTAAATAGGAATTTATTTTAGGTCTCGTGCAATTATTTTAGCGGCTCTCGTTACTATTATTATACTACAGTGTTGACGTTTCCTTAAAGTTGTTTTAATTAAAATGTAAAACTAATTGAACACTAAACGATTTATACGTCCTGTAAATTCGCGTATCGTACTAGGTAGGTACATATCTATATAATATTGTGTAAGTATAACGGCGAATGAGAGGTGGAAGGAGGGTCTGGAAAAGAAATGCGAATAACTGTGCGTTATTTGTTCTTGTTCACGGTTTTATAACGTAATAATAATAATATCTTCGGGATAACGGTCCACGTCTATTTGTCGAACGTTATAATAATAATAAAAAAAAAAGCTTTTTGTCCGCCAGCAATGTATACTCGCGCGTAGTTATATTCCCTCTGGCCAATAAATGAAAGACTTGAATTATTATTATCTATATAACCGTTATTACCATGTGTTGTGGACCTTTTCCAGACGATATTATTATTGCCAGCATACATATATATATATATGTTTACGAATATTATTATTGGAGCAACTATGATGCTGACTATTGGTTTATTGAGTTTTAGCCATAAAAAAAAAAAAAGAGCTAATGTTCGTTTTAAGCCGCATATACGAACGGCGAAAAGCTGCGGTTTTTTCTCTTCCATTATGCGTCGTACACAATGGAAAAACATGTACGCGAAATACTAAGTAAGTTATAAATTCTGCTCACCGACTGCAGTTCGCCGTTCTAAAATAAGAAATTTATCAACGGCGACGTTTACGTTCGAGTATATTTATATGTATTTCAGTTAACGATATCAACAGCAGTGCAATTGATTAAACGTACTTCTTTAATAAATCAGTGAAAACACAACAAATAAAAAAAAAAAAAAAAAACCCGTATCCAATAGTGAATAGGTATTACGTTTATTTTTGATAATTTCAAAATTTATTTTTCCCAGATACGATATCCAACTCGTATGTCCAACCACTATGCAAGTATAGAATATACTATGTGCGCGTAATAATATTATTTATAAGTATATCAAAACGATTAACAGTAATTCAAATTTTGAATTGTGCTATAAAGTAATTTTTTTAGATTGAATTTTTTTTAATGATTAAAATAATTCATTTCTGAATTTTAAAATTAGTCTATTACGTGTACTGTTTAAAACGAATTTTGGAATTAAATAAACATGAAATTAACAGCGACGGTTTTACTTGGGAGTAAACAGTGTTGTCAATAATCATCACAATACTTTAAAGTCACGATTAACGATTAGCCGTCAATTCATATAACCTCAAATTATTACCATGAATATAATATTATACATAGAAACAGACAGACTTAAAATCTTTAAAACTAAAAATTATTTGAATACAAAATGATGTATTAATACCAATACACATCCAATATCCAGTATCACAGGTATAATGTTTTATTCGAGTGGTTTGTTTTCCATTGAGTTAGGTATACCGGACCGAAAACATCGATTCGGCCGCTATTGAACTAAATGCACTCGTGAAAACAATCCGTTTCAGTGCTATACTCATTACCTTGTGTGTATATCGTACAAAGTAGGCACTTCAACTGTAAGTACCCACATAACCGTAAATACAACGTTTCGAGGGTAGGTACCTATATTGCAAAAAACATACTATTATCTAAACGCTCGTTATGTAATATTATTTTGTAGCTCTTCTATATACATATAACAACAGCGCTTTGTTATTCATTATTATTTCATTGTTGTTTTTGATTTCCAAAAAAGCGAAGGAAATATATTAAATTTACTATAATGCGAGGGTAAACTAAAAAGTAATACACACATGCTTGTAGAACACGAACAAAAATAAATAGCGAGATCGGGTGAAAATGAAATCAAAGTACAATTCTCTAGGTTTTGATTCATATAATAATTTTTCAACATAGTCACCGTTAAGCCTTACCCATTTCTTCCAACGTGTAACCAGCTTTTTCATCCCGTCACTGAAGAATTCTTCCGACTTCTCTTGAATTTAGGATTTATATTTATCTTCCGAGATGTTGTGAATACTCTTGAGGTCTATTTAGTTTAAAAAAAATAAAATCGCAATGCACGAAATCGGGGGTGTAAAGAGGATGTGGAATCTGTTTAAACTTAAGATTTTGCGGAGCCGTTTATTCTCTTCTGTAAGACAGCATACGGTACGCGTGCACAAATTTTATGGCATCTCAAATGTTCAACAATGAAGCCTACATGGTCCTTGGATATTCAAATATAGTTAGTGATACGCTTTTGAGTGAATCACCGATAATTTTAAATCGAATCGTCGATGAGTTGACGATGTTTATCGTCTATTTTAGTGACCGGACGTCAGGTGCATGTTTCTTAAACAATTATGGTACATATTCAACTTCGAACTTACAACTTCACAATGTTGCATAAGTTCCTTTTAGAAAAAAAGAAACTTGTTCTCGTTCCTAGATTCTTAAAAAAGAACCCTATGTATCCTACTTTCTTAACTTCTCATCTACAACAGTGGCCGCTCCTGTCCCCAGCATCAGCTCTTTTTTATTTTTATTATATACATATACATATTAATTTTTATCATTTTAAACTATTAGCATCGAGAGGCATCATTTAGACTTCGATTATACAAGTGTGCAACCGTGGTTAATTATCATATTATGTACCTTGTATCTTAAAAACAATGGAGCAATTGAGATTAAATTATTGCAATAATACGTTGTTGTAATTTATTAGTAACTGACGAAGTAATACTATTATTATCATTAAAATTACGTGCGTTTCTTTTTTTTCATAATAGGAGGAACAGAAATTTGCGTTCACGTTCCTCATAAAAACAAACTATTTCCCGTTCCTCGTTCTTATACTTGAAAAGGTACCCGTTCCAAACTTCGTTCCTAAAAAAGGAACGGTTTCTTTCCAAACCCTACCATTGCAGTGGCCAATTAGGACGTATTATATATAAATGTATATTTTAATATATTATAGGGAATCTAAAATCGGCCTCGGTGTACCTGTATAAATATATAATAATAATAGTATACAGATATATTTTATTGAATACGTGTTGTGTATAAAATGCGCGGAAAAATGCAATCTCGTCGAAAACATGTCGGAGGGAATAGTTTTTTTTTTTTTTAAATGTACTTTTATTGCGAACGCTCTCCCTTACCAAAACTATTTAATAATAATTTTATATTGTCACAAAAAAATGATGTGCACCAGCTGGTTTGTACGACTTTATTATAGAAATAATATCATTTAACTTCCATATGATATAAAACAAACACATTTTATTTATCGTTCTCGTGAGTAATTCGATTTCAATCATTCGTTTAAAAAATACAAAAGCATAACAACGTC
Source organism: Cinara cedri (assembly GCA_902439185.1). Lineage (NCBI taxonomy): Eukaryota > Metazoa > Arthropoda > Insecta > Hemiptera > Aphididae > Cinara > Cinara cedri. The sequence goes on along the minus strand of CABPRJ010000506.1, from coordinate 561,965 downwards.
AATGGAATTATGTGATATCTTCGTCGTTGATGATATTGTTGATAGGATTCTCGTTATTCAAACTTTAACTCCAATTCCAAATAAATTAATGTAAGTAACATTATTTTTCGGAGAATATAATAGATACATTAAAAAAAAAAAAGGTTATTGAAATCGATATATCATCAATTTATTTTTACAATTGATATCTATTGAATTATTTTTTAGCAGTACGTTTTCATCCCAAAATTAAAACCAAATAAAATTTAAAATCGATGAGCTATGATTGAATGGCATGCTTGTTAATTATCATTATAATATTATTTCTATCGAGTTTATATTTTTTTATGTGGATTTTTTGCTCAGTAGTACATAACCTAGATTATTATGTTTTCAAATATCTATATTTCCTACAGTTTTATTTTTTATACATTTGAAAAACTAACAGCAGCAGAACGTTAATACGTTTTATTTTTGTTGATTTATAGGGTCAAGTTAATTTAAGGAAACAGGAGAATATACTATTACTACTCCTGTCAGAATTTTATGACTGTATTGTTTCCATCGAGTATTTATGTATTAATGATGTGGTGACATAAATCACGATTACCCGAAAATTCTAGTTTTGGAATTCAAAACTAAAATTATTTTTTTTTAATATTTTTATTAATATTAAGTTAATGCAAAATAAGAATTAGTTTTTTAACTGTATAGACAATGTTCAAATAAAATCAAAATTAATGTTTCAAAATCCAAAATCCGGGTTTTAAAAAAAATGTTCGTTTTCGAATTCCGAAAATACAGCTTATCGAACTTTGGCGAATTCTAATTATTCCCACCGCTTTATTTATATATTCGTTTAATATTCAGTACGCGAATTAAAACTTTTAACCGTACTTGAAACGCAATGTCTTTTTAGATAGGAAATAATATTTATTGATAAATAATAAAATACACCTAACAATTAAAATAAAATACACTTATATTGTACATACCATAATCATTTATATGCCACGGGCGTGGTAAATATGAATGGTATTTGAATATTTGAATATATTATTATATTGTTTACTTCGATTGTTGCGAAGTGACGCTATTATAATGTATATATATATTATACGGAACGGGAATATTGGTTTCACGTGAAAAAACAATATCTGAAACATATATGAAAAAAAAAAATATATATATACGGATATAAATAATAATAATAATAATAAATAAATAAAACGGCAATAGCGGTGCCCATAACCACTCGGAGGGCCTAATCGTCCGGTAACGAAACGACTGGAGAGACGGAAAGAGATGAAAATAATGATAACGCGGATGATATAAACGAAAGGTATCATCTATATATAAGTGATATCAAGAAATCGATTCCCGTCGATATTGCCCTCGTATATTATCGTTTCACATTCGTCGACCCGATGGCTATGTATGAAATTGCCTTTTAAATGTTACTATACCGTACATATATATATATATATGTATATTATATATGTGTACATTGTGTACCGTATGTATAATGCATTACAACGATATATATTTATTGTTATTCGTATGACGTTTTGTCAATTTGTCCGCTTTTTGTTTTTTTTTTTTTAGCTCTAATAAAAACTTGTAAGCAATATATATATATATCATATTTTGGTATAATATTTAAATAGCTATTATATGTATATGTTTTTTAATAATATTTGTTTAATATTGAACGAACTTTCCTGTTTTTCACATGATTTTTCCCGGTTATTCACAATTGCTTGGTTTTACAACGATGTTTAATTATGCATTTAATTTTTTTATTTTGTGTGAACACTTTTCCTACCAGAAAACATACTCCGATCATCAATTATAGCACCTTTTCTGAAAAGAAATATTCTCTGGGTGGTACTTTAGAAATGTCATTTTTTTGAAATTCTCATTAATATTCGAGATAATGAGGAAAACCTGGTTCTTTAGGTTAAACGTGATTAAAAGATTGAAAATAAGGTTTTTATTGGCGATCATTTTTATTTATTTTTGTTGTATTAAGGTTTTATTATTTTAAATCTTTTTTAAACAATCATTAAATGTAAAAATGGCAACGATGGTTGTTGTAATCATTTTACAATAACATGACATAATATTACATGCATATTATTGACAAAGCAACACTTTTAACTGAACTTCTTACAGAATCGTTTTTTCATAAAAAATGATTTATCATTTCTTAAAGATATACATTAAATTCCTTTCTGTATACTACCTCTCCAACTTCCTACTAGCTATAATGGCTGTGTCCACGTGCGAAGTATGTCCGTCCTTTTTTAGTTATAAAAATATATAAAAAATATTGAACAATAGTTATTTTAAAGTTAAGATGTCATGTTCAAACCAGTTAAAATATACAGAGGTCGGTTTAAAAACCAATGATAATTATACAGAATATTGCATTACATTAAACGGAAAGAGAGTAAATTTCAGACAAGTAGAAAGTCACATCTTTAAAATAATATCTATCCAATTTTAAGTAACAATAGGAAAAATATCAATTTAGGACAACCAACATAAATATAGAGATCAATATCTGAGTCAAATAAAGCAATACATATTACTATGGTTTGGTAAACGGCGTAAAACTAGAAGAATATATTATATAATATTATTTCCCCTGACCCTATCCTGTCGAATTAAGTGTTTGGGATCAAAATGCCACGACAGTTGACTTATGACAAAATCTTTAATTTCGAACCGGCGATTGTATCAATAACAAAGATTTCGACTGAATTCGATTTTCGAATTGTACTTTTTTTTCAGTTAAATTTTCTTATTTTACAGTATTTCCAGAATGCTACTCTTATTTCTTATATCATTACCACTTCATACATAAACCAGGTAGGTATTGATTTTCCATAGATATTTTTAACTCCGATTCGAAAAGAGAAAATTTTTCTAAGAATTTCCCTATTAATTCTACCTAAATTTTAAAATAGCATAACTCATTATAGACGTATTCGATGTATAGTGCAGTCAAACATATATGAGATATCCGATTTAAGTGCGTGTGTTCCAAATACCTTGCTGTTTGAAAATCTATAACCGTTGTTTTTATCTCATAGAAAATTAGGATAATTTATAGGGGCATGGCCGAGGTCGTATTTTTGTATGGGAGCCATTCAGGCCCAAAAATGTATAAAAATTCGTCATTTAAATACTTACCATTGTCTTATGTGCACGGATTAAATATATAATAGTATAGTTTAGACTTAAATTGACTCTATTGCAGACTACAGTCAAATAACAAAATCGAATAATTTATTTTTCATAAATGATGTGAGCAAGTAAATGCACACACAAAATACTAAAAGATAAAATTTCGCCTTAAATTTCTCTTAAATTTAAATAAAATTTAAGTAGGTTTTGTGAATATGGCATATATAAATAGTTAGTAAGTATATATCTATCTAGTTATAATATCTACCCGCGTCATCGCAAAATTCGTTGTATTTTTTTTACATATATTATTGACTGATGACAACGATTCTCCCACCCATCGCAATAAAATCCTTGTCCTTGGTATTTTTGTTCATCTTTAGGGTTTTTTTAAAAAAAAAATTCTCCAAGGCCTTTTGTGTGCCACACATGTTTGCTATTATTTATATGAGTATTTACGGTTTTATTTATTATGAAAATACAGAAATGTTCAAGTTAATCAGTATATTCACTTATAATTTAGTGAATTTACCCAGCTACAAAAAAAAAAAAAATAATATATTTATCGAACAAAGTAAACAAAATAATATGTAACCTGAAAATACTTCATGATCCGATTTGAAATTTTACAATATAAATGTATTACATTATTACCGTATGAGCACTACAATAAATTGCTCGTCTAAATTACAACGTGTTATTATTAACAACGAATACTTATAAACAAAATGAAATAACAAATTTAAATATATAAAAAAAAAATGTTCCATTGAGTGGTTTGGTTTAGCCAATCGAGAAAAAAAAGAGAAAAATACGAACTTTGAACCGAATTTTCGACCAAAAAAACAACCCTGTGGCCGTTTAATAACTCAAAAAATATTGGAAATGAAGAAAAACATAATAATATATTTGCCGAAAATAACAACATTCGTTTCCGCAAAAACCTATACATCGTCGGAACTATTTCTGTAAAAGAAATTTAATTTTTATTCAACCGAAAAGTTTTGTCGGAAAAGTATAATATTGCATATACAGACATAGTAAAACTATGATTCAAATAAAAATTGAATTTCAAAATATGTAGGTATGCATAAGTAAACACGTATGTATAAACGAGCTCAAGGAAAAAGTTTTAGTTTTACGATTAGGTTAGATTAGGTTTTTTTTTTTTTTTGAATACCCATTCACAAAATGTACCTCAGGAATATTTTAATGCTCATACACGTGACTTTAATGTTATGTATACCGGCAGAAAGCTTTTAACGGAACGTTTATCCTTTTACTCCGATATTATAATTTATTCCTTCGCAGGGCAGCTGCTTATTCGTATTATGTTCGTTCGTCTGGTCGGAGAGTGTGACGTATCCGCATTTACCTAAGCGTTTCCCAAAACGCGAATCACTTTTGAAAATTCTTTGCTACGATACAATATTATATTATAATATTTACTCATAACGTTTTACGTGACGGCGTTCGCTGACCATGGTAACGTATAAGTGTGACGGATAAACTATAAATACAGAGCGGTTATTTCATCATAAACCTAGTGAGATGTATAGCAAGAGGGACGATTGGGATTATAACCACCCTCCTCCCCCCAATATTTATAAACATAAAACAACTGTGAGTACTTATTCATTCATTTCATCTGAAGAATTATAATGTATTTAGGCTAAGTTGATAATAAAAAATCTTGATTTATTGAATAAAAATTGTTTTTCTTTTGTATTCGGTATTTAAATATTTTCTTTGTCTAGTTGAATATAACAAAAGAAAATTCTACAATTTGTCCATGAATCATTGAAGATTGCTGCGTACGTATTTACATGAACTAGTATAATAATATTATTTTTTATGGGAGTTTTGATTTTGATTCCTATACATTTTTTTGAATTAAATGTTAGATTTATCAAAGCACAAAAATATTTGACATTATCGTATGCAAGAGCAGTTTTTGATTCGATTGAAAAATTTTGAAAGTGCAGAAGAGTACACTAAAGTGTTGAAAATATAAAAATAAGAATTCAAGTTGTCACCAATTTGTATACGAGAACCGAATAACGACGTGGATTTTACACTGAGAATCCAAATGGGAAGAGAGGTGCTGGTGACCGACGTGAAGAGATCCATTGTAAATACGTGCCAGATATAAACTAAACATATGATCGATTCCCTCATTTCTTGTTTTAAATGGGAGAGATACGATACACAACAGTGTTACCAATTTCGGGAAAATGCATATTTTTGTAGTACTAAGAGCTTAGAAAATTTACTTGGATAAGCCTTAAATTTAACATCATTACCTATTTTAATGTAATATTATGTATATCACACATTATAGAAAACTAATCTCTTTTTAAACCAGTTTTGAAAAAAAGTGGGTTGCCATATTAAAATATAAATTATTTATATTGATGATAATTAATTTGGTTTATGCTAATGGTTTACATATATCAAGAGGACAATTTTTAAAATATATGGAAAATAAGATCTTAAATTCTAGCGATTCTATATAATGTGTGAAAAAACACTCAATGCCAATAAATGTAATCAAAGCCTGATTCATAATTTGAATCCTGGGTATAATATAATCGTTGGTTCGTGATGAAATAATTGATCTGTATACTCTTGGTTTTTTTTTTTTTATTAAAATTCGTATTATAATCGTGCACTTATAAAAGTACAGGTACGCACTTATATCTTTCTAATATTATATTACCGCGTACAGATTGTCGATCGGGCGGAACCCTCCGTCACATCGTATACCTAAATATTATATTATGATTTAGCTATTCCGGAGCGTACGTGATAAAAAATTTAAACGTTTCCTACATAATATTTTTCGATATTATAAAATATTCGAAAAATGTACAAAATTCTACTTTGCGCACATGATCTCCCGCGTAAAACGTGTATAATATACACAGTATACCACGAACCCACACAAAAGTTTGATCCGGAAACTTTACAGCCCGTATACTGCTGCAGAGTAGGTATATACGTTATATCCAGCTGCACGGGCTCGAACTGAATTAAAAGTTTGCCCGAAGGGTACCCCCCCCTCTTTCGTTTAAACGTGTTTTTAAATCAAAGTCTAGGTTGGGTCGTGCCAAAGTCACTCTTATTTAAAAAAAAAAATATTGAAAGGTTTACGGCCTTTAAGACAGTTCCGTCAAATAAACTCTGCCACATACATCTTAATTTTCCGTTTCTTTCATGTATCTTTTCTTGGATCCACTGCACACATTATGCCTTTCTTCACAAAGTCTTTTCTAACGTGACATTTCCAGTGGCTTTTCATATCGGATTCTCTTCAACTGCGTTTTTATCACGTGCACGTGTACGTGTGATACACACAATAGCTTTTAAAATTTTAAATTACTAACAGGCAAATAGTTTTGTATTTAAATATTTTTTTGGCTAGGTACTTAAACTTATTAAACCAATATCTTTACGTGATATTTGCAAAAAAACGTATCGGTTCTCTCATGAATTTTTGAATTTTACTCCCTTTTAGAGCCCTTTTAAAAAGGTATTTAAAAATCTTAAGCCCACATATAATTTTAGATTTTATTATTTAATTCAAATTTTCGTTTTACATTTTGGTGCTTTCTTGTCATCGGTATAGCTGTTTACCACGAAATCTTGATTTAATAAAAAAATAAAAATTGAATAAAAGTTAAAAATAAGATTATTTCTTTCTCGTATACTTTTTATGTTTTCGTATACAACCCTTAAAAAACAAAAAAAAAAATAATGCTTAAAGTATGTTTTCCCTACAACGTCAGATAGTAGAATAACACGACGGTCAGAACACCGACTTTGTTTAGACCCAATGTTACCACTAGACGCAATTTCACTTACCTTAGAATCTAATATTTTAGATTCTGAGTAGAGCGAAGAAGCTTATGGCTTTACAAAAATGTTTATTTTTATTTTTATTTTTCAAAAATCTTGCTCCGTTTTTTAAGTATAACACTTTTCTGAAAGTAAATCGGACTGGAGAAGTACTTTAGAGAAGTCATTCTTTGATTTTCTCATTAGTTTTCCCAAAAAACAGAAAAATATGTACAGTATTAAATAAATAGTTATTATTAAAGAAAACGAATAATGTAATTATTTTACCATAATATGGCATACATATTATTAACAAAACAACTTCACTATCAACTGAACTCTGCTCAGAATCGCTGTTTTCGTTAGCAACGTTTTATCGTTGCTCACAGATATACATTATATTTCCCCTTTACTACCGTCCCAACTTCTCACCTACAACAGTGACTGCACCCATTCCCAATATTTTGATCCATTGGTAAAATCTACACCTAAACATTGTCATACTTAATCATCATAACGTTTTACCGACACAGATAGGATGGACCACTCGCTACACTACGCTATGATCACTCTGTATACGTTACAAATACGAACAACGACACATACGGATACAAAAGCAGTTTTTAATATACAGTATTATAATCGTTATAATATGCAAGGCGAGACTCTGAGAATATGTATTTATAATATACAACAAAAGTAGGTACCTGTAGTATTTATATCCTGTAACGTAATAGAATATAATACCTAGTTTCAAGAACTTTTCTCCGTGTGCGTGTGTATTGTTTAACCGCCGCCACCGTTACATTTTTTTATTTTTATTTTATTTTATTTTTTTTTTTTTTATTGTTCTTTTTAACGTTAATAATAATAATAATAATAGCGATATAATATAAAGCTAAACCTGGGGCCAGATCATTTTTCGGGTCGATTGTTCCCGACAATTAGGTAACTATATAGGCAATAAAAGGTTTTGTTATGGCGGCGGCGGAGAGAAACTGCCGTTCATTCGCAACCCTTGTCCGGCGGCGTCCGTGGTAAACAGCTAATCGCCGCAAAATCGTCCGCGATCTACCGGCAATAACGCTAAAACTCTTTATTTTTATTATTATTTTACTATAGGCATATAGTTTGTTTGTCCTAAAAACTTTTGACAAGCCGATTGCGTCTGATATGTCCGACGAGTGAAAATATCGACTATATCGCTTATACATATTATGATGACGACGATGATGATGACGATGACAACAATATAATATTGTGACGAGCGGGTGCCTTTTCCAAAACAATAATAGGTACTATAAGTACCGACTAATAATGATAATCATAACGCAGCAAAAGTTTTAATTGGCTCCACGAAATACACTCGTACAACAATAAAATAATATATTATATACTTATTCTAAAAACGATTATCCGCCGTTTTAGTTTATTATTTTGTTATATACGAGATACTGTAATGTACGTACCTATAGTTATAATTATTACTGTTTTTTTCGCTGTTCTTTCTGCCGCAGCATGTATACGAGTGTAGCATAATAATAATTATTTTATTTTAACACGCGCAGAACTGTTTTTGTTTTTTTTTTCGCTATACAAATTTCACAACCCAACAAACATTCGAAACAATAATATAATATAATAGGCAGGTACCTAGCTAATCGCTGCAATCGTATAATATGTATAATACAGTCGTGTAAATCGTAACGATTTAAAAATGATTTCATAGTACAACGTACGTACATAGTAATATTATTAATTCAAACACTGTACTCGCTCACCGCAGACTTCGTCAAATTTCTATAATGTTTAATAATAATATTGTAATAACGTTTTCGTTATTTGATTATACGTTTAAAAATACCTCGTATACAGGTACTTTTGTGTACAACCATTCCGTGACCGACGCAGCAGGCTTTAAAACGCAGTTTCTTGAAAAGCATGCCATACCGGTATATTCCGATACGTGTACCTATTTTTTTTTTTTTTTCATTTTTTTTCATTAAATTACCTTTTGTCATGTATGTTTTTATTTTATACTTGCTACAGTAATTAACGTTATATATAACGCGTTTAATGTACCTATATATATATAAACATGCAAGGGAAAAAATAAAGAAATTATAAAATGTTCATTAAACAATTACACAATTCTGCGTTTTAAACTGACTCCAATCATTTTAGTTGGATTTCGTTAAACTAAATTAACTTCAACGTTATACTACACAATCGCTGTACATATTTTATACTTGAGTATACGTACCTGCATTATATTATTATTACCGTGTTTCGACCGATCAGAAAAATATTATTCTTAGCACAGTACGTAAACTGGAAACGGGTATTATTATTGTCGAATTAGCATATCTCTATGACGCTAGTTATAACATTAAACTTCATTGCACCGTTATTTAACAGGTAAGTACATTTATACAGAAAAAAAAAAACCGATTTAATATAAAAGACATGTATGGTGGTGAATTTCGGTGCAGTCTAATTACTAGTATAATAGCGAAAAAATTGTTTTGGCGATTTTGTTTACCACAATTTATTTGTTAACTACATGCACTCGTAGAATCATATTTTTGGAAATATCAAACTAATCAATTTTATGTTTACTGTTTTTGGTTACTGATTATACATTGGCAAATACTGTAAATGACAATTGACTGGAGATTCAATAACAGCGATGACGAGCGCGTGGAAATTATTACAATGATTTTTTTTTTTTTCAAATGTTAAGTATTAAGTTGTATAACAAGCGTAATCATTAGAACTGCGACTTTAATTCACTATAAAACCATAAAAAAATGAAAACATTTACTTTTTGGTTTTATTTTTGGTATTTTAAACTTGTGAAAGATGAACAGAAACTAAACGATAATAACTAAAAAACCTAATCGATTTTCAGATTATCGAAATTTACTACTGCAGATATGTCGAAATAAATAACCGCGATAAATTCTTACATGCTCAATCATGTACATTTTTGTAAAATGTTTTAAAACAAAAATTTAAATATCAGTATATAGTGTAGTGTTTGTAGTGCCTGTGTAGTTTGAGAAATGAATCAAAATAACGTAAAATGAACTCAATATAAAAAATGGCCTTAAAAGATAAAACAAAAATTACTTAAAAAGTTTGAAATGTCAAAACTGGCAAATGAAGCCAAATATGAATTTCACGATTTACTTGTTTTTACATGATTCAATCTTTGTTTTAGACAGATTTCTTTTAGAAAAGCTCTTTACATACTCAAAAAAATAAAACGTCATTTTAAAACCAAAACCTTTCACGCTCTATCCAGAATCTAACCTAGTAATTCCTAATATTAAATTACCATAACGCATTTTACTAACAATATTAATTTGTTGTACTTATGGGTAGGTATTATTAATTAACTTAAAATAAAACTGTTCACTGTTAAATGTATTATGTCGTATTTGTTATATCATTAATTCGCATAGCGTTGAAAAGGTTCAGTCTCGTAAGCAAACGATTTTTAATAATAATCATCTTTACCGCGTTCACAAATTTGTTGTACATTTGACATCGTTTCCAAAAATTTCTGTCGAGAGTATCGTCAAATATGAATTTACTTTCATCCTAAAAAAAAAAAAAAACCTGTATATTATAATATAATAACGCTATATTAAAAAAAAAAAATATTGTAACTTTGCCAGGGGAATATTATTATTTTTCTGAGCCTCATTTTAACTTTCGCAAAGCATAGCTACAACATTACTAATTTTAAATCGAGTAAATTATTAACAAAAAATTATTAATATTACGATGTGGTTTATCCGAATGCTTCTCTCGCGAAGTCCAAAAGGCCCCGACTGATCGTCAGGTGATATTGTTTGATAGGAATACAGTTTTTCCTGTATTGTATATATTCAAAAATTAGAATAATAATTATTTAACACGAGCATTTAATAGTATAATTAAACATGAGCATGTAGTGGCATTCAATAGTGTGATTCATCGTTGGTGCATACAGATTTATAGAACGGTCAATATTTTACACTGAAAGCCAATATTAAATGACACTGTCCATGTATGCACTAAATAAGTATATATAAATAGTATATATAGTATACTAAATATACGGGATAATGAGTTGCGACGAACAAGAAATTCCAACGAAGGGTTCGAAAACTGCTAGGAAGCTAGAAAAGCTTTCATTAACTTTTGATTAGTCCTAGGAGTCCTAGTTATTTAACCTTGTAATCATTCCATTCCCCATCGCGCTTGTCGATAACATATTGAATTTCTTCGTCAGTAGTGACCGGTTCATGTCTAGCAATTTTCGATTTTACGGCTACTTTGTGCGCGTCACCGAATATTTTTACGTTTTCCATAAATTTCTTACTATTCTTCGCGTAAGAATTTCTGTACACTTCGTCCGCCTCGCCCAAAGGATCTGGAATTATTTACGTTGGTTATCTATAATATGAGCTAGATTTTTTTATTTTTTTCGTTCTTAAATTCAATACTACGATATATTATACTTAACTGAAAATACGTTTGCAATACTTAAAAAGAACACGATTTTATATATGAAATATAAAATGTGACAAAGTTATAATGAGAGGGTGGGGGTGTATATTAAAGGAATTTGGTGAATAGGACAATAATTCACATCAATTTTCTTCCTATAAATAGGACTCTAATATCATTTGTTTGAAACATTTTAATAAAATTGATTTTTTTATAAAACATCTTAGATTATGAATAACGCGAAGAAGCTTGTATTACAAAGATGTTTATTCATTTTTCTATCTGTGCCTAACTTTTCTTGCAAATCTTGCTATGATTTTGAGGTGTTTAAGTTTAAGGTTTCAATTTTCCCAGGAGTTTTCTCAACAATATGAAAACCAAAAAAAAAAAAAATGATGGAAAAACGAAATTTAGATAACACCTAAGAAATGTAGGTATTAGTTAAAAATATTATAGCCTTCTTTTTTCCTGTGAAAAAATTTTCTGCCAGCAATTTTACACTGACTTAAAACGATAGTACTTTTTCTGAAAGGAAATCTGACTGAAAAGGTTTTTTTAAGGAAGTCATTTTTTAATTTTCCCATGATTTTTCTCAACAAATGGGAAAAACGTGAAAAAACTGAGAAAATCGATAAATTAAACAAATATTATTGAAGAAAATACATATTGCCTATTTAATTATTTTACTAAAAAACTACATATATATCGTTGACAAAGCATCACTATCAACTGAATTTTGCTTAGAATCGTCTTTTTCGTAAGCTATGATTTATCATTACTTATAGGTATAAATTAAATTACCTATAAGAATGGCTGCACCCGTTCCCATTATCCTAGAACAGATTTTTTGTCACGAAGTTTTAGCAACTGTGTAATACAAACATCATCGCATTTTAAATTCGTTGATATTCGTTATATTTCTTACTGAGCCACGCATGTGATTCGGTTGGTGTTGTACTACGTTTGTTCATCAGAATCTTATTCAGAGTAAGTCGATTAAACACGACAATATCGTTTTCTCTTTTATCAGCTGGTTTTATAGATTTACGGAGTGGAGTTTTATACATTTTGATTGGCATTATTTTATTCGTGTTTAAAAGAGAATTTCTGGAAAAAAAAAAAAAAATATTATTTATATTCAATTTTCTATGTACTGAAAGAATTATTCTCAAATAGTAATAGTACATTATTACAATATTCTAATATACACAGTATAGATAATACGCCTTGAATACTTACGCATTGTATATACATTTCACCGACAGTGTTTATTAGAAATATATTCTATGTAATATCATACAGACGATGATGAACGATGGTTTAAATCAAATTGAACATTCAAAAAAAAAAATCATAGTAAAAATAAAAATAATTTATATTATACCTTCTTTTTATTTTGGGTTTTGTAACCGCCGTCAATGTGACGACTCGAGGTTTTCGATTGCCTTTTAGAACGTATAATACCAAAACGGCAGACAAAGTTATGTACGACCGGGGCTTGTAAGTGATCGTGACTTCGGTAGGGGTATCGCTGGGTACTTCACCTGAAGAACAAATAAAAACAAAACAAAATAATGAAAAAATAAATTATATTCTTTTTTCTTAAACTGCAATCTCTTTTTGGATTTATCGAAACAAACGAACCACAAAGCGGATTTACACTTAATCCGTTTACAGCGTACGGGATAAATATGCGGAACGGATAGGGGTACGATTCTGGTTCTAGGTGTAATTTTCTCGTAACGCTGAAAATAATATATTTTTAGTCAGATATCGATTTTGTAGGAAATTTAATATTTATAACTATAGGTACCAACTTTGTTTCAATATCTACATTTCCGAAATTAATGATACTAGGAAAACTCGAATAAGTTTTCGGTATAGCCCACAATTCTATGGCCAAGTTATCTCTATCGGTTGTGTTTTTCAAATTTAAATATCCTTTGAATTGCTGGTTTGAATAAGACGAGAATGTATATTCTAAATTCCACGAATTATTCGGTTGGATAGTCAACTTGACATATATAATAAAGACGATTTAAAATTCAAAAAAAAAATATATATATATTTATTTCCTAGTTTACATATAAAGAATTGTTAAACTAAAGAAATTTAATTTATGTGTCTGTTTATAAAAACGGAACGTATATAATTTACAGGTAATTCGAATATACACACTGTGATTATTTCTCAGATAAATTAAAGTCACTGTTTTTTTTAACTTTTTAAAAGATTTATTTTTCTAAAATCATTATGTACATTTTTTTAAGTAATATTTAGCACAATTTTCAAACAACCTCTATTCCTTAAATCTAGTATAAATTATCGATTTTCAAATAGTTACTCCCCTTTGCCATTACATACCACATTCGAAAAGAGAATGTTTTAAAAAAATGTCGATATAAAAAACACTAATATTGAATTAACCGTTCACGAGTTATGGCAGTTCACAATTTGAACCAAAGTACAATGGGAGGGTAAATTTGTAATTGGTACATTTTATATCCATTCTTATATTATGATAATTGATAGATCTTAAATGATCTAAATTTTAAACTGTCAAACTTTTACTAGATGGAATACCTATTATAGGTACCATATAAATTGAAAAAAAAAACAACTACTCATATTTTGACGATTACGAACGTATATCAATTAGTATTATTGTGGTTGTTTTTAGTATTTTTTAAAAATTATTATTCGAGTGAAAGCTGTGAGATAATATTATGTTGATCACGAAAAAACCAAACTTTTAAAAAAAAAAATGTATTTTTCACGTATACATAATAAATATATAGGTATATATTCGTTTTAACAATAATGTGTACCACTCACGGTAGTTAGGTCTGGAAATTTGAATATTTTATTCTCCGACTGTTGTATTTGAACGATTTGTGGCCTATCGGTCATGTTTAACAATTTTATTTTACGAATATACGTACGCCCTGGTTTGAAATGTATTATACATTTTTTCGGATTGACACATATCGAACCGCACATAGCAAGTCGTTCAACGCAATCTAAATAATAAATATAATATTTGCATAGCGTTTTTTTTCTATATGTATCTATTAAAACCACGCGTTACCGTCGTCATCATCATCATCACCGGTGTATGCTTCCTTCTTATTCATATTACAGTTAGCAATGTATACTATTTTAAATATTTCCAAGAAAAATAACAGTCTAATAATATTAAAATCCTAAGTGATATAATGTACACCTCGTATACACGAGTATGTCTATGGAAACGATAAAAAAACATTCGCTAATAACCGTTCGATGTGTCCAAATTTTACACTAATTTTATTTTAAGAAACAAAACTATCGACAAAGCAAATTGGCAGTAACAAATCAAAAAATTGTATTTTTAATAAACTGCGATAACCAAAAAGATAAAATAAATTGGTATTAAAAAGTTATTTGCGTAGTTTTTCATTGAACGTTGTATTATTTATACTTAATAATGCCATAGATAATAATATGACTCGATACCACGGACTAGAAAAATCCCGATTGTACTGATCGATTAATTACATGAGAACATTGATCCTCTTTGCGTGACTACGAAATTGTATGTACAATAATTAATAACTATTATCACCTTTAGCAAAATATTTGTAAAAACCTAGCATTTCCCCAGCTAACGACAAATACTGAACCGCTCCAACGCATAACGAGTATCGATAGGAGAACACCATTTTGATATTTTAGAATTGTATTCCGTTACTATTAACGGAGTTGTCCCCCGCTAAATGAACGTTTTTCAGGTATCAACCATAAATCATATTTTTGGGATACGAGTGGGCCATTTTTATTAATAGATTTTAAATAGTAATTGTGTAATCAGTATACCTAGAATCCTGATAAATACCGCGAGTTAAGCACAGATCTTCTTAGCCAGTGCTTAATACGGAATTTTATATGATATTCTTTATGAAAAATCAATTTTTTTTATAAAAAAAACGAAAATAATTTCTTTAATTTTTGTTTATCAAATGTTTAGAGTCGACTTGAAGACGGCTCAAGTTTCCTTGTACAAAGGCACGCGCTTTTAGAGTCACCGGGTCTAGTCGCAATTTGCAGAAATAGTACGCAATAGTAATATGATGTCATTGATGAACTAAAAAGAATTATAATTTTAAAGATTTTCTTGCGCTTGGTATTAGAAGGTGAAAAGAAAAAATCAAAAGCTAATTGAAGTTCCTTAAAAATGACTGTACAGAGCCTCGATATTTTTCAAGTTGGTTCTACAAATGTTGTATGTTTTTTTTTAATAGACAGTGAATATAGAAGGTGCTATTCACTAGTAAATAAGTCTATGATTAAATTACTTGTAATACACATATTATACTCGTAATTCCCTATTATTTTATTATTAGAAAAGTGAAAAAATAAAAAAATAAAAGAACCCTTTAATTTTGTGTGTTTTTCAATTTAATTTGTTTAAAAGGAATCTCATTATCAAAAAAAAAAAAAAAAAACGCCCCCCTGTCAACAATATGATATGTTTAATTTTGAATTATATTTTGCAAAAAGCGAACAATGAATAAATTGGTAATACATTTCAAACTAATCGTAGTATGGCATAATGACGTCAAAAATGCGTATACGTGACGTGTTGATAACCCGATTTTCTACATTTTGAGCACATAATATTTGGTTATTATTTCGTACGACATTGACAATGTGAGTTCGTCATCAGTTCTGCGAGATTTTTTTGCAATAACGACATACCTACGTAATTACTTTTCTTTAATAATATCGGTATGATTCAAAATAATAAATGTTTAGTACATATTATAAAATTAATCCAAAATACAACAATAGAGGTTTTATGTTTGTATGAAGAAACTGATAATGTGGCTATCTATATGTCTTCAATACGACGTATTGAAATCACAAGAAACGACCACACCCTTTAGCCCCGTATTATTATCGAGTACAGATGAAAATAGGGATATTATAAATGTACAATATGTTTAACTTTTTGAAAATCTCTTCAAATTAATGTTCGCATGTTATAGCTGTATTATCACTATCATTAAGGGAATATATTCCAGAATTCTGGATTCAAATACCGACTAGAAAAATAATTTAAATATTAAATAATTTTAAAATAGCCAGTAAATAGTTACCTAAATATTTTCGTATAGGTAGTATAAAAAATAGACTGTTGCTATGTATCAATAATACATTTTTGACGCACACATTTTTAACAGAAAATAAAAACAACTCTGAGCAAAGTTCAATAAATTATGCTGTGATAAACTTTCTTTTTTTCATAACATTCACAAACTATACATAAAGATAAATATACAATAATCAAATAAGTTAACAAGTTTTAAATATAATAATGATTATGGATACTCTCCAGATGACAGGAAAGTAAGATATTTTTATGAAGTTGAACATAAAAGTTAACAGGACAGTTGTTTTTAAGAAGATTTAAAATTGTATTCATTATCGTGATCAGGATATTTATTTGGCTTTAATCTTTGAATTACATTTGCGATTTCATTTGGAAAAACACGTTTAGTAGAAAGAGACATAGGTAATAGCGCCATGACGGGGTAGTTGTATAATTTGTATAAATATGTGGTGTTTGGAAAAATATTAAGGTGAGGTATGAACATATTTGAAAGGTGTTCTCCAAAGTGATTAGCTTAAATTGATAATTGTATTTATTTCAAATTATAAAATAAATACAAATTATCCTTGTTTTGTCGTCTTAAGTTTTTAAATATTTTTATATAGATAATTTTTACGATAATACTGCATGTTGTAAAATTAATAATTATTCAAATAGTTTATAATAATAATTATTATTATAATTATCACTATATTTCATAGGGCATTTATAATTGGAATTTATTCCGGTACCAAAGAATTTAATTATTATTAACCGTTATACATTTAAAAAGTAGTAACACCAATACATTGGTTAGAAAGAACGTAATAATATATACCTACCATAGTTTAATAAACTTTTAACAAGTTTCGTTAAAATTCTTAAAACGAGAATATTTGTTGCTGTTTATGCAAATAATATTATTATGATGCAATTTTTTAACATAAATATCCGATTGAATATAAATATATAAAAACGTCATTTTTATTAACAATGAATTGTATTTAATCAACTTTACACATTAAACTTTTGGATAATATATATGTATATATGCATGTAAAAATATTGAATATTAGGTAATCAAATTTATCAGAAAATAGTTAATCCAACTAATTGAAAGTATTCACTAAAATATCTAGATCATTTTGTTGAAAATGAAAAAATGAATATTTTATCCAAACAATATTAGAATTTAAATTTTTAGTATATT
The DNA here is from genome assembly GCA_902439185.1 of Cinara cedri. Lineage (NCBI taxonomy): Eukaryota > Metazoa > Arthropoda > Insecta > Hemiptera > Aphididae > Cinara > Cinara cedri. The sequence continues at coordinate 544,116 of CABPRJ010000506.1, read as the reverse complement.
TATATAAGTTCGTTTCCCCGTCTCTCGTTTATATATTGAATAAATCTCGTTTTAAAATTACAAATCTTGTAACCTCCTCCAGTTCTCTATATTATAATTTTAATAAACTTTCTCCTATCGCATCCCACTTGTTCACTAAATAATCAGTTCAAACCATTAATATTTCGGTGATTTTACCCCATCACATTTACAATGGTTTTATAATAGTGTTATGACGTATTCTCCATTATGCTTTGATTATAATTTTCTGCGTGTTATGCAATTAATTAATTCTGCAAGTGATTGTTTAGTATTTAAATTTTAAATATTCCCTTAGTAGTAGAAAACACATAAAATATAAACATATTTTTACGATGAATAATAAAAACCATATAACTCGTAAAACGATATTATGTTTTCCACTATAGGTAAACGAAAATAGCCAGGGGAGGGTTAACAGGGCTAAATTCTCCCATGATCTATAATTATATTTGTATACTATTTTAGTATTAACTTTTTTCCACTCCCGAAAGAATGTTTTCTATTCTGTGAACCATATAAAAAAACGTATTTATAATGAAGAGCACTATGCCGTGAAATATTTTCAGTGGGTTGTATAAACCATAGCTTAGAAAAAAAAATAAAACATTAATGAGAATTACATAATTACTGTTTTTGATCAAAATTCTCTCGGAGGAGGCAGCTGTCAGAAAGTATAATAAGAACAGTTACAAGTTATGACTAACATATATACATATTATAATCTCATTTCATGAATACATTTTTTTTTTTTGTCAATTCTTGTTTTGAGTACGTATGACATTAAAATACATATTAATGAAAACACATTTCTCAATGTTTGTTTGTTTTTAGAGGAAGGGGAAAACAATAATTAAAATTGCATAATTCAAACAAAAAACATATTTAGCCTTTAATCCAAAATCGTAGTTACTGCGATGCATCAATCAATACAGAGTCTTGTACCGTCTTAGATAAATTAGCTAAAAAAAACACAATTACCGAGTTCTGTTTAGAATCCAAATTAAATAATATTCACATAAAATAATACAAGTCTAAATGACGATTATAAAACGGTGACTCGAAATTGCTTTTAGTATGTTTTGGTAGACTCCTTTGATTTTGCTCCGGTTCGGGTGGCGTTACATTATATTATTGTCCACTTTATTAGACAGCTATTTGTATCCTGTGTCAATAACACTATAGTCAGATAATTCATAGTTTTATCCACTATATTTAATCAGTATTATGATCCAACAAATTAAACTTATTAAAAGTTTAATGAACGTAGAATTATATTCAATAATAATAATTAAAAAATTAAATATTAACTTTTATCCTTTGTCCGGGAAAATCGCATTGTGAAAAACTAAATAGTTTTATACAAGTTGTTATAATATTGCATAACATGCTAGCACTTTGGCTACAATTGTAATATGGCATTATGATCATGAGGTTACTGAAGGTACTTTCTATAAGCAATATTTTACCTCTGTAGTTGTTTTTCAGTCTGATTTAGCCTTGAAAGATTTTGGTTCAAGTTCGGGCACAAACGCGTCTTTTGATATCGCGGGAGACACTACGTCGTTTATAATCGACAAGTAATCAATTACAAATATATATCTATATTATTTCGGTCTTAATGTTAGGTAAGTAAGTAGGTATGTTTAGATTTAAAATTTGAAAACTGTCCAAAATATCTTTGACGGTTTAAAATTGTAATCGAATTCAAAACACGTCGAAAAAAATTATTTTTGCAGATGACTTACCGGGGTGCACCGCGTGTTGCGAATTCGTGTTGAAAAGTGGCCCAAAGTCCCTACGAACCTACATATTATATTTTACGATAGGTAAAACAGTGCGGGTTTCTTCGTTAATTATTACTACGTGTTCAAAGTATAAAACCCCGTGTTCGTATATAATGTGTATAACACGCCAACTATATTGCAACACAAACGAGACACACAAATACGCACACACACATGGTACACTAACACATATTTAACGCATAATATAGTGTGTGTCCCCAGGCTATACAGTGTGTTGTTAATATTATCCCACAAAAATTAGAGATTTCTGTAAATATTCTATTATTTAGAAGCGCGCAGACACGGAGAAATAATATTATGGAGGTAGACAACGTCAACATCAAAATATTATAATATCTACTCGATGGATAAAATAAAATCGTTGGCTATTATGTTATTTTCATATTTTGTATACACACTTTAAACGTTGTTTTTTTTTTTTTTTTTATCGATGATGTTAAAATCAAATGTTATTATCATCGTAGTATAGCTAAATGGCCAATGCCGCTGGTGATGAAAAGACCGGAAAAAAATATAAAAGGTACGTAATTACTAGTTTAAATATTGAATGCAACGATAAATAATTTCAAACAAAAATTTATCCTGAGTAGGGCCCGTTGAACTGATCAATATATATTTTACTTCGTTGTAAACATGGGAAACTCAAGGAAATAAATAAAAATCCATAATTTTAATATAAGCATCTATTTATAGAATCTGGCTTCTTGCGACGTTCCCACGTAACTCCTATTCGTCGATATTTCAAAATTCGTACCTCTACTAAATCTACGTGCTCATTGTTGGCAATCTAGAAAAATGTGAAAATTTAAGATACGGTTTACGTAAACGTGTTTACAAGAAACGCAAAAAAAAATATATATATATATTTAGAAAAGAAAAAAGCTTCATGAGAATATTAAAAAAGAAAAATTCAAATTCAATTTATTTACATCTATATAGTAGTCATATCCATCCACGCCTTGATTAATCTCGATACCAAGGATAAAAAAAAAACTCTACTTACCAGTCGTCAGTTGTAGTTATCATCATTGTATACAAAATAGCTTTAATACACTTTTTACATGAAGGGCCAGTAAACCTGAAATTTCCTTTTACGTCATGCCTGCGACATGCAGAAACGACGGTTTATTATACGAGTCGACGAAAATTAGCCACTTTCGGAAATTTAATTTACTAACGAGCGAACCCATCAGCTTTGTTAAAATAACCATTGGTGCTCTGGTGCTAACAACACTTATTTTTTTCTTTTCCTCGCCTTTCTCAGAGCGGTCAGATTACCGTAGGTGTTCCTACACAACAGCATTACATTAATAACTCAATTTCGTTTAAAGACAGGTACAACAGCTTGTAATTATATCCTACTAAGACCGCCACCGGTATCTCAAATAACCTATCTTTTTTTTTACTCCATCATTTGTATCAAACTCTTCTTAATTATTAACATCGTGGTCTTCAATGATGATAATATTAAAATTAATTTGCGTACTGTAATTTGCATAACAAGTCGTTAATGTACCTCGTTATAATAAAGCTAATTTTATGAACATTTCCTAATATTTTTGCGACATTATCATTATAATATTGTTATTGTTAATATTGTATTACTTACACACCGTCCAAAATATACAATAGGTAGGTACGTTTTTTGTGTCGGCTAAACGATTGGTACTAATATAAATTATATGTGTGATTTTGAATTCCAATTAACAAAATAAACCGTTCAAAACTAAATAAATATGATAAGTGGTATCTTAAATTCAAAATAAATAATTTAGGTTTTTTTATTTAGAATGCCTTGGGAATCGCTGACGCTGAAACATCGCAGCTGGATTTAACATTACTTATTATCAGGGACGCGGATAAAAAATTGCGATCCAGGTGAAGAGACATACGAGCCTTCCTTTTCGTCCCATATTTTATGTATACATTTTCGATATTTTTAGTTAAAAATTAAAATATAACTTTATTTAAAATCATATTTTTATTTACCTATGAGACATAATAAAATAAAAGACAATCAAAAGGCGTCTTAGAATAATGGGGACGATTGCAGCCCCTTTTATAGATAATTTAATGTATATCTGTAAGGAACAATAAATCATTGCTTACGGAAAAACGATTCTGAGCGGAGTTTAGTTAACAGTAATGTTTTATCAACAATATATATGTAATTTTAGAGTAAAATAATTAAATAGGCTTTATATATTTTCTTTAATAATATATGTTTATTATTGCATCTATTTACCTAGTTTCCTACGTTTTTCTAGGTTTTCCCGTGTTTTTTTCCAGTTTTTCACATTTGCTGAGAAAACAATGATCTTTCTAAAGTACCTTCTTAGTGAAATTTTAATTTTAGAAACATTGGTATCATTAAAAGTTAGGACAGAATGAATGGTAGAAAAGTTGTTTTGAGAAAAAAAATCTTAAATTAAATTTGTTATACGTCGTAAATTTTCCCGTTTTTTTTTCCGTTTTTTCCATTTGATGGGATAAATTTTGAGAAAATTGCAAAATGACCTTCTTAAAGTACCTTCTCATGCAGATTTCATTTCAGAAAAAGTGCTATACTTAGATATACAAGTAAGTCTGGTAGAATATTTGCGTATAGTTAAAAAAAAAACATAATAACACGTGCAACAGTGTGTAACACTGTCGCAAGTGTTTTAAAATATAGGACTTATAGGTAGCTACATTATATTATTATTTATTTGAAACACCCAGCGTACTATGTACATGGTATAATATAAAAGGCCGCAGATTGTTTTTTGTTCGGAAATCCTAATAAAAACAATAGAGTTTATTACTGAATTTTATATTCAAAAACATTATATACCTATTACGATACTTATTAAAGAAAAGGAAAGAGAAATTTTTATCATAATATAAATTGAAATATGTACAAATATCTTCGTTGGTAATGTATTTTGAGTAACTCGTGTGGCAAAAATAAGGTTTGATTGTTATAATAATAAGTTATTATTGTAGTATAATATAAAATTCTCGAACTACAGCAGTTACTATATATATATATATATACAAACACAAAAAGTAAATATTGTTTTTTTTAAAGTCTTAGAATTGAAAAAATGTACCTATACCTATTGCTTAAAAATTAACGTTGTTAAAACAAATCCAATGAAAGCGCACTTAAAAAAAATACTTAAAAAGCCATTAACTGGCATTGAGTATTTATGTTAAATGTTTTGAAAAAACTTTATGTACTTTTCGGTACTTGGGTATTTTTATGAATGATTTTTAGACAATGGTAGTTTACATAATAAATATAAAACATAATATAAACACTTATGTATCTAATTAATAATACCATCGCTATCATTTAAATATAGATTAATTTTTATTTTGAACATATTTAGAATAAAACTATATAGAGTATAGGTACAATAATATTTTAAAAATCATCAAAAACGCCATTTGATATATGATTTCATTTTACAGAGCTTTTTGATATTTGCTAACTGATTTCAATGACTTTTCAACAACGAATTTTTAATTTTTAGACCAAAATACAAAATTTAACTGTCACACAAATATAATTTACCTTTTTTTATATAACTGTACATATACAAATCTAAAATGCCTATAGGGAAAAAGTCTTTAAGAAAGGCAATGTAATATTTTTTATAAATACTCATTTTCTTATCATTAAGTAAGTCTGCTCATTCTATTAAACATTTAAATAATACTATCTCTTACTTAATTTCATTAATTTTTCATTAATGGATTTTTTTTGTGGATAACTATAATACTTAATTAATAACACATATTTTAGATCACTAGTACTTAGATATTTAGATTTAGTAGCAGTATGAAGTATTTTTAACTTAAATTACTGACTTAATTAATCCATTAACTCTCCTTTAATAATCACCTGAATACTTTTCATTGGTATTATTGTATCGTGTTTATTTAATATTTATCTAATAGCTTCTATAAAAAATAAAATTGGTTATATTCTACAAAATACATTTCTTAGGAAATAATTTAATAGTTAAAATTGATTATATTAATATACCCAAGCACGTCGCTGGGATACAAGCAAGCCATGCGTTGCTTTAGGGAGGCACAACATTTTAATGAAATGAATAATCGTTAAAAAGGACTGTGATAAAATTGTTTCCATTATCCTAGGTCGTTTTTTTTATTTTTATTTTACTATAAATATTTATAGAACTACTATTATTATTCAACCGGATTGTTTAGTTTAAAAACAAAAACATATATTTATATATCATAAAAAGTTTTAAAAATGAATAAGAATATATTATATAATTATAATGAAATTAAAATAATAATACCAATGATATTTACAGGCTTTAAACAAATTATCGGTCGTTTGAAAAAAAAAAAAACGAAACTCGAAAAAGAAGAATTAACTTGCAAAGCGCTTGATATAATAATTTACAATTATTCTTTGAGCGCGTAGTTAATCGCACTGCTCGTACAGCAATATAAACGTTTATATACAACTCGGAGATATTTTTGTTTTTTGCTCGAGTTAAAAGTACTTTCGGTACCTAACCCACGTTATTTAATACGATTTATTACGTCATTTATTATGTAATTAATTTGATGCGTGCGTATACACTTTGTACTAAGACCGGGTTATAATTTAATTTTTAGCAAAATAATAATTTTATTGTAGACAAATATTATAGATGTATATGAGTTAGTTTCATGAAACGGGGAATTACGCAGAGTATTGAAAAGGGATGGATGTATAAATCGACCACATTATAAGTTTAAAAGTCAAAATTTGTGTATTATTTTAGAGTCCTTCTAATGAATAGCTTTCCAAATCGCAATATCTTTCTAATCGGTTCCTATTTTCTTATTGTATATGTTGTACTGATTTTAAATGTTATTTTCGTTAATAAAGTGTGTAACGTAACTGTAGTGTGTAACGAGGTATCATAGTAATTCAACAGACAAGTAAGAAATACGAATTTTAAATTTAGTGCCATAAAATGAAAATCCTCGAACAAAAGCTTCGAAATTCGTAGTTGCGACACTGATTTTATCACAAATGTAATGTTATAATATTGTAGTTCTAATATGTGTGATGTAGAGTGTACAAGATACATTACATCAGCCGGTGTATAAAACATGGTAGTCGGTAGATAATAATTAATTATGTTGTATTTTATCTGTAGGTATGATGCGTCAAATAAACTTGATAATAGTGACTAGATAGCGGAAAATTAATTTTCGTTTTTATCATATACGTAAACGTGCAAATGACGCGGCAAAGTGCACGTGTTTTTAAGCCGGGTAATTTTCGAAATATTATTCCTATCCATCGGCAATGAAAACCACGATATTTTCACGCGTCACGATTAACTAAATAGCAATATACCAACACATTCTGTATAAAATAATTACGATGAGTAAATAAATAGTGTTGTGTTAGAACGCGGCTAAAAAAAAAAACATCTGTGGAAAAATTTCAAAAATAAACGAACTTCCGTAGGGTCAATAGATTCTTGTTCGAATAAATAGTCTTAAATAAATAACGAACTGTGAAAATCTACGGAAATGCATCGCGTGGTAGTGTTTTTCGAAAATAAATTTATAAAAAAAAAATAATCGCCAACTTACTTTTCGCCTGCATAGGCCACTGTTGTAGATGAAAAGCCGTAGATTAATTAGTACTTTAATACTTTGATAAATGATAAACTATTAATGATTGTACCAACAATAGTAGTTTTAATACACAAAACATTCGTGATTTTTCCTAGTGTCGTCAAAATTTAAAAATTTAAATGTTAAATAAAAAAATTCACGTTGACTACGGATTTTCGATATTTTGAGTTCACCACAAAAATGGTTTAAGAGAAACCTTGTGTTAGATTTTTGACCATATATGGGGTATTCACAAATTTATATCCACATTTTACCTAAATAAAAAACAAATAATCCCGACAGTTTCATAATGTATTCCGAGAAAAACAAAAGAAAACTAGTCCTAGTAAAATGCATAACTCCTTTTTTACCGCTCTGAAAAATTCAAACCGAAAATGGGAATTTTTCAAAATTCAAGACGCGTAAAAATGAAATTCGGAACTCGTAAGATTTTTTTTTTGTGTTTTTGCAACGAGAAAAACATTCCGGAGTCTCTACAGGGCCGGACCTGGGAAAAGCGAAAGTATTCGGCGGACGGACGGCTCGAGAAACTTTTATTTTGTTATTTGTATGAAAAATTCGTGGAAAAAAAAATCGAACACGGTGTAGAATAATATTGTTGCATCGTATAAAACCCTCCGGCCGGAACCAAAATCGTGTGAAATCGTTTCGGTAAAACCGAAACAATTTCCGTTTCGCTATCGTCGGGCTCATGTGCTCGGAAAGGGCCGAACTCCTCAACGTCTGTTAGATATAATATTATATTATATTTACACGCGCGTGGTATGAAATTCCGGATAAACGAGTCTTTAGAAATATCGCGGCAAATTAAATTACATTTGAAATCACTCTGTACATCGTATTATTATTGTAGAATGAGATATGAAATACAGTTTACCGAATTTACATACCCATTATTACTGAAGATTATTTTGCATACATCTATTGGCTTCTATCGTATACTATCACAATATGTTTACTGTTTAGGTATCAGATTGCGCGGATTCGATTTTTTATAGACGTGTATTTATATAGATTTGGAAAAAGCACACCAACTCGGCTTCCGAAAGAGGTGAGTGGTGTGTGTATTTTTTTTCCCCGACAAACTGTTTCCTAACAAACGCTCGTACCCGTATACCATATAAAGATATAATATTATTATTTGTGTTTTTCAAATACATCAGAGAGATTCAATATATTAACGTAGTTTAATCTAACTCTCAAAATATAATGATAAATCTTAGTTTAATTTAAGAGATGATTGAATAGAAATCAATTCGTTTACTAGTTAATGTGACCGTACTAAAAATATGCAGTTTTTCCGACCAAAATGTACTGGTTTCCTAAACGTATTTTTTTAGAAAATGGTGCTGTGTGTCAAATACATCGATTTCAGGCAAAAATTTAAGCTTGAAGAGATGTGAAATTTTCGAGATGTGATTTTTTTCACGCGGAAGGAAATATAAGTGCGTTGCATTTTTATCAATCTCGGGGGTGAGGAAAATATTTCCTAAATCCAGTACTTTAGGGCCCATAAATTTCTTCAAAATATTATTATATTACCTTAGGGTTCTTCTGATATCCAGAGCAAACGTAACCTATTAACGGGAAATGCTAGAGGAAATTCCGTCATAAAACCACGTGAGGAGGCGAACAACGAGAAAATATAAGTAAGTACCGGAAACTATAGAATGACACGTAAAAAATGCGTGTGGAGGCAAAAAATCATTATTCTGCTAATATTAAAAATGAAAAAGTATGTCTATGACTCAATCACGCCAAAACGTCTGAACGGATTTGGATGAAATTTAAGACATACATTTATTAAAATTTTCTGGATAAACACATATGAGATTTTTTTTTTTGCAAGTAATGCGTTCACTAAAGAAGCTCTAATTTTAATTATGTTGGTGCAAACTTTTTTTCGCAACTCCAGAATATTTTGATAGTTAGTAAATTAAGTATTTTTAATATTTTTAACTTGTATTTACTTTTGTAAATACAAATTAAAACAACAAAACAATTGTAATTTTCATTATAGTATAAAAATTTGTTGTAAAAATAAAGATGGAAATATTAATTGTTTATTAGACAAGGATTTACCAAGAAAGTTAGGGTTGAAAATTTAAATATTTCACAGCTTCACCAAAAATCGAAACCAATTTACGTCATTAGTTATAAGTTAGGTAATGTACATATTAATATTGACAGTCATTATATAGATTTAAAAAATATCGAACATAATATTATTTTAATGATCAAAAGATTGTAGTACTATAATATTATCAAGATATCCTATATTGTTATCCGTATGCTAATAATTCTGTTAGAATTCATTTTTTTTTTTTTTTTATTGGGTTTTATTCGAAGGGTACAGATATCTAGAGAAAAATGAAATTTGTATTTTAATCTCTTTATTACTGAAAGAAAATTACTTTTTATTTTGTAACTTCAAAATTACCAAATAGCTGTTTTGTAAAAGATATTGTTCTAAAAATTTGAATGTAATATATATTTATATCTGATCAATAGTTTCTTAGTAATAACCGTTTTAATTTTTAGAAAACTGGCGTGAAAGCAATTTATTATAATAACACGTGTAATGTATTAAATATTTAATTTCGGAATGAAACGATCGGGCGTGACACTATACAACAACCAACCCCCATAACAATTAACAAATACTTATACTGACCACTTGAGTATACTAATCTCCGTCATATCAGTTATCAATAACACACCATGATACGCCATGTCCTGGTAAACGACGGTAATAGAGCGGGGGACCCAGTAAGTCTATATAAGACGCCGTACGTATCATTTTTTCGGCATCCCATTCCATATACCGCTCCTCATCTTCTTTCTCATCCTTCTTCTCTTACCTATACAACCCTTTCAAACTTCATCCCCCAAATAAAGTGGTTGCAGAACCTAAGGCGGACAATTTTATTTGATAATCCATAACTTCTACATACATGTCCATTACGCGTGTACTCTGTTTTCCTACATATTTAGACGTGCTCACTTATTATAGCTTCCCGCCGAAGGACTATACACAACTCGTGATCATATAAATGTATTATTGGATCGATAACTGACGCTTTATACGTTAACCTTCGACCAGTTTGCCTTTGTTTATAGCAGTTGGTCTATACGCATGGAAAAGTGGTCATCGAAAAATAAACATCCACGCGTTCCGTGTGTCGTATATTAAACACTCACGTTTACTTGTTTCCTTCGAATAATTTACATAAGTGTATAGATTGCCGCGATTTATCGATGGCCACACCTATCCATATTCCATCTCGCACACCCGAGCAACAATCCATGTACAGGTCACTTTTGACTTGCCTACCGCATTATAGCTAACGATCGACAGGAGAACTTCAAGCCGTTTTGCAGATCAACGAGGTAAGTGAAGGTTATATTTACCCCGTAGTAGAATAGTATTAAGATTCTTCGTAGGTCACAATGTACGTTCATTCGTACATTTGTTTAAACACCCACCCACACAGAATAGGACGGTTTTTGAGCCATACACAATGACAACCGATATTGTGCGGTTTTATTTTGTTACACACCGTGTACACATTATATATTTACGGTATGCAGCGTTGCGTCACGTCATATTTGGTTGTCCGCACGACGTGACGTCCGCGTTGGGTCGTAAAATCTCCGACCGTCGCACACGCTCCCCCTCGCTGCTCACCCTACTATTCAGAAGACTATTTTATTCTTACCGTTGTGTACAGAGTAGTGGATCCGCGCACGATAAAATAATATTAACACCAATATCTACATTATCCCGCGAACCATCTCATTTTCCCTCGATTCTCTCCCTTTCGTTTTTAATATATTTCCCGAATTCTCCGTCACACTCACTTTTATAATATATTTTCTTTACCCTAATATCTTACTCTTGTTAACCTATTGTTAACAATAATTTTATTATATTCTCATTGCTTTTCCCCGCTCTCAATCTGATTTTTATTCTCCCATATACGTTAATCGATAAATAATCACTATCAGCACGGTAATAGTTCCTTATCTTCTATTGAATATTCATTTTTTTCACGCATATTTTCTATACATTTAAGCAACTTTAACTAAGAAACTATTAATCTAATATGAATGTACGACAAGTTAAAATGTTTAGAACATATATTTTACTAAATGGCTATTTTGGATACTTTAAAATTTATATTTTTCAGTAAATAAACTGAACGGATCGGGCTGAAATTTGGCATTCAGATAACTATTATGGCTTAGACATCCGCTAAGAAAAGATTTTTGAAAATTCAAAATTATACTACTACTAAGAACGTAATATAGGGGTTTTTAGTTATTTTTGGTATGCATATCTAATTGTTTGTTTATTTTTTTTTGGTTATTTGTGAGCTAATCTTGGTAACATGGATAACAACTTGATTTTCACGGAAAAGAAAACTATTATTTATATTATTATTATTTACGCTATTATTTAGTAATAATTAGCAAAACATTGTCGGGTCTGCTAGTATAACTATATAGCATAGTAATATATTTATTAGTATGTACAAAATATGTGACATAATAAAAAATGTGGCTGTAAAGTTTCAATTAAAAATATATATATATATTAATATAAAATATAAAAATGAATTTACCTATATATTTATTTATACTTATTCGACAGAACAGTGAGTTTAACAAAGGAGCTGTCAATCTTCTTAACCATGCGGGACGTATTCATTTTTCAACTTTTCATTGAGGGCCATATTAATACACTAATTGTATTAATAAAAAAATATGTATGTATTATAATAATAACTATAATTTATTAGGCAAATATAACTAATTAATTTATACTGTTGAAACCTCAGTAAAAACGTAACATATTTTTAGTGACAATGAAAAATTGATTCGCGGGCTAACCCCTAGTTTAGTGGAATAAATACTTGCCTAAACAGTCCACATTTTGGATCAATTTGACTGAATGGTTTACATCCTCGCGAAGTGCCGTGTTAGTTAGCTCATTAACTTTTTCCAACCCAAGTGCAATACGACAAAAATAAATAAAATTTGACCTAACCTGTTCAACATTTTGAAAAGAAAACGATCGCGGAAGCTTAAGTTCAGATAATATCAAAGTAATTATAGAAAGTGGTTGCGTGTTATTTTGGAGGTACGCGTGTGAACGTTGGACAACTCGACAAAGGAGAGACGGTATAGGTAATGAATAGATGGATTTTCGATAATAATTGATCGGCTGGGCTCGAAGAAAAATTCGATTTACTGACATCATCAACAAAGTCACTCGGAGAGGTTTTTGTCTGATTGATTTATCTCGTCTGTTATTGTTATTTCGTACACCTACATCTACATAGATACCGAAAAATAAAATTATAGTTATACGCTACACCGCCAAAATATTATTTTAGGACTTTCGGATTGTTATAATATACGACCGCGCGATCAGGAAAATATTATTATTGTTTCTATATAAACACGGGTTGTTTCCCTACTTCCGCGTGCCATCATCGTTTAGTTTACAGTCAATATTTTTAACGGTACACATATAACTATTATAATAATAAAAATTCTTTAAACTGTTTTTAAACGTTGAAAACTGTTCCCAATAGTCTCCGGATTTCATTCCACTGTAGATATTCACAAGCTGCAGTATTTCGATTTGATTTTAACGTTCATCTCTTCAAATAAACTGCAACCGTTTGCAACCGATCAGAAATCGAATTTTTAAGACGATTTAAAATTTTTAACGGTGAAAAATCATTCAAATCTTCTACATCGTGCATTGTATAAGACGGACGTTTTCTGTTTAGCGGTACTTTGTATGATAAAATACTCCAAACGTTAAATAATTCACCTGTTAATTAGTGAATTTTATCATTAATTCAATTTAACAAAATTCCTCTTAATTTTAATCATTATCAAGAAATATAATTATTTTAAATATCATTAAAAATATATATTTTAAAAAGTATAAATAACCTGACCATTTATTTTACTAAACCAACTGACATGCATCTTGTATTCTTTGCCAGAGACTGAAGAGCAAGACTGACGGAATACACAAATTTTATGCCGTACCAACTTTTTAAAATTTGACCTATCCGACGCGGCTTTTACCTTTCACCATGCCATTTAATTTTACCTCAGGTGGTTTTTCAACCACTACTGGTTTTAGGTTTTAGATTTATACTTAGGATATAAACTTCCTAAATAACTACCATGGTTAGAGTTTAGACGAGATTTGTATGTTTTGAAGTTGGTTATATGGATCCTGGTTTATTTTTTCCTTTTTTTTTTTTAACCTTGAGTGAACTGGATGTACGAGATACGGGAGTAAGGCAAATTAGGATGTACTTTTAGAAGCTGCAAAGATGGAATTATAATTTACAGGACGCAAAGCTAAATGGTGAAACGTCTTTGATGAGCGTCCAGATACCGACAGTGACAGGGCTCGAGATGGATTTACAGTAACGAGGTCCCTTAAGAGGTTTCTACATATAACTTTTTTTCTCCCCACTTGTATTATAAACAACAAATATATTTCACACTTCAACGATTGCAATTCTTTAGTTTAGTTTAAGAAAAAAGTATCTATTAAAATCATATATTTTATAAAGACAATATTCTTTTTAAAAACGAGATTAATAGTTTCATTTACTAATAAGTAAACAATAGTTAAATTAAAGGACCATAACCACCCCACCACTAAAAACCCCGTTATTTTTTTCAATAATTGAAAAGAAAATTTTTGTATTTAAATTTATATTTAATACATTTGATTAGGTCATTAAAAAAATATATACTTATTTTTATTTGTCTTCTTATTATTCATCCTTATCCCAGCAATTTGAGATCGGCAAGCATAGTCCCAAACTTCCACTTGACCCAGACCTTTATTTTAAGAACGGAGAAATATTGCCGCGTCTTTTGACGCGGCGAACGAATGCATGACGTCACGCGCAGTGTTAAAACTCCCGGTAACCAGAGAACAAAGAGTTTCAAACAAATTTCAATTATATCATTCTGTTCGACGTATATCATCGTGTACTATAATGTGAGATGGATTCAATTTTTATGGCGCGACGTTCGCTTTAGATAAATATTAAAACGTGCGTTTTTTCACGATGAAAATGAAAACGGTGAAAAAAATCACTCGGGCCATCGCATAGTAAATACCGTTTCGTTATAAAACACACCCGACAAATGCCGCGACAGGACCCATTCCGTTTGCAGAAAATTCCACCGACGAGTGTCGACACATTGGCGCACGATGGGTATGTGATGGTTACGCAGCGAGACAACCGAAATTATGCGAAGAGGCCCTCAAAGGGTTATCGACGTCAGCGTTTTCGCATAAATTTGCGAAGCAGCACTCGTACATTATCGTGCGGATTTCTAATTGGACGTCTTAAAATAGAATTCCTGTAAAACAAGTCTCTCCGGCGTTGCCAAAATAAGGTTTCGAGAAGCGAGTGTGCGGCCCGGGGGCAACGTTATTCGCGTCGCAGTGACCTATGAAATTGAACTGTATTAGTATATTGTAATTCGGGGTTTCTGTTTATCGAATTATTTCGTTGTAACAACAATTACGGGAACCCACAGCGGTTACACAATTGATTTACGCCCGTCCGTCTGATAATTAAATTAATTGAGTTGCCTACACACATCTGCTTCTGATATCATATCGAACTACGCATATTATCACGTGTCTTACGCGAACTTACGGGATTCGTCATTACCTGTTGATATTTTACCGCGTCTAAAAACGGTCTCGAGAATTCATTCTTCTCGGAAAAACCAAGCCGGTTATAACGAGGTCTCCGGCACTCGAGTTAATTACGTTACAATTTACTGATAACATTATTTGATATTACTACCGGGTATTTTATAACGTACTACTCGCTGTTTTATTCGTAACTTTCGAATGCTTCGAATTGATCCAACACACACCCGTAGAGAAATCTTGTACAATACGCGCGTGCCTACGGTTTTACAGAAAATATTTTTAAAAAAAAAAAACAACAAAACAAGGGCTAATACTTAAGACGGGTATGTTATGGGTGGAAAGTTGGGAAGGAAGGATACATACAGTTATTTAATTGATAACTATGAGCAACGATAAACCGTTGTTCACGAAAAATTATTCGGAGTGAATTTCGGTAATACATGTTTTGAATGGCTTTAATAAAAATGGGCCGAAATTCGACGTTACAATTTAAAAAAAAAAAAAAAAACTACATCGCACCCAATTGTATTTATTGACCACAGAGTACGATACTCTATAATAAACCTCAGAACGGAGTTTGGTTAAATATGTTAGAGAAAACAGTACATTTCGTATATTTTCCCGTTATTTCGTTTTATTAGGATAACCACTGAGAAAATCAAAAAATGGCCCGCCTAATTTCCCAGAATAAATGCTACACCATGAAATCGGGTCAATATTTCTGGTATAAAAGTTGTTCACGGGGAAATAACATAAAAAAAATATGCACCGTTGCAAAACCAATACATTCCTCTCTCCGCTCAGAATCTAAAAGTTTAATAATCGAGTAATACAACGATTCACCAAAACTATTTTCAATACTTCCCTGCACCCACCAGCAGTATCTGCTATGCATATTATCTCAAACGGCCGTGTGAGAGCATTTGAATTTTGGACGTTTTTTTCGTTAATTTCCCGGCCCCTGCGAAACTTGTTACTGGTTACCGTGTCGAGAACGCGGGCTGCGCGTTATTAAAAATACCGCCACCGACGACTGTCGGAAAATCCAATATTACAATATACAGAGTGATATTTTATGCACGCTCGCTCGAGTATTGTAATGGAATTATGCACAGCAAATATTAAAATTGTGATTTTTTTTTTTTTTTACTGAATATTCGAGCGTCGTTTAGACGGTATTTAGATTGATGTGTCGATTGTGTACACCATATTTTAATGAGTCGAATTCCGTGGCGCGGCGACGCCAATTTCGGTTTTTCAACGAATTTTCTGAAAGTGTTTACGCATCGCAATCAAACGAACGCCTTCCTAATCGTCATCACTCGATCACTAACGGACACTACGGACAATAGTCAGCGCGAGTGTGTTTTGTGATATTAAAATATTCATCCGACTCGTAACTATCAACACGTATTTTATATCGCGTACCTATAATAATTGTGATTACCGAACTCGCAGCCGTTAACAATCATACAGACTAAAATTGTCATCGTAATTGCATCCTTAGTAGAACGACTCGGGACACTTTCCGTTGGAATTTCGATCGCGGAAACGTTCGAGACAAATCGTCCGACCTACGCCGGAAACGCGTACGCGTCGGGTTTTCCAAACCCAAAGTCGGCGTCGGCCGCGCGGGACGTTCCCGAAACGCGATAAACGCGTGTCGGCCGTCGACGGCAGCGCGCGAAAAGACCGGCCGAACGGCGAAACGGTCACCCAGTGCGTTGATAATTTCGCAATATATTACTACGTATAGTTTTTTTTCTCTCCCGCCCGCCGACCGCCGCCGGTCGACGTCGTTTTCGCGCGATATTTCGCCGGAGATATTGTCATTATTGTCGCCGTTGCCGTTGCTGTTCGCACGGGGGTCCGTCTCCGCGCCGCGGCCATACGCAACGGCAATAAATAAGTAATTATCGCCGGGGCGGCCGGGGAAAACGGGGCGCAATTTCGGCGTTCTCGTCTTCGACCGGTCCCGCCGCCGGCGCGGCGTCCCGGCGAAGGCGGCGGCGGCGGCGGCGGCGACGGTGACGACTAACGGCATGCGCCGCGCCGACGACGGCGGTGTCCGCGTCCTTTGCGTCGGGTACGCGCGGAAAAACGTCTACCGGCCGCGGCAGTCGCGCCGTGTCTACCGCCGTGGTCGCCGTTTTGATCGCGACGCGCACCCAGTGTTCGCCGGCCCGTGCGTTACGTCGTAATAACAACGCCGTTATTAATCTTTTTTTTTTTTTCTTTTTTCTTTTTGTCTTCCGAAATAAATTTTCGATTATCGAGCCCCGAGCGGAGTTTCAGAGTCGACCGTCGCGAGCTCAGATTTTATTCGAATGTATCGTATTGAATCGCGTGCGCACCAATAGCATTACCGTCATTACAGCATTGAAAAGTGCGCGGGTGTCCGACACGCGGAAAACGACGAGCGACGAGGCGACCGGAAAAAAAAATAAATAAACCCGCGAATACGCTCCTCGTCATGTCACCGCCGCAGCCGCAGTGTCCACACGCGTGAACGTATGTATAATTACGTCTTATAGAAAAAAAAAAACGCGCAAAACTATCAAAAAAAAAAAAAAAAAAGAACCGTTAAATCCCTCCTTAAAAACCCAATCGGAGGCCGTTTTCCGTGATTCGTCTCGTATTTTCCCACTTAAAATTTCAGAAATTATCTTTTAGTACCCACGTAAATATTAATATCCTGCCCGGGGCATCCGTTTTAGAGCATAGACGACCGGTGGCACCCACACGTTTTACCTAACTAACCGCCCGACTAACTCGATTTGAGACGGGTGCCGAGTGGCGTATTGAGCAGTAAGTATTTTTCGTACGAGCATTGTATGCCTATGTTATAAGTACGTGAATTAGGGGCGTTGGGATGGGGTATGTGAAAAGACACGTTAAACCTCACCTGTTTTAAAAGCTCGGGCGCCACTGGCCGTTTTTAGGGGCGTAAATGACCCCGAGCTAAGACCTGAAATAGTGGTTAATAATTATTAGTTCTATTTCGCACCATTACTTCCCAACGTCCGATATCGTATTTTTAGGTATGGGAAAATTTGTCGACAAAGGTCCTTGACAGTTCTCAACATGTGGTAAGCGTACAACTAGTGGTACTCGAAAAGCTCGTAGGTGGTACGCGAAGAAATTCGTCGACAAGTGAAAAAAAAATGTTATTAGACACAACGCGGTTAATTAATCCATAAATATTAATAAAAACAATAACCGCGCATATTCGTTGCAATTTTACTTTTTGTGTATTATGGTAAATGGTTGTGTTGGTTATACAGTTTATAGACTATATCGTGCCATACGTGTAAAATAACGTGCATGTTTTATTTGTTGATAAGTAGAAAAAAAAAAAAAGTCCAATAAACGTATGGAGTGATACGTGCGAAAAATGTCAAAACGTGTTACGCGGATATTACGGGGTTGAGAACTGCCCGTCCGGGTTGTTTAAAAATTCGATTTTCACGCAATACATAATACGCAAATGACATACGGTTAATTTCGGTTATCATCGTTCTTGATCAGGTTTCGGGGGCGGGGGGGGGGGAACGGAATTTCGACGAAAAACGAGCGGGAATACAAGCGCGTTCACGACGTATTGTGAAACCGCGTGTACGACGATCGTCCGTCCGTCCGTCCGTCCGTTATTACACGACGGCGACGATGTTAAGCCTGCGGCGTATTTTTAGGCGGCGCGCGCGAGAAAGCGTAAAATAACAGCGCGACGGGCGGAACGGAGCCGGTACGGTTTTTCCACCGGGCCGAAAACACTCGGTCCTCCCCTCCACCCACCCCCTCGGAATATCAAAACCGTGATCTCGTCGTTTGTCTCGCACCTCTCGCCCGCCCACCGACCATCGCGCCGAACCCCGCGCCGCACGTCGACCGTTCGTCGACGATGTTCCGCCGGACGAATTCGATTCGGTTCAGTCGCCGTCGCCCCCCCCCCCCCCCATCACCCGCGATCCGGCCGTTTTACACTGTCCACGCGATTTCGTTCCGGCGATTAACGGCCCGAACGCGCGCGCGGTCGCCGACGACAGCAACGGTCTATGAATCGTTGCTGTCTACTGTGCCGACCGTGCTCGGCGAGTAGTCGCAGTCGGAAAGTTCACAATCACGGGAAAACGCGGTATTTTTAACGGTTACATTACGAGGTGTTCCGCAGACATGTACAGCCATTGCAATATCCCGGAAAAGTACCGGGTCACTCGTCAAATGGCCCGTGAATAGATGGAACACATTGGTTAAAATACATTTTCACGATTTCTGTTAAGACGTCGACGAGATATGCCACTTTTGAGTTTTTTGGTCGGAGGAGAGTAGTGGCGCGCGGGAGAAAACAAACATTTCAACACCAGCAATTATTTTGACTAGGCATTCGGTACAGGTTTCCATTTTAAAATCAAAAGTCGGTAGCCGTTTCACTCCCGAAAAAAAGAGTGAAAAAAAAAAGTAATGTAGCGTCTCGGAACTCGGAAACAGAAGAAATAACTCACGGTTACGGTTCAATAGGTTATAATAGTAAGTTATTTCACGTGCTTTACCATAGAGTCGAATATGATATCGAATTATTTATCACAGGTATACGTGTACTACTGGTTTTTACGAACAAAACATAGAACCACTCTAAATCTTGTGATTTTAAAGAGTATAAACGCGCCGTCAATTTTATTATAGGTTATCATTCGCAAAAAGATATTGGTTTGCCCTATATAGTAAGAGTGAAAAAAAGTTCTATACATACAATAATAGAAAAACGTGTATCTAACATACTTTGAAATCGTGCTTTATTGACGTTAATTCAATCACCCTGTACAGGAGTATAAAACTAACGAAATAAGTATAGTATTCTATGGCACGATAATGTAGGTATTTATTTCTTTTTGATTCGCATAAACGACAATTTTTACTACTGTTATTTAAACGAGGTTCATGAAAAACACGACATAAATCATTATACTATGCGTGTAAGCACCAAAACTTGAAAATAATAATAAATACTTAGTAAAAATGTAATACAAAACGAAAATGCTTGAAATATGCGGAACAAAGTAACTTAAAACTTAACTTTTATACTATTTGGAATAAATTCTGCTTTTGTAAATATTACAATATCGAAATTATAATCGATAAACTACGTTGCATATAAATTTATACGGATTTTAATTTAATTTTAGATAAATAAAAACAATTTCCGGCATACGAAAACTCTGTGTAGAGTATCTAATAAAATCCCAACTCCGAAATTGTAAGTATTTCATGAGAATTCTCTACGGTTATTTATGACAAAAAAAAAAAAAAACCTATTTAAATCCCCTCCCCACCCGTTTTGTTTATTTTCACTATAGGAAAAAAAAGAACAAAAGAACTGCAAAAAATTAGCGTGTCCTAATTTAAAAAAAAAAAAAATAAATAAAATCTTCACTCGGCCATCGGTGTTTTAGCTATAAAGTCTCGTCCGAGATTCAAGAATCTATTCGACGTTCGATTGTTGGTGTTTTTTCTACATAAATATACTTTTTTTTAATTTAGATGCGTTCTCGAGCTCGTCAATTCGTACGAAATTATCTCGCGTGTATGCGTTTGTATTTTTTTCGTTTTTCCACATTTCACATTTCATTGGCATTCACTATTCTTGAAATATTATGTATTATATTTATTATTACAACGACGTTTCGTCGTTTTCGTCGAGACTACTTACCTATCAATTTGTTTAGCATTTTTTTTTTTTTTTTTTTGCCCTATTTACTCCTCCACGTTCACATTTACCGTATCGTTTCGAAACACGGTTGTTTTTAAAACTTGTATCATTTTATATTGACGTGATACAAGTCCAAAAATACGAAATTCGCACATTCAATTCTGAAAAATTCCAATTTTAGATTTTATACTTATTTGTTTTTTCGAATTTTTATTTATACTAAATTTATTTCTGATAATGATAAGATTTTTAATTGTGTGAAAAATGCTTACAAGAATCCATAGTCAAATTTTCAAAATTCAAAACTAGAATTTTAAATACATTTTCGATTTCAGATTCCGGAAATCCGGATTTTTCCCATACTAGTGAAGTATTTCGAAGTATTAATCAATATCAACATAAAATAAATTATGTTATATAATAGCTAAAAAACACCAAAATCAAATTAACGTGAATTCTTCGTATAGATAATCGCTCTCGATCGTCCAAACAATGATCGTTAGTTTCGAAAGTTTATAGTAATTAACATAATAATTATCCGGATTGACTTGCTTTTTTGTTATTAATCTATCACTTTTAACCATTTAAATATATATTTTATCGGCGCAGTTAAGATAATTTATTCAGTTTCGAATCGAAATCGTCAAGGCTTCGAGGGTTAATTAATTGTCATAGTTTTTTAAATAAACGATTCGACATATTATATTATTTAAACGATTATGTAATATTGTTTTTTGAAGGTTCCGTTACAAAAAAATACAATTTCGTTTTTAAATAGACCTAATCTATCGTTGTAATGACTCCGACAAAATTATTATAAAATATTATGTTACACAATATTATTAGCTTATAAAATATAACAATCATTTACTTCTCGCAGCTGGTTTTTTCACAAATAACAAAAAAGAGTTTTATCATAATGGTACTGGTGCCAAAGTATATAATGACAATACAAACAATTAAAAAAAAAAAAAAAATCTGAACGGAAAAACGTTTAATATGCCATCTCGAAAAAATGGAATTTTTGACGATAATACACAGCACTTAATTATATTGTTTAAAAAGTTTTGAAACATGCTAAAAACGTATTATTATGTTTTATAAATGTATATTTCAACTTTTTAGCATACGTACATAAACTAAAATACGTAACCGTTTTAGACTGTAATAACGTTATATGGTATTGTTATGATTCCGTTTAGAGTGTTTTATGAACTTTTAAAACGAATGCGAAAACATAAAATGAAAAAATAAATAAAAGAATTTTGCGGTATGTTCCGCAGTCATTATTTCCTCGGGAGGTACCGTTATTGTCTATTGTTATTATTACTATAAAATACGAATAGAATTTCTGGCCATCGTCTAAAGCAATCAACTTCTAATTGCGCTCATTTTTCGGTTCGTTGCATCGAAGCACGCAATAATAATGTCCCGTAGCTCGGTATAAAATCTTTTTAACGAAAACTCGTACGGTTTCAAAAATCTAAACGAACAAAAAAAAATCTAAAATCACGTTAATATAATCCCACCCCCCGAAATTTCTTCCTCTTCACAAAATGTTTTTTTTAAACTTTTGTACAATTAAAAAATCATCTGCAATGATCATGGGCTAAGAAAGGTACATGTAAGACAAATATAAAAATGGGAATTCAGGACAATTATTTTGTATTTGAATGTTAGTATCATTTACTACTTTAGCTATAGAGTAGGGGGTATGAAGCGAACCCCCTCCCTACAGGTCTGAAATAAATCTATAGTGAAAATCCTAACCGAACTTAAGTCCTGCGTACGCTACTGGTGGAACTGTTGTAGATTCAAATTTGTTTCTCGACAAATTGTGCAGACGATACGAACCGTCGTGAAATATATAACCGTCTAGGCGAAACTCTTTAGAAAAAAAAAAAGTTCTCTAAAACTTTTACGGAGATACCTACGTCGTCTCTTATCAGCTATCCGATACATTATTATTTGTAGCTATGTTCGCTAAAGAGAACGCACTCGACCCGAGATGTGTTTTGGGGTCCCAGACAGAATCAATTTTACCCCGGTACCATATCGGCGCTCCGCGTATATATATTACGGACGATTCGTATCTTAATCACCCCCCCCCCCTTTTTTTTTTTTGTTCATAATAGTACGGAAGTTATTAATTTAACCCCGAGCGACGATTTTTTTTATTAGAAATCCGCGTTAGTTTTGAAACTACAATAATAATATTATGATTCCCGAAGAGACCCGGTCGTGTTGTTTAACGATACGCATTTTAAGATAAGACATAATTGCAATAGAATAATTATTTCGATGAAGATAAAAAAAGACGCATACCGATTTAATTGTCCAAGTTAAAGATTAATAATTAGGTATGGCGTATTTTTGCCAAGATAAAAAAAACAAAATAGATTATCTTACCTAACGTAAATTTAATCGCTTTACGTCTTTACATGCAGTTAAATTATAATTTCAATAAATTTCAACGAGTTCGTGCGAGAAACACGTCGGTTTCGCTATGACGTGTAACATTTTAAAATGTTTTTTTCTCCCTTCATAAAATTTTTGAAAATCTCTTTCCGATCAAAACAGAACGAGAGAAGTATATTGATTTTCCACGAGTAGTTTACGTGGCGATTCGATATTTTCTAGGTTTTCAAACAAAAGGTTGAAACAATTCGTATTATAATAACCGTTGTCTCATAAATAAATTCGATTGTTTACCGGTGAGTTCGTTTACGATTTAAAATCGCGTAGGATTAATGTAAAAATGTTTCTCAGACATCTATTCGAATCCGTTGATTTTCGATCATTTTACAATTTTCGAATTAAAATATTAATTTAAAAATCTACCGCGCGGATCCGATTTTTGTCGCGTTTTGTTTTTCCACGGTAAATTTAATTCGAACAATACCGCGAAATTATTTTCGTTATAACGGTCCAGAAAGAATAGTAAATAATATTAAGACATCGCGAACAAATTAGAAACTAAAAAAAAAATCCGTATTATTCTTTTAAGTATGGTAATTAAAACGAGTTTTAACAAAATACTTTACAAAGGTAAAACGAGCATAAAGGTTAAAAATAATTTTACCTCCTTAACATTTTGAATACTTTTAAAACTCGTTTTTACATACACTCGGTTTTGTCGTCATCGACGAAGTCGCGCAGTAAGTTCGCAGCGCCGTTTCGTAATATTAAAAAAAGGCCGGCGTTATTTAGTTAACCGTGAAAATTCGAGAATTCCGCGGCAGTTTTTAATAAACAATATTTTAATATTCACACTTTTACGACCGGTGCGAGATTTTCTCCGCGAATATTATTATTATTATTATTATTATATGTATAAACATAATATAACACAAATATGTAACGCGTTAATAATAATATATATATATATATATATATATTATTATTATTTTGTTTTTATTTCGTGAAAATATCGACGAAACGCGTTATCGGGGTAGCAAGGGGGTGGGGGATCGGGGGAAATATTTGTTTAAAAAATAATGTAAATGAAAACTCTTCGAAAATATATTTCGTTTTGAGCTCGTTCGTTTCGGTTTTGTGCGTAATAATGGCGCGCGGAACAAGAATATTATTATAAAGCAATCGTTAACGTTATTGATGGGTTTTGTGCGTTAATAGTGTTATTATTTTGATCATAGACGTCGTTTACACAAATAAAACGTATATTACGTCTAATGCACGTTAATAACTCGTTAAATTTCAGTTGTCTTTCGCGGGGCACCGCCGATTAAATCATAAAACCCGTTCGTGGGTGTTATAAATTTTGACTATAGCGTCGGTCGATGACGTTCCGTGAAACGTGTTTATGGAACGGATAAAATTTAAGTGTCCGTTGACATAAAATTCCTACAGCCAACAACGTTGGCAACTCGGCTCGTGCGTCGAACGAGAAAATACGAATGCAAATGCGAAAATGAACCGAAGTTGGAGGTAAAGGGGTTATTCGATTTATTTCCGTACTGTACTGTGATAATGGAATTATTTTAATGCAACTGCCAATTGAATAATCTGATCCTGAGCGGAGTTTGGTTATAATATATTATGTTGACAAACGTCATAATTTTCACTAATTACCTACGTCTCGTATCATGAATATAGTATTCAATTTTCGAGTATTTCCGTTTAGCCAAAGCAATTTTATTCACATAAAACCAAATAATACCCCACAAATTGTGAAAATGTTTTAAACATTTTAACTATATTATTAAAAAAATCTTGAAATCTAAAACAACATTTCTGGTATTAAATCAAAATCAAAAATCTGTCCTAGGATAACGGGGACGGGTGCAGCCACTGTTAAAGATATTTTTAGGTATATTTTTATAAGCGCAACGATAAAACAATGTTAAAGAAAAAACGATTTTGAGTGGAGTTCGGTTGACAATGCTGGTTTGTCAACTATATAAATGTCATATTATGGTAAAATAATTACATATGCATTATATATTTTCATCGATAATATTTGTGTAATTTTGTACCTATTTTCCCATTTTCCCTTCGGTTTTTCCCATTTTTTGGGAAAACTCCTAAGAAAATCAAAAAAATTACCTTCCTATTGTACCTTCTCAATCATATATCCTTTTACTAAAAGTGCTATCATTGTCAATCGGATCGAGTTTTCTGGTAGAAAGCCGTACAATAAGCTTCATCGCGTCACTCAATTGTAGAAAAGTGCTTTATAGACGGACAAAATTTGAAATTGCACACGTCATATTATAACCAAAACACATGTCGTTCTACTCACGGAATCTAAAATACTCGATACAAAAACGCAAATTTGAATTTGGCAAGTTATTACAGTCGTCTACTGTACGAGAGCGTTTTAACAACAATAACGCGTATTGATAACAAACGGTTTCATCTCGAGATGAAAACAATCGAAATCGAATCCACCGTGAATCGTTGTCCGTCAGAAAAGAATCGCTCTGTACGACGAATGTCATTTTGAGCTGGCGTTATGCACGCTGCATACGCGGTTCGGACGTCGGTGGCGATTTTGTATTCGTTTCAGACGCGCATTTCCGGTCGGGCGGACGGAAGTGTCTGGGAATTTTCGGCGGCCGACTGGGGTTTCGGCGAACTTCGGTCGCCGTCCGGCGTGCTCGAGAGAGGCCACGTGCCCACGTGTCCACGTGCCCACGTTGGGCGGACTCGCTCCGTTTCGGTTTTTACCGACATTCTCCCGATATCAATACAGTTGAATAATGTTATAGCGTTTCGCGCTGCCTCCCCTCCCCCCTCCCCGCCGTCGCGGTGTTAATAACAATCGCGCAATAATTAATTGTTGCATAATCGTAAATTAACGGTTTCCGGCAAGGATTCAGCTACACGCGTATGTGTATATTATACATCTCGGAAACGCGTCCCCCGGTCGTTCGGCCTGCACATTCCCGTGAAACCCCCGCGTCAGTGTAGTGCTGCGTGCCGGCGACCGGTGCGCTTGCCGACAAACACGCCATCAACAATGTTCGCACAAGTAGCCCGCGTGTACCGGGTGTTCCGCTCGAATGGGCCCGCTCGTTATCTCGGGAATTGTTAAAAAAATTTTTCGGAAATCCTTTTCCGGAACACGTGAAAAACGAGCGACTCTGCAGTTACATAGAGTTATGATAATTTTTTTCTCGCCCATAATTTCGGCGGTAAGACCCACTACCCGCTTTTGGTTTTCGGATGGAAACCTATTCCGAGAAAAATTCCATAAGTAGACGGCCTATCAGAGAATATTAATTTTAGTGTCGAGAATTTTGGTTTCCGTCGAGCCGTTGACGTGGGACGCCAATAAAATACCGGAAATAAAAACAGCCGGACAGTAAAATTTCAGGAATCAATATTCCGGAATAACATATAACAAGAAAATAATACGCATGGGATCGCGACGAATTGAAATTTATGTTTACGGAACGTAATTACGAGAGAGAAAAATAAAAAACAACGTAAATTTACCGGAATTAAATAAATCTGATCGCAAAATGCTCAGCATGTAGATTCGTTTCAATTCCATGCATATTGTTTTCTAGTTATTCATAGTCCAAAATGTGAGTTTCCGAACTGAACTTTCATTTTTTTTTTATTTTGTTCATTAGTTTTAAGTTTCAAACAGATTACTTTCAGTGTGTTTAAACTCTATTGATTTGACGGTCCGGGAATTTTAAACGTATTTTACTTTCTATTTTAATTTTTCTTTCTTTCAATTTTGTAATTCGGCATAGTAATAGTCCGTAGTTTCAACATTCCGGTTGTTTTATTTCTGGTATTTACGGCCTCCCTTTGACGAGATATTCCACTTTAAGTTTGGTTTGAAGAAGGGTATAGAAGTACATTATTAACACGCTGCACGCCCTACCGCCACACAAATGGTACTTCGCTCCTCTCCTCCAACCCAAACTTAAAAGTGGAATATCTTGTCAACGCAACGCATTAACAGAAATCGAAAATTTCAACAGTAACGTTTATTTTCACTGATATTTAAACTCGACCGCAGGAATTCTGGCCGACAAAGGGATTTAAACGGCCTAGTTTTTCGTGGCGATTAGGAATCAATTGTGGTCAATCGAGTCACTACGAGGATCCGGAACTGGGAATCCAGGTGGCCAAACACAGACGACCCGGGGGAATTTGGTCGATA
The DNA here is from genome assembly GCA_902439185.1 of Cinara cedri. Taxonomy (NCBI): domain Eukaryota; kingdom Metazoa; phylum Arthropoda; class Insecta; order Hemiptera; family Aphididae; genus Cinara; species Cinara cedri. The sequence goes on along the minus strand of CABPRJ010000506.1, from coordinate 516,562 downwards.
GGGTATCTAGGCGAAACGTTACATTCCGTCAGTGTTTTTCACAAATCTCTGTGTACTCAATTCACTTTCAAATGGTTTTTTTTTTTTTTTTTTTAACGACTGCAATTTAGTTTTAAACGATTTATCGATCAAAGGCCGCAGATAACGATGCTTTTAAAAAACGTGTTTGTCCGCCAATTGCATTATGATATTAGTTATTTTGTCTCTCGTTACGCGCAAACGCATTTCTGAAATTTCCCAGCACGATGCGAGGTTTAACGGAACGTTATATTTTCGATATTCAACGAACATTCGAGTATAGTATTTCAATACAATATCGTTATACGCACGATTATAAAAAAGGTTGAGTTCGAGTGTGTTATTGTGAAACAAACTTTCAAATAATAATATTATAATAAACGGACGTCGTCAGCGATTCCGAAATTTGACCGATGATGCGATTATTTCCGCGTAGTTCATTGTACCGTACGAGTATGTTTTATTAAATTAATATACATTTCGATAACGCGTAACTTTGGCATCGTCGTCGCATAGAGTATAAAGAACGGTTAGTTTCAACTATAGTTTCAACGTAAGCTGCTGCATTCCTGCAAAGCAGATATTTTATCTACGTCCCGCGAAGTATGTCTTATATGACAATACGGTTTCTGCGGTTAATTGTTTCGTTAGTATTTTTTTTTTAATCGTCGCTAGAGCACGGATATTGTAGTAGTAAAAAACTATTGAAATTGGCTGCAGTATTTCACTAAAAAAGATTGAAATTGCACTGAAAATATTAAAAATTGCAGTAAAAACTAACAGGTTAAAAAAAAAAAATGGAAATAATTTTCTTAATTTTCGGTATATTTACAAAATAATAATAATCACTCAAAATTCACGGAGATTAAAACAGTCAAACAGTCACTTTTCACAAATTGAAATTCTTGTATTGAATTGAATACCTACCAACTTGGAATTATTATAATAAAAATATGATACTATTATTAGATTTTATAGCTGGCAATATTATAGTATAATCTTATCTATACGATTGTCAAGTGACTATAGCTAAATTAGCTATGTAATTGTGTAAATTCAACGAAATTGCAAAAATTGCAAAACATTGCACTTAAAACTTCTTGATTTGAATTCGCACTTACATGAAACGTATTTAAAACTTACTTAGCAATAAATTGAAAAGGTAGTAAAAATGTTGCAAATGCAACAACATCCGTGCCCTAGTAATATTATAATACTTTTATTTTGTGTGTATTATTATGTTGCATTATTTTTATTATTACAATGTTTTATCATTGCGTTGAGTTGATAATGATTTTTAGTAAACAATATATATGCCATATTATCGTAATATAATTAAATAGGCATTATATATTTTATTTAATAATATTTATTTATTATTGGACCGATCTTTCCGTTTTTCCGTTTTTATACTTTTTTTTTCGGGTATTTTATATTTGCTGGAATAGCTCTTGGTAAAGTCAAAAATGACCTCCTTACAGAACCTTTCAACAAAATTTTCTTTCAGAAAAGTTGCTACGGCATATACATCGGAGTGAGAACCCTGGTAGAAAAGTCGTCCACAGATAAAACAATTGTAAAACTATAAACTTCTTCAACCCACTCAGAATCTAAAATGAAAGTTATGTGTTATTTTTGATAGGGCCATAAACAAATTTTATCTATAATTTGATATATGTCACCCAATGTATGGCGCCCAATAAATTCAAAATCGTCGTCGTATGAAAAGCAATGTCACAGATGCATACCAAATGTTTAAGATACCGGACTCTGACATTTTATTGTGTATGGGTCTTTGAAGCCAAATAGGTTGGGCAATGTTTACAATCCGGTGTTGTCAATATTGGCAAAATTATTATGACGTCATCGATTGACGCTGAGAATGATAATATCGACTTGTAAACATCGCCCGATATGCATTGCAATATGGCTGTTGGCCTCGAGTACGGGCAAGCCGGTAAGTGACCGTGTAGCGCGTACGGTATGGTGCACGCGTATCCGCGAGCGACGTCTCGTGCACGGTCGTGTTAAATAACGCGACGCGACGGCGAAACGGATAAAACACCTGGCCGCCGTCGCCGCTGCGAACGTGTCCGGGATCCCGGGATAATTGCTGTGAATTTCCCGTCGGCAGGGACGACGGACGGACAGGCGATAATTGCCTACGCGTTACGGGAACGGGCGGAATATTCCGAACGCCGGGAAACGCACTAGACGCCGCGGGTGCATGCGGATTTCGTACCGTCGGAATTCTCGTGCCCCTCGCCGCCGTGTGCGTAAAAACGCGCGGACGCGAACGTCACACTCGCGCGGCGGGCGTTCGCGAGACGGGTTTAGCGCCGGTCGGGGTCGGTCGATCGCGTTTCCGGGATGCCGCGGCGCCGCCGCCCGGTCCGACTTCCGACCGCTGCCGCGGCCCCGCGACGAGTGTCGTTTTACGCGTGTATTATTGTTATCAGTATTGTTATTATTGTTGTTATTACTATTATTACGATATTATCGTCGTCGCGACCGAGCGTTCTCGATCGCGCATTACGTTCCGCGGGCGCTCGATCCCGTACGTACCGTTATCGTCGCGCCCTTGACGTCCCGCTTTTGACGTACGGTTGTTTTTTTTTTTTTTTATAATTTTTTATTTTCCTACCGTTTAGGTTCCGAGCGGAGCTAGAGCGATTTATCCGTTCGACAAACTTTTCTGGTACGGCGATTTCGCTGTCCGATTTTCGGGTACCGCGGCGCTTTTTCCGAAAGGAAATCCGACCGGGGCCGCGCACATTCAGGAGGCCGTTTTTCGATTTTCCCGGGAGTTTATCCGATAAACTGAGGAGGGGGGGAAACACGGAAAAACGAGAAAATTTACGAAATATACTGTTTTCGATTTTTTTTTCTTTAGATTTGATTCCGTTAAAGATAATTGTAGTGACTTGAAGTTTGGACAGCCTTTCCTAGACGTGGTGTAATATTAAATTGTAGCCATATTTGAGCTTTTTATAGATATTTTTGTTTTACGGGGATTTTCAAGTAAATTTTATTCGGTAGGTACCTACACTGTGGATAAAAAGTTTAGACAAACAGAAATGCTTAACAATTTAAAAGGAGGTTCATTTTATTTTTTACTTATAGTGGTTAACAAGAAAAAAATGAGTCGAATGCAATATATTTTTTATTTTTTTTACAAGAATTTCAATATCAAATTTTGACGAATTGCGACCTTTTAAACACGTATAACCGAACTCTGCTCAGAATCGTTTTTCATAAACAAAGATTAATTGTTACGTACATATATACATTAAATTCCTGTCTATATATTACCTTCCCAAATTCTGACACGTAACAGCGGCTAGCCCGTCGTGCGAAATATGTCCGTCTTTTGTTTTTGGTGTTATCGTAAAACGATTTGGTGTACATACCACGTGCGGCGAACGTATCCTGAATACAATTGTATTGCATACACGATGCGCCGTCTTACAATATTAAAAACCATAACATAAAAAATAAAACGCACAAAAAATGCCGATTCTGGTATAACAATGTTGCAGGCAGGGATTCTGGAAAATGAAAAGTATTAGAGGATAGGTATTCGGTTTGACATATGTTGATAGATTTATTATTAAAATTGTAAATATCTATTATAAGTATTTGTAAACGGAAAATAAATTAAAATCTTTCTCGTTTTTAAAAAATTGCATCATTTTGTACGTTAAACGTATATGACGATAATATAACATCATAATATCTATCTTTCGTTGTTCCATATTCCCACCAACAGTAGTTCTTTTTTTTTTTGTGTTATTTATATTATTAATTATTATTATTCCATTACAAGTGCTGAAGTGTGCCGCGTGCAGCAAACATCGCAAATGCATTTTAATGCAGTTATATTGCGTATACAACGCGCCGTCTTGCAATTTTTCCAATCAAAAACTGTAGATATAATACACAAAAGATAAAACATAAATAAAGCCGATTCTTGTAAGACCCTGTTGTAGATGAAAAGTTGGAAAAGAAATTAAGTTAGAGATGTGTAAAGCTGAAAATAGTATCCTCTTCCCTAAACACACATTTAACATATTATGGTTAATTTCATTTTTAAAACCAATATTTTACAACCACATCAATTCGTCTACAAAATAAAACCACTTATTCCCTAGTGTTGAACTCTTTTAGCCTAGAAAGAATGTTTAAAAGTATTTTAAATGTAAGATGAGAAAAAAATATTTAATATCGCAAAATCAATGCTGTAAAATGTTTTTTATTTTCGAGGAATATCAGACAAAATATTGATTCACATAAAAAGAAATTGTCTTTGCATGATAATTGATATTTTGGTTTTACGAATCGTAAGAAGAAGTTAGCCGAACTATATAATGGTTGTTTTATTTAAATTTCTGATCTATGTTTGAGTAAATATTATCCTGAATCGATTTAAAAACAATTGAATTTTTACAGATAAGTGCGAACACGCACCGAATATCAAACATGTATAGGTTCGTTTGTCCTAGCTAATATTATTGCATTCTCGTGAAGTTGGTTTTATGATTTTAGAATTAACAATTTCATTTTTATGTCACATGTTATTAAAATTAACAAATAAAATAATATAAGTACGTTGTATTTTAGCAATTATAGTTATTTTAAAATTGAATTCGAGCTATTATACACTTTTTTAAATTTCATATAGTATTATAAAAAGCCAGCTAACTATATAAAGAACATAATTACATTACGGATCGCAAAGAACTGTTTTTAATTTTACACAGTCGAAATATATATTATTTAAATATAAGCGTTAAATAATTTAGGCACCTCAAAAACTTCTGTTAAACTTATTTAGAAAAAGAAAAGATCAACTCAACAATAAAATATTTAAATTAGCGTTTTGACGATAATTTGAATTCAGGTAGAACGTTGGTTTTTTTTTTTTGGCTTTTTGTATTCATTTAAGTAAAATTCTTATGTATTAACTTTAATGATAGACTAAAAAATATATTTTTTCTATTATAGACAATCAATTTTTCCTAATATTACATATATTACATAAAATAATATCTATAATCATAGAATTATTGTTTTACAATATTTTGCGTTAAAAAAAAAAAAATTACATTGGCTGATTTTTATGGCAAACCTAATTGAAAAACGTCTTATTATTATGATTGTTTATTGAAATTTTTTTTAAATTTTTTGTTTTAAATTTTGTAAATTGAAATTTGCCGTTAACGTAATAATTTTAAGTATTAATTGCTCATACTAATCATTTTAGGTATACCGGGATTTCGAATTGTCATGTATAACGTTTATCGCATGCGATTGGTTTCGAATGGTAGAAAGTTTTAGATTTTTGGCGCGATAAGAAAACTTAATTAGTTTCCGGAAACGTTAGACGAACAAATAAAAGCTCTAAACTGACTGCATCGTTCAGAACATGTGTTTCCTCTATTGCCCCTTATATTTTCTTCTTTTTCTTTTCATTTCATTCCGGCTCTCCAATTAGCAAGAGCTAGGAGTGGTTCCGATTTAAGCAGTTTAATTTTTTTTTCTTACCACTACAAAGACGAGTTACCTATATGCATTTACAGCGTAGGTAATGCTTATGGTTAAAATGTTAATGTAAACTAATTTCAATGGAAAAACATTTTTTACGAAGAAAAATGTGGCAATCATCCAAATCACGCATTGGTTTAATCGGCGTACCTTTACATATTATCGATACATCAAAACATCCGAGTAAACACTCTACATAGTCTGGCATTTGAAGTATTGTTGTAAATATAATAATATTTTGGCTATTTAAAGCGTAACGATGTGACGTTATAGAAACACAGATAATAATAGACATAGTAGGTGAATCAAACTATATAACTATAAGTAGACGGTTGACTCTACAAGTAAATCTGAAGCGCGGCAGCTGAAAATAACTGAGAGGCAAAATTGTATTGATTAACCAGTGAAATATTTATTTATTCCGTAAATATTTTATCATAATGTGATATATATATTTTATGTGACTATATATACCTGATGATCGTATCATCAACGGCCTTAACATGTTATTATTTCATGAGCTAGCTATAAAGTTAGCCAGTTAAACCGATTTGTAAAAATAGAGTTCAAGTTACATATTTCCAGGAATACTAGTTAGGTTGGAAATGAATAGTCGCTTTTTTAAAATTAGCCTTTTTTCTATACAGGTATAATGAATCGAATATTTTGTTTTTAATTAAGTTATCATATAATGCTCGTTATTCCTCCATCGGTTGCATGTTTGTCTTGTTATATAATAAGATAAAAATAGGTATATTTCGTCAAATAATGAATACATACAACAAAGATACATTTTTTTTTCATAAAATAACTTTTTAGCTTTTTACTACACAGCTTTAGTTAGTCATCCAGATATACTATAATTATTGGCTTTCTATCATTATTATAAGTCTATAATGCAATCAGGTATACATAGTAGGATCAAAAAGTTCCTGGAATACTTGAACTGCGCTCCAACGGAGTGTCCAAGAGCAGTAGGATCGATATCACTGGATTCTGAATTCTTCGGAGAACATCTGTATTTGTAGATTCTCTATAACTTTCTTTCTTTCGATGTGACCGATGTTTTCTTAAAATATTTTTTTTGAATTTGGCGATTTTGTGATATATCCAAAAGCAGAGCTTTTGAGGAGGAAGGGAGGAGGATGTTGGTTAGAGAAGATTATTCTTTCATGTATATGATAACATAATATTATACACGTAGTGATTATTATTATGTTAAATATTCAAAATGTTTTTTAGTGATTAACTGTACCAAAAAGTTCCTGATTAACCTGAACTTGGACCTTCGTCCACATTCTCGAGAAAAAGTTTCACTCTTCACATCTGCAGTTTTTCAGTTGCAATTTGTTGGCAAAATTCCTGTGAAACGTTGCATTCCTCTACCAAACAAGATTCTGTCAAAAAAAAAATAGAAGGAAAAATCTTTCCAACTCCTCCCCCCTCCCCCCTTTTTAAAGCTAAAAAGCTTTTCTTTTAGGTTTATTACAAAAATCGTCACAGAATCCAGTGGTATCAATCTTACTGCTCATGGACACTGCGTTGGCGCGCAATTCAAGTATTCCAGGAACTTTTTGATCCCACTACGTACATAGTTTAATATTTAATATATTTATATAGGGGGTAAACTAAACGTTTTGGTATAGAAATAGATGAAAATGAAGTAGTGTTATAGTGAAATGCGATAGCTTAAAATTTTTAGTGGGTCTGGATAAAATGTGTTTAAATTTAAGAAAAATTAATTCTCACTGAAATTTGTTTTTTTATCTACGAATACTAGAATACTAGAAATAATTATTATTGTAGTATAAATCATTACAACTCTAAGATTTTAAAACAATTTTAAAAATCACAATAAAATATTATAAGTAACTATTAATATTTAAAGTTCATCTATGCCTAAGACAAACTCTTGAAAATAAAAAAAAATGTTTGGCATTTCATGGTTTTTTTTATTTCCTAAACTTGGGAACTTTTGATTATTTTTATGAAAATTTAATTATTATTGTTAATATAATAGAAGTGATTTTATTATGGGTATTCTATTGATTATATATAGTGCACATCGATGTAAAATGTTGATAAAATTGATTTTAAATTTATTGTTATTTTATTCAGTATTCGTGGTCAAACAGCGGAAATATAATTTTCGATCAAGATTTCAATAAAATGCATTCGCATTTTATTATATATTTTTGATTATCTTATTCGATCACGCGCCTAATGCTATAATTTATAGGTGTATTGTATTATTTTAAAATTTGCCATTTTTTTAACCGCATAATATACAATCAGACATATTATTCTTTTATACGCATACAATTAAAGAACTGTTTTCATATGCCATTTTTCATATTTTAATTCGTAATGACAACGATCACATTCCGAAATAAAAACTACTTTGGATTGTGTTTCATACGAAAAAAATGCAACCATTAGAATTATTATAATTTCGTAACTATAACACTACACAAAATACAGACGAGATATTATGTTTTAATTTGAATATGAATTGTTATGAAGTTCAAAATATTATAATGTCTTCGTTTTTTTTCGGCTTTTTCTCGTTAAAGGCCGTGTCTTGTTGCTGCAAATCTGAATCTGCATTCTTCTCTGTTATCCATAGTCAATCAACCGATTCCCAAAGTATGCTTATTTCAAAAATTCCTCCCTGCGTGTGTTTTTTATGTTTTATCATGTTTTATCAAGTTAATATTACAGTAATAGTACAGACGAACCGCAAACATAATATTGTTTACCAGATTTTTAAATTTTATTCCAACTAAAGTTGTTATAAAACTTAATATATAGTTTAAAACATAAAAAAAAATGAATTATGATAAAAGTATAATAATATGGTATTGTTCATCTCGATCCATCTATTTATGTACACAACGGACATTTCGGAAGTATAATAATATACGAAACGTGTTAAATACATGTAAGAAAAAGTTTGTTTCAATTTTGAAACTCGTATGAATAATAAAAATTAACTAGTTCATTGCGTTACATATTATACTTACATAAGTAGTGCACGTAACTCTTAAAAATTAATATTATAAAATATTTAAATAGCTATTTACCGATAATACGCGCATGAACACGAGACAATTAATTATTACGAGAATAAAGTATAAGAGAATGATACCTAGTATTAAAACTTCACGACAGTTTATTTTATGTATTAATATAACGTAATAATTACCTACCGATTTACCTATCTGCGTTTAAAAATAAGAAAATTAAAAAAATAATCTCGTTTTCCTCATTACGATAAAGTCCGTATTTTATGTCGTGACCAAAATACATTAAAATATTACATAATTTAAAATGAAAATTAAAATTTTTCAGTTGGGTAGTTAAAAAATAACGATCAAAACTAGGCAGGTACTTATGCATCTACTATTTTTATCGATCAATTCGATTATTGTAATTTGTTTTATTTTATTTTTTTGGAATTGCGCGTGATATTTTTTTATTTCACCGTCGTATCAAATACGTGTATACGTAGGTAGACGCACTGCATCAGGATATAATTAATCGTTTAGGTCAAGCAATTTAATTTTAGATTACATCGTGAAAGTCAATACCTACACGTATAATTATTATACGAGCGAAACACCCAAAAACCGGGTACCTTTGACCGTACCTATATTATATAATATAGTGGGTACCAATTACGATCAAATGGTCACGGCATTTTTGGATAAATTAAGGGTCTATATAATATTACAAATACATAATATTTACATATTATTTTTACGCGTATAAACCTAATATATAAGTGTATTGAAGTTTTAACAGAAAAATAATAACAATAACAATAATAACAATAATTGAACATTTTTATAGAATTGACCATATTATAGAAACTTTTTTTTTTTTTGTTGTTATTGCAATGACACAGGTAGGTTATATTATTAAATAAATACCTACAATTTTTTTTTTTGTTAGCCACGCACGCAATAACTGCAGCATTACTAGCAAACAACATTTCTCGAACATAACTACGTATTAAACAAAAATATGTATCAGTCACGAATTTAATACAAATAAATATATACATATTAGTGTTATAGTTAAATAATGTAGACAATATATTAATATAGGTTATATATATATTTCACGATTTGGTTTGAAATTTTTTTTTGTTTTGAGTTTAGTTAAATAGTTAGGGAACCAAAATTGTATTTTTATATTAAGTACATTGTTTCTTACCGTGAAAATCAGATTCTTTATGATAATTTTAAGCGAACCTACAACGAAAAATTTTGATGAATTTAATTTTGGGGATTTCGGTTTTTAAGTATTCATAAATAATCTTATATATTTATAATATTTTTAAAATTTTACTCTTATTCCGAATTGAAATGAACTTTTAATTTCCATATGAAAAACCATAATTGAAGGTCGGTTAAACATTTCGTAAACATTTTTAAATGCTAATCCTCACCAATTGAGGTATATTCTCTACTTCTCCAGTTTAATTTTAAAATCTGATCGTAGTGTGAAAAATTTAACGGTTTTAACATGTGCTTCCTTTTTTTTTTTTGGTCTGAACCTAAATAACCATTCTATACTAGGAAATTTGTTAAGATTAGCTATTTATTTCTCATGGAATTTTCTTTTAATCAGGAATCCCCGTAGAATGTATGCATTAAAAATTTCCGTTTTTTTTTCTATTATTGTTCTTTTTATTTTGAATTCAGTTAAAAGTAATCGTAGAGACATTTCATTTTAAAAAAATTCTTTTATTTTTAATTCCTAAAAGTAATATGTATTTTTGAAATATTTGAGCTATTTATAAATATTAGAAAAGTTCGATTTTTTTTATTTTAATTTTTAATTAGTTTTATGAGAATAAAACTGTTTTGGCTCAATAAAAGTACTCAGAAATTGGACACGAGTAAATTAAAGTTATGAATAACTATGTTGATATGATGTATATTTATGGTGGTCGAATTATGTGTAACATTCTAAAAATATTGTCAATAAAATATAAATTTGTATTTTATTAAAAATTTGCAATTTAGATAAACGAAAGGATCATGATAAAATCATAATATCATGTATAAGTTTAAAAATTAAATACAAATTAACAATTAACATTTAATTACAGTTTTAAATATTTTGCAATTTCGTATGATTAATTGTCATTTTAAACTCTAGAGTAAACTAGCGTTTCGTATTAGTGGCATATTATTTAAGCGTTTGTCGTAAAATGAATTATTGCGTGTTTAAGAATGAAAGGTACGTTGCAAAATAAAATTTAATTAAACTTTATTAATAAATATAATTTAGACAATGATTGAACAACGACTTAAAAAACGACGTATTTTAATCATAAAAAGTGCATTGGCACTAGAAATCGGTTAAAAAAATGTTGTTTGGTATATTAGTAATTTATAATTAGAAAACTTTTGAAATGTCACTAAAATTTTTTATAAGATATGAAGTTGTATATTATATTATATTATAGTATAATATATAGTTAAACTAAAATTCCATATGAGCTTTAGGTACATACCGTAATAAATAAAATGTAATGTAACTCGTAATTGGTAAAATGGTTTTTTTTTTTAGACGAGATTTTAACAGTAGAAATTACAATGTAATTGACCATTATAACACATTTTTTTATAATTTGAAATATTTTTATTATTATATTTCCTTAAGCAAAATCATAATAGTAGTAATATAATTTTCCGGGTATTTTTGATGATTTTTTTCTTTGAAAATTCGTTTAGCTATATTTTATTCTGTTTTAATAATATGAAATTTTCAGCTTATGTTTTGAAAAAATAAATTCCAAAGTGCACAGTTAATATTATTATAACAAACTGCTCGCTAACAACCACAGAGATTATTGCTTGAAAACCCTATACGCGTCCTTTTACCCTAATCAACGAACTTTGGAAAAATGCCAATTTATCTTGGAACATTATCCCATATTCGGACTTACTCTTTAATAAACGCCGGTACTGGTGGCAGTGGTATTATGATTAAATCGTAATTTTTATCAGAGCAGTTACAGGAAATTATTTTTTTTAAACGACATCGATATTTTATTAAATTATTATAATTGTTGTTGCATGTATAAGTTCATGAAAAATGTTAAAGTTTTCATAAAATTAAAATGATGTTAAATTTATAGTGAAAAAAAACATGTATCTTATAAAATCATTCTGGCTAAATTATATGAATCTGACCCAATAAACGAATAATTAATCATAGAAATAATTTTCTAAGACTACAATTATTACAATTTTTTCTTATTATTTATATTTCCCGTTTTATCATTGTTAAAAAATGTATATTGTAAAATTACAAATAATATATAATACATGAAATATAAAATACAATTCCTGTTAAAGAGTATTTATATTATAATTTACGATATTTTATCGTGACAATAATATGCATGAATACGAAAACTTAAAAAAAAAAATGTTTTTTTGAGTACCAACCATTATTTCAGTAGGTAAACTTGGGCTAGTATTTACAAGACACTTGTAGTATTTAAGGTAGATACTGTCGGTGTATTTTGATTTCCTCCAAGTTCATTAGACAATTTCTCTCTCTCTCTCTCTCTCTCTTTCTCTGTCTCACTCATTCCTCGCCATATCTCGTTAGTGCTAACCTCAAGAAGACCTTATACACCAAAGATAACAATAAACCGATTTTATATTCTCGCAATTTAGCTTCGCCGCCGCCGTAAATTGGTCGCTTGTTTAACGTTCGGACGAGCACAAGACAACTTTGAATTAATGAGCCGACCTTTTGGTGGCATCGCAAAGCCGAGGCGGCGGCGTCGAGACAACACGGCGAAGGAGACCCTGCTTTCAACGAAGAGAAGGTTAAAATACCCGAAAACTGTTCGGGTGGGAAAACGTTTGTAGGGGACCAACGTTAATCGAGATTAATGATCGTACGAAATTGGAGGACCTCATTCTAGGTTAGATTATATTATAACATTGTTCTTCTGTTTTATAGTTTACTTATGTATACTGTAATATATGATAGTAATATATCGATAACTTTGATATTTTTATATTTTTACGGCCAGCTATAATAATTTTTCGAAACGAACATAATATTGAACGAAAACAAAATAAAAACATGTCCAATAATGATTCCCTATCATTTCTTAAAATAAATGTTTTTTTTTTTTTGGTTCTTATTCCGTGTGGTACAAAGTAATCCATTAATCAACAATTAATACAATGTTTTATTTTAAAAATACCACAAGTTATATATCTCACCAGTGGAGTATTCAAGATTACTCAATGTGAAAAAGGGGAGGGGCAGAACAGAAAATTTCAAATATTTTGTACATTGTATTTGCACCTCTCATACATAATTTTTATAGTGTCATAAAAACACTTTAGGATGAATCCTGTATACAATTTGAGTTTTTTTTTATTTGTTTTGCGTAAATGAAATTCTGGATATGTATAACTTCCAAGTATAAAGATGACTATAAGAAATAAAATGCACCTCTCATTTTACCAACTTGAAAATATTTTTTTTAAAAAAGCTCTTTTGTCAGTTATCAAGCGAAGCGAGCTTTTTAATAAAACAATTTGTTAACAGGCGAAAAAAAATACGTCATAGTATAACCATTACATTCCACGCAATGCTCAAAATCTAAAAATACATAAAATTCATTAAAAAGATAAATTTATTATTTTAAAAATACGTTCATTGGGCGTGCCCCTTCTTTTGACAATGTTGTGAGCCATACTTAATAGATTAAATTTAGAAAATCTGGTCTGGAATGCACACTGATTCGTTCATTCGTTTCTGTATGTGAATGTTTAGATCACTGGATGCGATAAATTCGGCTGTAGTGAAACGCGCACAAACAGATGACAAGCAGACAGACATGTTTTACTTTTATTAATATAGAATATATAAAAATTAAAAAATTAAATAAAACCATTTTAAAAATTACATCAGAGATTGTTTAATTTTTTCCAACAGGTGGACATTTTTTTATAAAAGTACTTACCACTGCACGATGAGACGGAGGAAAGAAGATTATTGAAAAAGAAACTACGACAAGGGAAAAATATTATTTCGAAGGTAAGTGCTCGTGTGTATAAAAACTATTTTTTGAGATAGGTATAAATCCTTTAACCCGAATCGTCGTACAGTCTTTGATACCGTTTATATTATCGTTTGTAAAGAGGGGAGTAAATACGGTCTCTAAAAAGTCATCCCAGTTGGATTATATTGTGCTCTTTGACATTTTTGTTTTTTTGTTTTCTATACCAACGATTTAAAATCATCTATAAATCTCAAAATGGTATACATACCCATAACTTTTAGTTATTTCGATTCAAATAAGGTTAATTATAAAATGTAATATTTAATATAATTGGTTTGGATTTAATGAATATTATCAGTTACGATAGTATTAATTTTATATTACATTCAGTACATAATAAAATCTATATTCTATACTCATTGCACAGTCAATATTGTGTATGGTACATTCAAAATTATAGTAGGATAATCATGTTTGAATATTTGATATAATCAATTTTGTTATCATTATTGATATAGTTATATATACATAGAGTATTTTAGAAATAATAATGTGTATGCTTAATATCAGTACAATAGTTTTATTCATGCTGTTAATATTGTTTGAATGAAGGACACTAACATTTATGTACCACATAATTCTAGTGACAACCTCAGTAATAATTATTATCGGTTTTTTTTTTAATACTAAATTAATTTGGCAACTTCTAAAAAATTCAAGGGTAAAATAAGAAAGTAGTACACAGAAAGGTAATATCGATTAATCAATGTATTGAAAAAAAACGTTTTTTATGAAATTATGTATGATTAAATTTTTGATTTTCGCTGTCCCCCTTACTAGTTTCTTGTGTTTTTAGAGCATCGTAATTTGAAAGAAAATAATCTGGTATTGTCCAATATTTTACTCCCTAACTAAAGTTAACACAAATCGAAACTTCTTGAACGTTTTTACAGCTCCCAAAAGGGTTATCCAAAATAAAATAAAAAACACATAATAACACACCATTGACGCATAAAACTAATAGTTTTTCTTAGAATTCAGGAAATGGGACGCAGTCGATCTTTTTTTGTTTAACATCGATATACTTGTGATGTTATTATATCTGTAAATCAGAGACGATGTGCAATTATCGCATTAAAAAAATAATAATAATAAATTAGATTTCAAATGAAAGCTAAAGTTTATTGCGTTTCCACCTCAACTGATTCTTAATCTTTCCTAAAGAATTTTTATATTATGTATTATTTTGCGATATAAGTATTCAGATAAATATGAAAAATAATCCCAGTTTACCTATTTAATAAATCTGTAATAGACATCGTTAATGTTCAGGTACATGTATAACTTAAGTATATTATAAATGAAACGTAACAACTTTACTGTTATTTGATAAAAAAATATTAATTTAAAATTAAATATATATTAGAGCACCGATCAGTCTACATCATTGACAAATCAAGATGAACATAATTCATGTATAGTGCATGCAAGTGTTTAGGTGGGAAATTGGGAAAGCGATAATTAAAATAATAATTCATACAGAATGAACCCGAGCAATGTTTATTTATGATAAACATAAAATTGAATATTGCATTAATTTTTAACAACACAATAAATCATAATTTATCACCCATGGTTTTTCGCTCCAAATTTTTCATCATTGATATGCAACTAAAAAAGTTTTATCCGCATAAATTTGAAAATAGTAGGTTTTTTTAATTTTTTCGATTTTCATTTTCACTGTAACTTAAAATGTGCATAAAAAACGTAGTCAAAAACTATAGTCAATATTATAGATTTTCGAATTTTTTGCAGTATTATATTAATAAATTATAACGAACTTTGTACAAAATTATCAACAATTTTAAGGAAACGAAAAAAAAAATTAACCACATTACCTAAACCAAATATTAAATATATTATTAATTATAATTTTTTTTTGTTTTTAAACCTTTAAAACATAAACCTTAAACAGTACATTTATACTTGCTTTTTTTTTTGCCAAAAAAAATAAAAAATAAAATTATGCCTGTAATGACCGCTAGATAGATTATCTGGTTAAATATTTTATATAATCATTCACAAAATACAGTATTGTAATGTACCTGATCTTACCTAACTTATTTAATTTTAAATTGTAAAATCACAATACTCGATATATTATTAATTATTATATTTTGAAAATACAATTTTTTTTTTTGTATATTTTCTAAAATTCTCTAGTTCATCGTTCAAAACTATATGGTTAATATTTTAATCAGATTTACAATCAGCGTTATTACAATACATGTAACAAATTCATATTTTTTTTTTATGTATAATAAATTCAATACATTATAGTCCTAGATGCATGTTAAATAAGGAATCACACGTGTTTTTAAAAAACAAATATATTTCGACACTTTTAAAAGGCTTATATAAGAATTCTGAGCAAATTTTCTAAAATTTGTTTTGTATGAATGAAAATATAAAATGAATTCAAAAAGAATGCAATCATTATTTTCGACAACTTTCCCGTTTTTATTGCGTTTAATTCAGGGGTTCCTAATTATTGAAAAAATATGACTTCGTAAATGTACTAACCAGAAAAAATTTTCTTCCTCAATGTGAAAAATTAGATATTGGAAGGGTGGTATTCGGAAGGTTATTCAATTTGTATTCGTCCTCAATGATCAATTGTTTCTACTGAAATATGATTCTGAGCAAAGTGTTGCTTATAAATGTTTTGAAACGCCGTGATATTTACGATTTTCATCGAAATTTAAACTTAATACAAAAAAAAAAAAAATAAAATAAATATCTACATTTCGCTAAAAATTCTGTTTTGCCATCATTTAAAAAGACTTATTGAATTATAAAAGTAAAAACTATATCGAAATATTATTGAATCAATGGCAAGAAATCATTTTCACATCAAAATACGCGCGTGTGCTGTCATTTGGTGTGGGCGCAAGCTATATAAATGATATACGATACCTCGAAGTCGTAATTGATAGCACAGATGGAGATGTTGAAAGGAGGGTAGAACTAAAACACTCTATGCGTACTTATATACCTGCACACCCACTCCGTATCCAAAAGTATAATATTATTTACTGGCACCGGAATCACGATTTAATAGTATAAGAATATCGTTTTCATCATCGGGTTTCGAAATAAAACTTTTATGAAACGTTCGAGTGGAAAAATCCAATGACGATAAACAATATTATTAAATTGTAATTTTTCGTTGATTAGCATTATAAATATTCTACACGTATTATAAAAGATTTTCTAAAATTTAAGTAACCTTGAGCACAGATTTGTAAAACATAATATATTAGATTCTGATTGGAGTGAAGATTATGGTTTTACAATGACGTTTCATTTTTATCTGTGAACAACTTTTCAACTAGAAATTTTGCTCCAATTTAAAACAATGATAGCACTTTTACTGAAATGTGTACTTTAACGAGGTGATTTTTTGATTTGTTCAATATATTAGAATTATCGGAAAAACTTAATCAAAACTGGAAAATTTGCGAAATGTAGGCAGTAGATAGTTAATACAAATTATGGTATTTTTATTTCCTTATGAAAAACTTTTCTACCAGCAATTTGGCTCCGATTTACGATGATAACGCTTTGAAATGAAATTTGATTGGAGAGGTACTTTAGGGAGGTCAGTTTTGAATTTATCTGGAGTTATCTCAATAAATAGAAAACATTGAAAAACCAGTAGAAAGGGAAAATTGATGTAACCTTAGAAAAATATGATTAAGAAAAAAGTATTCAACATATGAAATTATTTTATCATAAAATATATTATTGAAAATCATCACTATCAACTTAAGTCCTCTCAGAATCGTTTTTCATTAGTAACGGTTAAAAGTCGCTTTGAGATGTACATTAAATTACCTAAAACAGTGGCTTCACCTATCCCCATTATTCAAGTACAGCTTTCTAAAAGCGTCTTTTGTGTATCGGAAAGAACAGATATTATTTATAACATCTGTAGAAAATATTACTGCACAAATTCTAGTAAGTATGAAGACAGACACGAGTAAAAATTCATAAATTATTTATTATATTTATCTTTTCAAATGATACGATAATAAAATTCAGTAAATTTAAGAAGCTTAAAAATTCAAAATTCAAATAATTAAGTTTAATTTTTCGCCATGTTAAATTATTATATCTGTACACACTAAAACACTCGTATGTTGAAGAGCTCCGGCACTATAAAGTTGAATTACCCCAAATTTTATTACGTTATCTTATCCAGAACTGCACAAAACAAATTTTAATTATTTTACCAATCATTCTTTGTGATAAAATTTGTATGTGTCGAATTTTCGGAAATCAAAATTTTGGAGTCCACCCGTTTCTGTATAAGTGTGCAAACATTGCAGACCTTTGTGTGCGTTATTAGATTCAACTGTAGATCGCATACAGACGTATGGCCCCTTAAATATTTTTTTTTGTGAAGATAAATATATTAATAATTCAATATTTATAATACGGTAATATGGAAAACGAATTATTATGAAAATTATTGATATAAAAGTGTTAGAAATACTATTATTATATTCGATTTCAATATTACAGTTTGTGATAAAAATATCTTATCGTGAACTGGCGGGTACGAATCTGACATGAAGGGGAAAATAATCTCCAGAACGCGAGTGCTATGGACGTTTTTATCCCGTATAATATTATTAATAAGTCCCGCGTCCAAAACGCACAAGCACAACTTTTTATTTTTTTGGCACAGCTATATAATAATAATAATATCGTACGATCGTTGTTTAAAAGCGTTCGTAAAAACCTCATACAGGTACCTAAAATAGTAGAGAACGTGTAGGTGTACCTATCTATCTCATGGCGCGAAAAAGGTAAAGCCGCAGAAAGTTTTCACGCGCCCTTTCACGATAAATCATTACTCGTGTGATGTCGGGGGTTTTTTTTTTATCATTACTCGTCACCGACCATTTTTTTTGCGGTTTTATTTTCTGCAAAGAATTAATAACCAACTGCGGCATAATATTTATACATACATGTATGTGTGTATAGGTACCGTTAAGGCTTATATAAAAATTATTTTATTTTTTCGTGAGCAGTGGGAGGGTTGGAATTTTGACTTAAAGGTTTTCAGTTATTTATGCTTACTTGCGTGTAACGCCGTATAAGAATAATATAATTTACAGTTATATACTTCCTATACTACTTAGACTTATAAAACTGTATTTTGTTTATGTTTTTTGTGACAATTCCCTTAGTCCGAATCGCGTTTGAACCAGTCGTTTCTGTCCCGTTCTTATGTAGAAGACGGTTTCGTTTTAATCTGGTTTTTCTAATAATATTTTCAATAATACAATAACCATACATGCAGAAAAAAAAAAATGTAATATTTATACAGTAGTAAATTTAAATCGAAATACTTATGCACACTTCACAACCGGTTTCTACTGTTTTTTTGTATAGAACCAGAATAAAATGTATAAAATACTATTATATGGGTCTTTTTAGGTTCTAAGTGAATAGAAGCATGTATTTGTCACAATTTTATAAAATTTAACTTTTTTCAGTAAAATTTTACAGTATTTTAATACGTATTTTAAATATTTCTACGGTTCAAAGCTCTGGATAAAAATTAACGAAACTATTTATAGAATAATATTGACGTAAAAAAAAAGGTTCTTAAAAATATTTATAAATATTTAGTATCTGTAATCTAAAATATTTGTTACGCATTTAGAATATCATTTAATATCATATTTATATTTGTACTCAAAATACGTTTTAAATTTGTTTTTACTATAGAATGATATTAAGTTTACTATGGTGTACCTTCTGTGTTGTATTTTGTAAACAACTTTTTGACCTGAAATCTTTCAATTTTTATCAACTACGAATAATTTCTAATAAATTATTATATCTAACTATTTTGTCGAATAGGCTATTTATTTTTTTTTATTTGCTTGAATCTTCCTAATAATTAAGGAAAACCGAGAAAAACGTCCAAAAAAATATAATAATTACAGAATACTACACATGCTTTCAGGTGTAATAAGAGTTATGATTTTATGACAATATAAAACTAACAGTGTTTAGTATTATAAATACGCTTATACAGTACGGATAAACACATACATCTCAAAATGATAAATATTCACGACAGTGATTTTCCTGTGGAATAATCCGAATAAATTCTAAAAAATAAACCTTAACTACCTTCTGCACAAATTCATTCCACTCCATTTTTCCATTCACTACAACAAAACGATATTTTTGTTATTTTTTCCTCTCACTGTTTTAGTTGACGACGACGTTATATTTTCACCATTCCGAAGGGTGGGAGCAGCGTGAGGGGCAAGAGCTTAACAAGCATTACTGCTGTTAATTAGCGACCATTTCTCATTGTTTATATTGTTTTCACCGAGTGTTTTTGCGCTCAGATTCATTATAAAACCATAATGAATATAAACTATATAACCTCGAGGAGGTTGCATATTAATTACCATACTTATATCGACACACAATATCCTTGTGTTGCACAAGAGAACACGGAATAAATATGATAACTATTATTTTCGTAAAAATACGGCCTTTATTTTTATAATCTTGCAATATACTATTATCAATGCGACTGCATATTAAATATGTAATCATTAAAAAAAAAAAAAAAAAAATGATAAAAACGCACGCGACAATACCTTTGAGGAATATTATATAATATATATATATATATATTAATATAGGTCGGTATTTGTAGTTTGAAAACATTTTTTTTTTTTTTTTTTTTTTTGATGAAGACCTACCGGCTGTGGCCAGTAAGAGAAGAAAACTCAATTAAAATAAAAATACGAAAAATAATAATAATAATAAAAAGAGAAAAAAAAAGTAAAAATAGAACTCCCCCGCCGTGTTTATCTCTGTTTAAGATGCTTTTGAGCGTATAACGAGTATAGTCACGTAAAAATGGGTATAAAAATATGAGACAAACAAACAGAAAAAAAAAAAATATGTCTAAAAATTGGAACGCCGTGCAGAACGAGAACATTAGGCATAATCTCACCGGCATCGTTGTTTCTGCAGGTTCGCTATGATAATAATAATAATAATAATATAATATATTTATTAACTTTATCATTGTCCAGATGGTTATCGTTAACGCAAGACATATTTTCACCATCGTCGATGTAAAATGAATTTCTTATTTTTTTTTTTTACGAATATACAAGAGGCGTATCTATAAATAATATTATATTACATTTATTTCTTATGAATATAATACGTTATATTATATAAAAAGTAGACGGCGTTGAGAGTATGCAATTTCACTACGTAGCGGTCTTCAACAATAGTAATATTAAATTTTGTGATAATATAAGTATTATAAAAAAAGTAAAAACACCAAAAAAAAAAAAAAAAAACGTAACGGATCATCAAATAAAGAAAATATTGCTAAAAGGCAACTTTCACAGTAATATTTTTATTTTTTTTTTTTTTGTTGCTGCCAAATATAATTAAATTTTTTTTTATATTCTGTTTTTTTTCTTTCGCGACTTTTTTTCCCTGCCCGCTTGATATCCGTGTTGATTTCGATGTTTCAGGGTTTGCCTTTTTTTTTCATTTCCCACGTGTTATTGAAGAGTTTATTTTTTAATATTTTTTTCGACGAAACCCATTTTTTTTTTTTTTTGTTACTCTTTCTTTCAACCTCTCTGAACGCGCTGTATGCCTGTGACACTATTACATACATGCATATGCATATAGTTAAATTAAATTTCAAAACTCCGTATATATAGTCTTCTTTGAAGGCTTCGAATCAAACGATATTAAACTTTCAAGAGTTTTTAACGCGCTCGGTTGCTCAGAAAATTCGTTAAGCACGGTAATAATTCTTGATTATTTTTTAAGTTTTCATTATATACTTAAACGATGGTATACATTGAATTTCAAGTAGGTAGGTTTAGGCAGGTGTATATTGTTTTTAAATGCTAAGTTTTTCACACTTGAAAAATAATAATAGTGATAAAAATTTACGTAAAGTATAATTTTTTAAAATGGATTTTTACAAAAAAAAAAAAAAATACGACAGAGATACATTATTATTATTATACAACTCTTATATTTAGTCTGTATTATTTGTCTAGTTTCTGAATGTCGGCACCGATATAAATGTGCTATTCTTGATTTTATAATTTTATAATTTAAACTCGAAATAATTAATCGTATAGTACCAAATTGTTAAAAAAAAGATTTGTTTATAACTTACCTTGTTTAAACGACACATACCAAAATGGTTTAACTAAAATGGACCTGGGATTAAGAAAAATTAAATAGAAGTTTTACATTTTTTTACTTACAAATTTTTGGAAAATGTACTCATATTTTATGTCATTATAAAAATTTCATTTAAACAAAAAAAAAAAAAAAAACCTCATGAAAAAAATCTGAATTATCTTTAGTGGTTATGCCTATTAAAATGCAATGTAATAAATCAAAAAAAAAAAAAACTAACTATTAATGACCATAGAACCTAATTATAAAAATGTCGAAATTAAAATAACTTTAAAGTGTAACGAATGGTTGCAGAGGCATTCTTAAGAATTTTGAATTAAGTGGGGTCAAATTTTATAGTATAATATAATCAATATAAACTATGAATTAAAATGTATAAATTATAAGCATACAATGAATAATTTTTGTTACAAAAAAACCATTTATTCAATTAAAATTATAGAAAAAATCAAGTTTGCGAGATTTTATAGCAAGTTTATTAAAAACCTGTTCAGCTAAATGTGGTACATCAGTGTAAACAGCCAACATTTTCAGTCCATTAAGTTGTGTCTGGAATTAAATTGTAATTTAATTTTGCATCATTTTAAATATTAAGTTTAAGTTTGGGAAAATTACTTCTGTCATTCTTCTTAGATAAGTTTTCAACCTTTTTTGACACGATGATGTTCGTTCTGGGGTTGCTGTGGACACTAGTAAAGTACATAATATTTTAATTAGAAAATTAGTATTTGAAAACATTTCCTTTTTGCATAGCCTTAATGCCTCCAACCCACATTTAGGATTTTGTCCATTGATTGATATACTGCATGCCATTAATTCCATTCTGCTTTATTGGTTTTTTGTCAAAATCAAGATAAATCGTCTAAATATGATCCGGAAAACATATATTGAAATCCTAAATACAATTTTAAAAAATTAGTATATAAAAATATAAATCAATTTAGTTATATACTAAACATAAAGTATATTTTTGTGACAATAATCGCACATTCAACTGTTGCATAAATGAATCGATTTATGGTTTAGCTATTGGTAAATAGCTAAGGTAAATTTGTTTTGTGCACTTTTTACTCGAGCGTTTTTAATGATATGAAATGAAATAATGTCAAAATATTTGTTAAAAAACTTACATTTCTATTAGGATAACTTGAAAAGTTAAAATTTATCTTTAATTTTAATTACTACACCATATAAAAAATACAAACTGATAAGGAGATAAATGGTACCTAATCAATTGTTACAAACGAAAAATTTATAACCGAGAAATTCATTAATTATATTCATATTATGCTAGTGACATAATACATACATTTGTCAAGTATCTATGTAGGAGGATTAAACACTCTAACCCCCCTCCCTGAGCACAAACATGAAACGTTGTTAGATATACGTTGCTGATTGGTGTAAACGAAATGTGAAGAAATCAGCAACCTCGTCCTACTAGGGCTTACTGACACAAAACGACGGGTTTTTTTTTTCTGGTTTTCATTATTTGTTGCTATATTAGTATTAAATTAAAAATGCTGTCTGTAGTGTTATTATACAGTTTAACAGTAATAATTTGAAACTCGAAACGATATTACAACGTATTCCCTACGTTTTTTTTTTGTTTTTTTTAAATTTATTAGCACTGCAAGTTTTTATAACAAAGGTCGTTGTTTTGACATTTTCATTCACATAATTTTACATTAATTAACAACTATACTATATAATTCTATATTTATTATAATTTATGTTTTATTTATTATAATTTGATTTATTTGTTATGAAAATATTATTATTTATTTTAATACGTTTTTACCTTTTTATAATTATTATTGTATACTATACGGAATATCTCACGACTGTTTTCGTGGGATTCATCAGTGACTTTTCAACTCTGAAAATATTATAATTTATTGTTACTGTTTAATTGTTTCGTCAAAAACTGTTTAACTTTTAGTCGGTCTTTATTTTTTTTTTTATTTTATATAAATTACACACAAATCAATTTTATGATCATAGTATCATAGTAAATTATTCAGAAAATTATAATATAGTTATAGACTTGTCATAGTTGAATTTCGAGATTCATAAACCAATTTTGTACTCCAAGAGTTATTTAATATAGTCCTTAAACTCCCTGGCTGAATTTACTCAGTCGGCAATTTATTTCAGTATGGTCCTTTTTTTTAATTTCACATTGCCACAGTGATAGGCTGGATCATCTTTAAACATTAATTTATGTGATAAAAACGTTGTAATTTTCAAACAAATTATCAATTAAAAAAAAAAAAAAAAAAAAACAATTAAAATAGCGGAGAACCTATAATCTAATATCAGCAATGTTTATTAAACATTAATACATTATAATATGTATGCCAGTCACGATAATATCAAGGTGAAAAAAATTCAAACAGTTAAAAAGTTTTCGTATAGTGAACGAACATCGGCGAAAAACGAATGTAACAGCAGGTATACTATACTATTATAATATAGAACACCCGGCCGAGAAAAAGCTATCCACTAGGAACACTCAGCGAATACACGAATCCGAGAGTTTGGACCAAGTCCAAAATATAATACCTACCTATACTATACTATTTCTCGAATATAATATTATCATTCAGTCTATTGTGTTGTCGGGCAACAACAAGACGAATAATTCTTAAACAAATACTATATTCTATTATAATAATATATAGGGTGTTGTTGTTATAATTTATAGTGTCTCTATACACAATCGAATGATAATTATAATTTATTATGTATAATATTATTATCTTCTCCGAGGTACGAAAATATCCGCCTCGTGGCTTGAAAATCGCCGTACATTTCTAATAAAATCATGGTTTTCGGTCTAATACACCTACTTTCACATGTTTCTCGACTACGTTCTTCCAATTTTTTTTCTCGTGGTCTTCTAAGAGGTTTTTTCTCGTCAGGTTTTTTTCACGCTGCATCATATGGAGTTATGCGTTTTGTTTCTTCCGGAATACCTTTTCTATCATTACAATCTCTTATTTACAATGTCTTCGATGAATTTTGATGTTCGGATTTTCAAAAGGTTGTTCCAGTTCATATAGCTTTTTCTTATACTTCGTATCTTCAGAATATTCCTTTCTTATACTAGACATTTATTTTCTAGAATAATATATATATATATTATATGTAGTAGTTACATTACAAGATTTCAAAAAAAAAATGTCCATTCATAGGGGATGTCATCCAAATATTGAATTAATAGTGTTTCTGGACTCAGTTGGTTTTATATACAAGTTGATTATTATGATCAACAGGAACCAGCGATCAACTATGAATAATTTAAGTATAAGTTTGAAACTTTTTTCAAATATTATACTAAATCACGTAATGTTCTTACATTTGCAATGTATTCAAACAATTGTACTATTATCCGTACACTATTGTGTAATTAAATACGATTAGTCCGACATTTAAAAATCAAATATCAATAAATTATTATGTTTATTCGTTTATCGAAATTAAGTACAATTTTGAAAATATTGAAAATAAAAAATCATTATAAGATTGGATTATATTTTAACTAAAACAAAATCAAATTGACTTAAAATAATCGACTGTTCATGATAAAAAAAAAAAATAATAATAACATTCCATACATGAAAATATGTAACGTTTTATGTATTAAAATATTATCTGAATCTGAGCCGAGTAATATAGCGCATATATGGTATTCGGATATCGTTTGGTTATTTCTATTTAAATTGTATAACATAACTTATGAAAATTTAATGTATTTATATGCAATATTAAAATGTAAAAATGCATTTAATCTTAGTAAAAATTTTATAAGATAACAATATTAATAAATCATTAACAAAATAATAGAATATAGTGATGAAAATAGCCGTTGTTCGCGTATTAGACTTTCACGTTGTATATTCGATAAATTAAAAGAAAACCTGCCCGAGAGGTAAATGAAAATGTGTAAAAAGAGTTATGACATTGGTATATTTTCGCCTAATAATATTGTTAACAATCATGAGAATATTTGGAATCAGATAATCAATTTCTCAGGAAGCTATTTGACCGGGACCCGGCCTGGTGTCAAATTTACTTCTCACCGCTAAACGCGAGCGGAATTCAGCCGCGGGGTTACCGAAATTAAAACGTAAACCGAAACCGCAGCGACCCAAAAACCATTACCTGTATATATATTGAGGTATACCTGCGTGGCTACTTCTATTCATTTGAGTTGGATTCCTGTGACTAAATATAAATCAACTGCACTCGATATAATATTATATTATGTAAGTGTACTTCGTAGGCATTGTAACCGCACTGTGTGTTATCGAATGTCACACTGAGTTTCGGATTAGGCCCGTTTTACGCTGACGAACGAAACGGACATTTTGTTCCGGATACGATAAATTCAACTAAAAACGGTTTATACAATCGTATAAAGATTAAAGACAACATCACAAAAATTAAATTCGTCACTTAATCTGCCCGAAACTTCAGGTTCTTAAATAACGTGATTTTAATCAAAAAGATAAAAAAAAGTTAGGGAGAGGTGTGCCACTATTTTATTTGAGAATTTGGGAAAATAGGAAAATAGCCTTTTTAAATTCGTATCTATAAGTATCATGTAAAAAGAAAAACGAAATGAAGCGAAGTTCGATTATACATGTTTTAAAAGGCCGTAAATTTAATATACTTGTAAAAATTTGATATTAAAAATCTAATGAAAAAAAATACTGAATAACATCCAACTTTTAGATTATGAGTGTAGCGAAGAAGTTTTACAAAGATGTTAATTTTATTTATTTTTTGTATTTTTTTATCATGTATACAAAAATTCTACCAGAAATCTTGGTCCGATATGTAAGCGTGGCCCCATTTTTGAATGGAAATGTCATCCAGATGGTACTTTTAGGATGTCATTTTTTGATTTTCCAAGCGGTTATCATAAAATCTAGACAAAACCAGGATAAATCGTATGAAGGCGGAAATTTACGGAAAAAAAAAATGCTTTTATTGTTATTTCATGAAAATCAATTAAAAATATTTGTAGAAACTCGAAATTTGGACAGACAATTTAAATTTACCTTTTCTAAGCATATTAAAATTTTCAAAAAATTATTAGTTTTTCACATTTGCTGGGAAAAACCCTGAGAAAATTAAAAAACGACATTTTTAAAGTACTTTCCCAGTCAAATTTTCTTTTCAAAAAAAGAATTATTGTAAATTGGAGCAAAATTATTAGTAGAAACGTTATTCATAGAAAAAAAAATGTAATATTTTCCTAATATTTTTCGTACATTATCTGTTTTTCCGATATTTTATCCCAGTTTTTCCCAGATATTTTTAAAAACACTTGAAAAATCAAAAAGTACCTCCCTAAACTACTATGTAGATATAATTTATGTATGTATTTCAGTATTCGGGAAAAGGATTTATTTGAAAAATTATAAAAGTGCTATTTCCGTTAATTTCCTGTTTTCCTTACATTTATCCTGGTTTTTCCCAGAAAACCGCATATAACATCAAAAAATGACCTCCTAAATGTACCATTTGGATAATATTCCCTTTCTAAAATTGTACCGCCCGTATATATCTGAGCAAGATTTCTGATGGAATTTTCGTATACAGTTTAAAATGAAGAAAATAAACATCTTATTAAAACTTATAAATTCTTCGCTATATTCAGAATCTAAAATAGGAAAATGTAAAAAATGTAGGTATTAGTTAAAAATATTCTAGCCTTTTTTTTTTATGTGGACAATTTTTTTAACAGCAATTTCGCTCTAATTTATATTAATATCAAAATTTCTAAAACAAAATTTGATTTGGGAGATACTTTAGAGTGATCGTTTTTCGATTTTCTAAGGAGTTTCCCTAGAAAATGTGAACAATCGAGAAAATGCATGGGAAAACCGGGAAAATCAGTAAAACATTAAACAAATATTTTTAAAAAAAATATGTAATACTTATTTAATTATTTGACTATAAAATGGTAAATATATTGTTCACAAAGCATCACTATCAACTGAACTCCGTTCAGAGTTGTTTTTTCGTAAGCAATGGTTTATCGTTGTTTACATGTATAAGTTTAACTACCTATAGCAGTGGTTTCACCCATCTTTATTATCCTAGGACGTCTTTTATCGTATTTTTGTGTAATTAAATAAATAGCACTAACAGTAATAATTATGTACATAATTTATGCCGTAAACTGTGAGGTAAACTTGATTAAATTTAAATAAATTGCCGTATATGGAAAAAAAAAAATTTAAAAATTTGTATTCCACTATTTCACTTAAAATATATGTTTTTATAAATCAAATAAACAAAATTAAGTTTCTAAAGTTGAAACGTTAACAAAATAATTTATTTATTATTTTTGCTAAGTTAAAAAGTCGAAAAAAAAAACTTCTTATCTAGTTCGTACCCGCCATTTAAAAAGTGTCCTCGATACTATTTGAAGTATCTTTAAAATTGTTACGAGTCCCCAGAGTCACAAATAGATAATGAACTATTTTGGTATAGTTACAAACCCATAGTAACCTGTATAAACGAAGATATTCATTTAAAACTTATCCTATAGCTGATGACTTTCCTTTTCCTACACTATACTATAAATGATTTTCCAAGATGGTCAAATAATTTTGTGACCGATTTGTAACTAGTGTATCCGTCGACACGAAATAATTTTCTTTGTTTTGTAACCACTTTCATTATTAAGGGGAAATAGTCACTGGTTACTATTAACTAATATGTTTTGGTATATGTCAGTTGTACATTTTTTATCTGTGGTGCTGTATGTTATTTACATATTAAGAAATTTTACATGCATTACTGAAGCGACTGGTGCCATATACGAAATCTACTAATAGAATATTGTGAATAATTTTGAAATACCCGATCGTTGAAAGGTACAATATTCACTGAATTCAAACAGTTAAGTACATAAGTTTAATTATAAAAATACATAAAAGTATTGTATACATTTTGTATATTTTGAAAATCCATTAGTATTAAATATATACACCGATACATATACATGTTATTTTTTAGAAACTGGTATTAACATTTAAAAACCAGTACGGGAATGACCAAGATAAATCTCGTTAAAAAACGTCAAGAGGTTTAAAAGCGAATAGTTCCGTATACTTACTTTTTAATCGCTTAAAAGCCTTCTGAACGGGTACACATGACAAAAAGTTGCGAAATTTTCGAAAATATTACGTACGAGTGCCTACCCACATATACTTATTCCGATTTGTAAACGGTAAAAGCATCACTATACCTAGATCCTTTTTTATGTCTAGCGGAATTAAAGAAGGAAATATATTAGTATTGCATATTAAAGCCAAATCGTTATTGGAAACTTCAAAAGGATAAGAAGAAAAAAAAACTGACCACAGGCGAAATTTTACAAGGAAATGCAATTGCGGTAGATCTTTATAATGTAATGGATTGGAAGTAAAGGTATAAGAAAAAATAAGCATTACAATATTATGTAGGGATGTAAAGCAAAGTAGAAATCTCAAATAAAAAAAAAAAAAAAAACTTAAGTACAAGTAGATAGAGTAGCAGATACATTTGCTATTCTAAATCTATGAAAATAATAATACATTAAATATATAATGTCGTATGTATTTCAAATTAATTTTTATGTTATATTATATTCTTTCGTGAAAAAATAAAATAAAGAGAAAGGTTCCTTTTTAATTAACTAAAAACATATTCTCGTCTCGGTATCTGTATAAAAACATATGTTTTAA
Organism: Cinara cedri; assembly: GCA_902439185.1. Lineage (NCBI taxonomy): Eukaryota > Metazoa > Arthropoda > Insecta > Hemiptera > Aphididae > Cinara > Cinara cedri. The sequence continues at coordinate 486,916 of CABPRJ010000506.1, read as the reverse complement.
TAATTCGTTTTTCGGTTTACTTGTCCAACCTTCCTAAAGTGATAATAATTGCTTACCAAATTTGTACATGTGGTTATACATTTTTACGAACACGGTATATCTAAATTTTACATTTCGTTTAGATCATACTTACTTTACGTTAACAGAATGATAATTCGATGCAAATGATAATAGTGTCTGGACAAAAACCCAACATATTATTGCCAAATAGCACGTAGGAAATACTTTTCGACCAGTAGTTCCAGCACATAAGTAGAAGACATCGGTGACGCCTCTTCAGACGAGTCTGGTTGTATTTGTAGCGAACTTCTTCACTCCTTATTGTTTTTTTAAACTTAATAAAAAAACCGTTTGAAATGTTTTTTAGAGATTTAATAAAAATCGTGACTGTTTTTTTGACTTGATTTACATGTTCAACAGAAAGTAAGTATTCAACGGCACTTTAACACTTAAGGACAATAATTATTATTTAGAATAAAATACATTTTTCTTCCGAAAACATTAAATATTGCAGGTATCATATAAAGTACTTAAAAACATAATAATTTTAGGCAAGAAATATATATATATATATATATTACATTTAATCATAATATGTTTAAAAACTATGAACGCTATAAAGCTGCATTTTATGCATTTGTTAGTTTTAGTAATTCCACAGCCAATGTCTTTGTTCTCTAAGAATATACAATTCATTTATTGATTAAACTACTCGTGAATATAATCAGATTTAGCAGGAAATTTCTTCGAGACAATTATTTAAAAACAAATAACCTAGAGTCGTATCCATATAAAGTGTACCTCGTTGTGGCCACCTCTGAAATATAGAATTCATTTTGAAACGTAATATAGTTATTTAGATTTTAACATTATTAATATAATTATATTATATTATAATTTTTTAAGCATTAAGTATATATTCAAATTAACACATTGCAATGAAATTCTAATTTAATGTGTGAAAAAGGTAAACTTAATAACTTATTATTAATACTTATAATTTTAGGCTTAGTAAGCATTATTATGATACACTATTTAAATGTTAGTCATTCCACGTTTATTCAGAATTCAATACAAATTAACTTTTTAATATTTATAATTTTATCAAAATTAAATGTTTATATAACACTAAAAATTTATTTTAATGTAAACGTTTAAAAATAAACACTTAATCTAGTATTATCAAATATTAAATTTAGAACCTTTCCAATTCAACTCAACTTCGAAGTTTATCGGAGTTTCAACATTGGAAAATACTATGTATCCCTTTTTACCATAGACGAAAAGAAAAATATTGTGTGTATGTGTGTTTTACCTTTCTGGCTCAGTCTTGGCGTGACCTGCATAAAGTTTTATTTTGTAATATAATCATTATTAATCCGTTCAAAAAAAAAAAATAAGTATATTTAATTATGGGTCTCATTTTTGATATTAGTAAAATAAAAACATAAAAATACCTAATTTTCTTATATTTTCTTGACGTGTGCACATAGCACCAACCTCTAACTTACCTAACTCAACACTAACCGTTATTAACGTGCTTGGCACGCGAGGTAAAAAAAAAATTGCGTAAAGGAATTATACTACAGATTCAACGGAATCAACAAAGAATTTATACTATTTATTATTTAATACAGTAAATACATAATTTCCGAATAAATAATATTATTAACGTGTACTTTCTATGTCAGACTTTTCATAATAATATAACTTAATTACCGAAATACTATAAATAAATCGTATACCTTTTATATATTAAAATAGTCATATTTATTTTTAATTTTTATTAGAATTATAATTATTTTAACTTTAAATTATTATTATTTTTTTTTTTTTTTGAAATTCGTTAAACTTTAAAAAAAATAAAAATTCGACTGTTTGTATCGAGTCATATTAAATACGGTTAAGTATAAATAATTATAAATTCGTTATCACCGCAACGCTCTGTGTTTTTTTAAAATCTTTTTAGTATGCATGAAATTAATCAATAATAAAAATAATTTTTTTTTTTTTTTTTTAATATATTTTTATATCAGTTAAAAACACAAGGCATATAGTATGCTAATAATATTGCAATTCCTCTACAAATACAAATTGTTTCAAATTTATAATATTTCTATCGATTGTTATTAAATTAGAATATGGTTTTTATTAAATGCAGTTAAAAAAAAAAATCATGAAATTTTAAATATACTAATACAAATCAATGTTATTATAGTTTTTTTTAAGATAATAATACACAAGAAGTAACTGGACTATTTGAAATTTTAAAATTGTAGTTGCGTGTAAAAATTTCAAATAGTCTTGTTTTACCCTGATTACAATTGTATTTATTTAATTTAAGTGTAGGTATATTTTTAATTATCTATGGATCTGTTATCTATCGATGGAACTAAATATTAGGGAAAATTATAGTTTCTTGTTGTTATATTATTATTATATGATATTACTATTCCCATTTTAAAATATCATATCACACTGGTTTTAAATTATTTGGTTATTGTTCCTTACCTCCACGCGACTTTAAACATTATTTTAAAATGTAACTTACCCAATGGGGCCTTTTCTATTCCCTCATCCTACCTGTATTTCTATCCCAGGGGGTTTACAACTACCAAATTTTGTTTCGTTTTTAAAGTTGATACCATTCTCTTAAAACCAATCAGAATGTATAACCATATTATTGTCAAAAGGAAAATATTGAAATCCGAAATTTAAACGGGCCATAATTATGAAATGATATTAGATTATTAAAGCCAACTTTTTTCAATGTCATCATAGAATGTAGAGAATGCTTTGTTATTATCTTAAAAAGAACTACAGGTTATTATATCTATAATACCTGCATAAAACATAATTAAATTATTTTTCGCAACAATATAAAATATTTTCAATTATCAAAATGCATACTAATATAGCATATTTGCAGTGCTGCAGCACTGTAGCGATAAATTGTATACGTTTATCGGTGTTAATTTTCTAATAAGTTACATTTAGTATTATTATATATATTATTATTGAATTTCAAACTTCCGTCCGTCCAATTTGTAGGAAATCTTTTCGATCTGTAGGCCGCCGTGGCCTACAATTCTCTAATCATTGTTCTGCTTACTGGGTACTATAGATCCATTGTTTCATTAAACCGAACCAACTATAATGGGCGCAAATAATTTTTATTCGATACTTCAAAAATGATGTTACTACTCAAGGAAAGAACATAAACAAACATCGATCACTTTGTGAATTTGTAAACAAAATAATATATTATTAACCAACAATAAACACGATAACTAGTACGAAATGAACAAAAAGAATGGAAAAACAGAAAATGTTAACACGTCGTTATTAATTCTCGTATACACTTTATCGCGGGATGGTAATATCTCGGAATAAAACATGTTGTGTCAACAGTAATATAAATAAATCGAAACTTAATTTGCGTCACCAGCCAAAAACATATCGATTAAATGCGGAAGAGAAAACTATTTAACTTTCTTTTATACTCTGAGCGGTTGTACATTTATGTTTTTTTTTTTCAGAAACAGTTAACACTGTAATAGGTACAGAAGATTCGAATAACGTATTTAGCTAAGTATTGGTTTCACAGTTAATATTTTTTTTCCCCTTTGAAAAACTTTTCTACCAGAAATTTCGCTCCGATTTTCAAGTGTAACAATTTTTCTGAAAGAAAATCTAACTTGAGTGATATAGAAAATAAACATTAAATTCCCTTATATATCCTATCTTCCCAAAATTCTCACCTACAACAGTCCACCAATCTTGCGAAATATGTCAATTTTTTTTTTTTTTGGAAAAATAATATACCAACAAATATAACGATTTTATGCATAGCATAAAAAAATTTAAAAAACCATCTTAGTAAATTGTAAAACAATTACATTTATCTCTACACTCAGACTCTAAAATTATGAACATTATGAACATTTAATTGTGATGGCCAAAAATCATGAATCATGAATCGATTTTAATACGGGTTATTTATTTGGTTTTAATGTTCATTACTCGGTTTTAAACCTAGGTAAAATTAACTTTGACACTTTTTTCCCCCAATCTTATTTTCTTATAACCCGTGACATCGCATCACACGAGTTTTGCTAATTTTTGTACCTAAAGAGAACGTTTGAAATGTTTGCAGTCATATAGATGTACATTAAATGTAGCGAGGACGTGTCAATTCTAAGAGGATTATCGAGTCGTGTGTGGCTATTATTGTGAGCCGATGATAGTCTTCCGACAAGAGCCCATCGAACGGTTGGTATAATAAACAGTATGTGCACTGTGTACATACACAAACATATGGACCGTCTGCCACGTCACCGGTATAGGAGAGAATTGGCTTTCTCTGCCGTCGGTTACAACACGTCGTTTATTGTCGACTTCCGCGAGTGTTACAAACGCCGTGATTCTCCATCATCGTCGTGTCGGTCGGTTTCCGATTGCTCGCCTCGTCAAGTGCTCTTCAATACGTTATTTTCAGTCCCTCTTCATAATAATATATAGGCTTATGTTATTATATTTTATGACGCATAATATTATATTGGTATGTATTTTTCGTCATACCTAAATCAAGGCATTTTAAAACGATTTACAGTGGAGCTCGTTTAACCATTTAAATATTTACACGTTCAACAGCTTATATCAATGTAGATATATTTCCGATGTATGATCAAGGGAACAAAACAAAATAAAAAATTTCATAATTAAATTATGTGAGACGTTAATAAAACAGTGAGTTATGAATTCCTATCATATATGTAATTTGTACGCCTATGTTCAATATTTCAGAACTCAGAGTGCTATATAAGTATAGATTCTGTTCAAAACTTGTGTTGTTTCATTTTTGGCTGTTGGTCTTTTATTTAATTTTTGGCACATTATTTGGTAAACAAGTTATTTTCCGATGGAGCAAGGTCTGAGCTGTACAGAGGGTGGGAGAAAATGTCCAAACCAAATTTATCCAAGAGTGCTTTTGTATCACATGCCACGTGAGATCGAGCGTTGTTATGTAAAAGACACACTCCCTTCGTTAGCATTCCAGGTCTTCGGTTTTGTATGCTTGACGCAATTTTTTAAGCGTTACACAGGTCGAAATTATGGTGGTCCAAATTGACATAAATTCGATAAAAAGGACCCCTTTCCGATCCCAGAAGACGGTTGCCATCATTTTTCTGGCAGATCATTTTAAATTTCCTTTTTTGGATTTACTCCATAGTTTGTTGTTTCGACTCTAGTGTGAAATGGTAGTCCTATATTTCATTCCTTATCACTATAATGAGTCCAAAAATACCACTCTTTTTTTAGCATACAGCTCCAAAACATAGCGGAAAGTTTCGATGCGTTAATGTTTTTGAAGGAGGTGAACGCTAACAACTTTGACGCGCTCATCATGTTCGCGTTTCACGAAGGTACTAAATATCTTATCTGGCCAGTTCAAATGTCTTTAGAAAGAGGAGAACCTAACGGTCACAGCAGTGGTATCAACTTAGGAAAATCAAATTTCCCTTGACCGTTAGGAGATTGGAGATTTTATTTTTGGGACAATCCTCGTACTTTAGATATATATCAGTCCTCTATAACTTTCCAGTGATTGTTCGGAAAGGTGATGCCCAAGCATTAGTATAATTTAGTAATTAGAGTGTTCTTAGAACGATTCGTTACAATTCAATATGATTAGTTAAGTGTAGAATCGGTCTGTTTAGACAGACCTTCATCACACGTGACTTGCGAATACACCAACCTAAAAGCAGAGGGAAATTAGGAAAATACAAAGAAACTATTGTAATGCATATCAACAATAGAAACTTATATATTCAAATATTTTTTATTTTATGTAATTGAAAACGAAATAAATTATCTGTATATTGTTAAATATTAATATATTATTTTAATAATAAAAATTATAAAAAATGTTTATTATTTTTTAATCATTAGAGTAAACTTTTTCCATACATTTACTTATTTTTTGTGATTTATGACTTAAAGTCAAGAAGTTAAGGGCATGCAATAATTTTTCATACATATTTTCCACGTTTGTTTTAATTATATACTACAATGTTCAATTTTTAATAATAATATTTTCAACGGTTTATAAAGTAAATCTGTTATTGTTTCGCGAAAAGATAGACTTCGTGTTAAAAGGATTAACTTTAGTTTATTCCTTACGGTTGTTTACTTTAATAAATAAATAAAATAAGCCTCGTCCCAGGAACGGTTTTTGTTTTTACGTAAACGTAATAAAAAAAAAAAATTCCGCTTCATAGTAAATCCTTTATTTAAATGGAATATTGTTCCGATTATTTTACTCCTTAAAAAATTATAGCTAAAACAATATTTAAAAAGGTTATCTAAACATAATCTAAACAAAGATGATTATAATAGTTTTGAATTCTGAACAAAAATGTTCAAAATGTATTAGACTTTTATTGATTTGTATTAAAAAAAATATTCTAAAATTACTTTATAAAGTAACTGGAATTTCTGTTATTAACAGTGTTGGAACTTATCTAGATAAAGTAATATTGTAAAATTTTACTTATTTAAATAATTGTCAGAAAACAACCAACTCTCAAAATTTAAAAATTGTTATTTAGGTTACTGGGTAGATAATATCAGATTACACATTTTGCTAAAAGCAACCATACCACTATTGAAGCGTAACGTTATCTATCAATGTTTCAAAAACGTACTAAATGAACCTACTTAATTATTTTACCAAAATATGACATATATATTATTTTAATCTAGATATTTTCATTTTTTTATCTTTCATCTTTATCTAGATACATTTTTCATTATCGATTTCCAACACTGGTTATTATTAGATTTCCTTTCGGAAAAAAGTGCTACACTTAAAAATTTGAGCAAAATTTCTGGTCAAAAGGTTTTTAAATGATAAAAAAATATAAACATTATAAAACTAATACATTCCTTGCTCAGCACAAAATCTAAGAACTTTATTCAAGTCGTCTATACCCTTAATGTGTCAACTATTACAGTCAACCAATCATTCTTAAAATTTCAACGATAAATTAAAATCCAAAAAATAGCATATAAGATATGAATGGTATGATTTATTATTTATTTCTATATAGAAATATTCATTTAAACTTTAGACTATTTTTTTTCAGCGTTTTAATTGGCATATTAATTTTGCGCACTTGGCAATTATACAATACCTACTGTTATGATAATTATTATTATAAATAAATATTATTTTTTTTCTATATGAATTTAAAATATATTGTCAATTACTCACCTAAAATTATTGCACGTAAAACCATAACGTCGTCATCCATAGTATTTTTGGGGTCTCCTGTTGGACGGTATGTAGCAATATGTAAGTCACGGTTAGACCAAATCAGTTCGATATACTGGCACTGGTTATGTTTACTAACACACTATCGTGTTGGAAATTCGATGGACTAAACCAGCTTCAAGTGTACCTAAAATACTAAAATGAATAGTAATTTTATTACATAGATTCTTAAAATAGTAAAGGAAAAATTAAAAACTATCCTTGTACGTGTGATTTGAAAATATTAAACCAGTTTGTCATATATCGTTACATTTACACACATGTCTGTCTTTTGCGAATTTTTTAAATTACGGAATTTAGCCTAATTTTTACAATAAAAGTTGACCACCACACATAACCGTACACATTATGTTTTATTTTACATATTTTAAATAATATTATAAAAACTAGAATAGGTTCCGCGGTCGTGTCGGTAGGGATTACTTGTCCGTACGCCATTTATTCAAAGTATTTGACAGTATAAAAAACCACATACCACGCAATTGACCCCATAAACATGTGGTCGGCACTTCGTCAGTTTCACGGGACTTCCGGTGAATTATAAGCTCTCGTCCGATATATCGAAACACATCCGGCCACGGCTTCGGCGTTTGCGGGAAATTCGCCTACGCTACTCGTCAATATTAGTACCATCCGATAATATATTTGAAACCAAGGGTTCTTAAAGTGATTTTACGCAAGATCCTCGGGTAGATCCGTGTATGGTATTGCCGTGTAAATCCACGATTATATTTTTATTTTTTCTACCATCGGTACAATAAAAAATTAATATTGGTTTCTAACGATGATAATAATGATACAAGTTCGCAAATTTAATTAGTTTGAATTTCAAAATTAAACGTGATGCTATGAAGTTTATTAAAAGGCCTATTTTTTCGGTAATATTATAATCACTATTATTACATACCGCACTTTATTATCCTTTTACTATTTGTTTAACATTGTTTTTTTTACTTTCTTATGTTCACCATAATACCTATATAATACCTACATCAAAAACTTGAAATAAATTTATAATTAAATTTTAATTCGAACGTATTTGTCTTTTAACATTGCTATTTTTTTACCCAGAATTAAATACGTATTTATGATCCATTTAGATTTTTGAATTTTCGAAAATCGTTTTGTTTTATAATAAACATTTAAATTAAATAAAAAAAAATATATATTGTATTAATTCAAGAGATATTTGTTTACTGGGACCGAGTTTACTCGATTTGGGTATACGAACGTGATGTTTGCACCGTAAATATTGACACATGAGCCGCATTATTTCTTACACGATAAAGTGATTGTCATCGGTTGAAAAACGACTTTAAAAATTGTCTTGTTGACGGTAGTAATATTATTTTATACAGATATGTAACAATTTAAAAAAAAATTTTTACGGTCAATTGATAAAAAAAGACGGTATAATAATGTATATAACCGTACATATAATTTAATATGTATTTTGTCAGTTAGATAATTTCTGTAAATAAAATTATTATTATAAAATAACATTTGTTTAAAAGTATGGCTTTAAAATTGTATAACTATACCGTTAAATAATTCAAAATATGATTGAAATCTATAACAAAAACAAATCAGTAAACAATAAACAAATGAAAACGATAAATGATAAATAACGGAAAAGAAAAAATAATCGATTGGGACATAACAGACAGTAAAAAGTTCGTGTTACTTTTAACTGACAACAAAGGAAATAATTAATCATTTTATGTTTTATCATCAAAACAATATACAATGCACACTTTTGAGTTTAGTTTTGTTATCAATATTTAGGTTTGACCAAATAGTTTATTATTAGATGGTCTAGACTATAGTTACAATCCCAATGCTTTAATTTTAAATTCAATGTGTTGAATGTAAATATTAAATGGATATTAAATTTTTGATATTTTATCCTATATAGCATATAACGTCTAGGTAAGTCTAATATAAGTATAATTACCAAGTTTCAAATCTCTACGTGTATGAACGTGTATTAAATAACCGAATCGCAAAAAAAAACTCCCAAAAAAAAAATTATTTAAGAGCTCAAAAGTTTTTGCGATAATATCGTAAGAAAGTAATTTAAAAGGCAAAAAACAAGATTTTTTGTGATTTTTTGATTTAATAATTTTTTTTGGTAGAAAACGTCGTCCGTGTTTTTATAAAATAATGAAATCGTGAAATTATACATTTTCCCAGGTTTTTTTCCCGCTTTAATGCTTTTATTTAAAAAATGGTGTCGAAAATCAGAAAATGACCTCTCTAAAGTGCCGTTTAGACAACTTGAGCTTTCAGGAAATTTTCAAACGTAAAAATCGGAGCAAGTTTACTAGAAAAAAACTTGTTCACAGGCTAGAAGAAAAAGGAAAGAAGAAAAACATAAACATCTAAATAAAACCAATAACTCCGTCGCTACACTCGCAATCTAAAATCTATAAATTCTCACTGCATTTTTATTGACTTTTGAATATTTCGAAATATTTACGTTTTATAATATACGTATTGGTGAAAGCTTCATGCAGCTTGTTCAATTTCAGTGCCAGATTTAAAACTCTTCGTGTGATGGAAAAATGACGAAATATATTTTCACCAACTTTTTAAATAGAAAATTCCTCATAAAAATAACGTCACAGCTACAACAATTTTGCTAATAGATACTAGAATTGGGCTCTTTAATGTTTGTAAAGTATACTATTTTAAGACAAAAAATAATACATTTTCAGGCATGCTTATTTTCTGGTAAATGTGCAATACTGCAAGCCCGCAAAAACGATCCTGGCCCATCCTGACACCAGAAACCTTGTCCCGGCTCGAAAATACCAAATATAATTAAATATCTACCAATGAATTTGACCGTGTTATTATATTATTAACTACTTCATAAACTAACAAATTAAAAATAATTATCAAATCACGAATACCCTTCTCGTCCCACACAGGTACCTAATATTCAATGTCCACTGTAACTTCAATCTATTCGTTTTATTTTTTCGAGTTTTACACGTGTTACATTTTTATTAAATGATTCTTTGTTAAAAGGAAAATAAAATAGAGATAGATTCTCATTCGCAAGTTCGAGTTTATACGCATTTCGCGTATACAATATTGGAATTTTTTGAAATAAAATATACCTATTACCTTAGGTTTATGTTCTTCGGAAAGAAATATTTTAGAAATATGCCATGCGTATTTCTGACGTGAAACATTTTCAACTCCGTTTCCAGGAGTCCTTATTCGTCTCTACTCGGAACGGTCGGAACCGTCAAAATTATGCGAAAGACGCGTCACGTGTTGGATTTTCTATCGATAAAATAATATAATATAGAGCTGTTTATTTCGACATTTTTGCGACAGTGGCGTGTCTATTCGAGGATTTATATCACTTGTAAATAACAGCTTTTTATTAAATATACGACTGTACACAATGCACACCGTTATATTATAAATATATAGTTACCCGTTTTTCGTGTATATCTCAAAGCTCTTATTGTTTCAACAATCCCGTCGCGACTCACGAGACGACGATGGTAAAAACTGCGGTATTACATCAAACTGTAAATTTGATCGAGTCGACACCATTGAAATCGTGCGTAGATTTATAATGCCTAAATCAGCTTTATAAATGTCCAACGCCATGAATAATAAGATTATAATATACGTTTTATAGGTAAATGACATATTCAATATAGAGAACGTGATTAGAAGGCGTGCCGCCGCCCGTAATTGGGCTGTAGACTATTTTACGCGGAAGAAATCGACTCATACTATAGACTTAATTAAGAAATCGAATTTTCTTTAGAGAAAATGGCGAACACATTGTAATGTGCAATGTTAGTTTTTTCTATGTTGCGTGATAAAAAACAATTATTATTGTCCAAAATCTGATATTTTTAAGTTTTTCAATATTCAAATAACTTGTTTCGTAATAATGGTATAAAAAATCAATCCAATGTCCCGCATTGCAAATCCTCTTTGCTTTATGACATAGATTTGGTGGTTACTCAACTATATCCATAACCCGAGTGGTTTTTGCTCACGTTTAAATACTAAACGGTTATTCGTAAGCATTTGTTGTCAACTTCATAATTGCACATTACATACTTGTTGTTATAGTACCGGACTACTTGATAATGTATTAGATAGATTATTTAGTTCGCTTACATCGATTATATTTCGGGATGGACAAATAATCGCCTCGTATATTTGTTTTCATATTCTATGACTGCGTACCGATATGATATCGGTTTTCAAACTAATGACGCAGTCGTCAACGATAATAATTTATTTCTGTATTATTTTATCGTCAGATTATATAATTATTATAATATTTATATATATTATGTAATGTACATTGGATTTTAAAGTAGGTATACTTGCGGATAATGACGCAATTCAGCATACATAATATCATATTGATTTGTCGAACTTGCAGCCACACAAACATAAGCCGATTAGACATCAAATGCGAGTAGGTACTTACCAATCAATCTAATCGTTCCAACTCGTTATAAATGTAAAAAATATGATTCTGTGCGATAAAAATTAATTTAAAACAAAAATAATAGAGATAAAGATTTACTAGTTATATTTGTTTATGTATGTATATATATAAAACAAATGGATAAACATCTAAAACACGTTATACGAACTTACAAACTACACTTTTATGATGTTATTCTCCACAATAAATTCTTTTGTAGTTACGTACACGTATTATAACCGAACTCTTGAGTTCTTGCTATTACAAATTTTTCGCTTCCTTTTTTATTTTTTTAATCTCAAAATCCACTTTGTATGAAATAGTTTTACTTTTGATATTGGTTAATTTTATTTTTACGTATAGCTTTTATCCTTTTTTTCCTTTAGAATTTCAGGTTTTTTTTTTTTTTTTGTTTGTGTCATTTCTAAACCGTCTATATTGTTTATAAAGTGTTCAAGTGTTCATGTAGTAAAAATTTGCTCCACGATATAGGTACTCATATATTATATAATATACATAAATGCTTTTCGCGCGACAAAGTGGATATTTTGAATATACATTGACTACCTTTTCAAATTTTATACAGCGGTGGTCTAAATTTTAATACAAACTTGAAATTTTTTTCGGGTATTTTAAAATGGGTATAATTTACAGGCAATATAGGTTTCCGTTAAAATCGGTTTATTATTATTATGATTATTATTAATATTAGTCAGCGGGAAACTGTCGTGGACATTGGACATTTTTAATATATATTTTTTTTTTTACGTATATGCGTGTTATATTTTTTTTTAACTTTCTAGAAATGCACGAAAATTATTTATGTTTTACTGTAATTTCAGATATAATTATTTTTTTATTTAAATGTTTGGAGTAATATGACTTTGAAGAAAATTCTCTAAAAACACAAATAATATTGTTATAATTTTTGTTGACGTTACAAATTAATGCGATTTCCATTTATAAAAAAAAAAAAAACTAGCTGTGAGTGTGTTATGAAAATGAAAACATGAGTGTATATATTTTCGCAGATAATTTTGGAATAAGAATAACTTTAATCACCTATTTAATGAAAAATAAAGATGCGGTTTTAAAATTTTGGAAATCCAAAAATAATATGCAACAACTTTTTAATATTAAATTGTGCATAGTAAAAAACTCTTCAATATTGATCATTTTATAAAAACATTTTAGATTCTAAGTGTAGCGAAGAATGTATTGGTTTTACTAAGATGTTTATTTTTCATACTGTGTACAGAAATTTGACTATAAATTTTGCTCAGCTATATACGTGCGGCACCAGTTTTGAAAAGGAATGTTGTCCAGATGGTACTTTTCAGAGGTCATTTTTTGATTTTCCAGGCGATTATCATAGTATATGGGAAAAACCTGGATGAAATGTAAGAAAAACGGGAAATGTACTAAACGTAGGTATTTTAAAATATTATTATAGTCTTTTTTTCTGTGTGCAACTTTTCCACCAGCAATTTCGTTCCGACTTAAAATGATGGTAATTTTCTGAATAGAAATGTGACTGGAAAGTTACTTTAAGGAGGTAGCTTTTCAATTTTTTAGGAATTTTCCCAATAAATGTGAAAAATCGGGAAAAATATGGATAGATCTGTACAATATTAAACAAATATTATTAAAGAAAATATATAATTCCTATTTAATTATTTTACCATGATATGACATATATATTTTTGACTAAGCATTACCATCAACTGAACTGCGCTCAGAATCGTTTTTTCCTTAGCAATGGTTTAGTAATGCTTACAGGTATACATTAAACTACTTATAACAGTGACTACACCTAGAAGGTTTTTTTTTAGTATGTGTATATTATTGTTTATTTGATTTTTTTTGCACTCTATATATCGATCATCTGGAAGTATTGAACTTTTGTTAACGGACGACCACATCTATATAGATCAGTCATTATTTCCAGTGCCTTCGGTAAAGTTTAACTGTTTAAATGTGAAAGTATTCATATATGATATAAACGATCGATATAATTTTAATTTTATTACAATATTCGTAACGTATAAGACTAAGCTTTATTACATTAGCAATTGACTGGGTTTTATTTTTTGTGTATCTATAAAAACCGCAGGTATAAAGTACCTATACTGCTGTTTATGACCGGAACGCTCACCGGAGAAATGTTTTACGATGACGACGGCCATTGATCGCCTTAATTTTAAGCACTGCGCAAAAATCAACAAAGTTAGTGGGCGTGGAAATAGGGCTTGTTTTAACACGAACATTTCATTTTTTTTTTTTTTTTTTTTATGGAATTAAAGAAACACAGTTCCACGTGTGTTCCGTATAATATTGTCTGAAATGAAAGTTTTACACTTTAAATTTACATATTTTATACAGCTGAAGCGCATGTATAGTCATTGAATTTTAATTGATATTTTTATTAAGTTAATACGCTGTACCTTATTATAATATTGTTAATTTTTTTTTTTTAGATAAGATATAATATATTTTTAAAAAAATACACATTTAATACTTTAATATTATTTTTATGAGGTTTTCACTGTAAAATGTATTGATTTTTACATTCTAATCGAAAATATATCGAAAACGTGTTTTTGGAAATGCAACGGTACCTAATTCGACCTCAAAATTGTTTAACCGAATTACAATCAACGGCACTTACACTATTATGTTTCCATAAACAGTTGTTTTTATTATTTAATTTATATTTTGATACATTTTTTTAATCATATTGTTAATAGTTTTATACTATGATTTTAAAAAAAAAAAAATTAATTCACATATTTTCTTTAGATTTTACGTCATCAATAATTTATCTGAAAATTAAACATTAAAAACTTCTGTAGTATATTGTAAAAAATGTAGTAAACTTTATTTTGGTGAAAAAATATTTTTGTCTCAATTCTATTAAAACCTATCGAGTTCAGCAGAAATCCCGGAAAAGCTGAACTTTTGCTATATTGCCCGTTAAAAATCATGGACGGCAAATACCTGTCTGTGACGTTCTTTCAAAAGACAAATTTATTATTACGATACACGGATTAAATTTTTGTTTCACGAGTGGATAAAGTTACTATCGGTTTATACATTTATCTTTTTATTAAACGTTTTATATTACGATTATAAGTTTTAAGGTATAACAAAACACTAATTTTCTCAACTCAAATATTAGTAATGTAAAAAAAAAAAATTCTTGAAACAAATCGTTATAAAATCTCGGGAAAAAAGTTTAATTTAGTTTTTTTATTGCGAAATTCTACGTATAAAATAATAATAATCCATAACACGTTAGAACAGAGTTTTATGAACAGCAGATTTACACTACTGTGGTAAGTGTTACCACGAGTTTTCCTTGTTATACATATAGATAAATAAATAAAATATTCATCAAAGTATATAATCATACATGAGTCTGGTTTACCGACACGATTTGGCGAAATGAAATGTGACGGTTTATGTTGTTTAAATGCTATCCGATTTACCGCGAGCTGACAAAAAAAAAAAAGTTTTGCCGGAGTAGCCACAGGTGTCGTTAGTGGTTCGAGTACAAAACTTAAATTAATCTGGCAAAGACAAAAGCAAAAAAAAAAAACAATTAAAATTAAAACATAAATTACAATTTTTCAGAAAAACTTCGGTCCACTACTCGCTGTGGATAAAAGAGAAAACTTTATAAAGTCATTCCCACGCCGAAATCAATACATAATATAAAAACTTCTTATGCGTGTACAATAGAACTGAATTAACACAAAAAAAAAAGAAGTCGAGGGGTGAAAAAAACGATTATGAGAAATTGTCACAGTCGGCAACTGATGCGTTGTTGTTATTAAAGTACAGTTAGAATAAGACGCAGAATATTCGCTTTTTAAAAATAGTACGGAATTTGTCCGTGTCGAATGATTACTACTAACAGCATTTACTGTCTTGTTATAATTCTGATGAAAATTCTCCCAAAAAAATGCATCATACGAAAATGGAAACACGAATTTCCGTTTAAATCACTATGATGTGAAACACGTGATTATTTTTACGTGAGTTCTCATCTGTGCCTTCTTTCTTTTTTTTTTTATCTTTTTTTATCTTCCTTTTATCATACCGAGAACCATTGAAATAATAAATAATAATATTTTTCATTATCGAAAAATCGAAAAATCCACTAGCCGACGGAAGAATAGTCTTTTTATCCTCTTCTTCATATTTTTTTTTTTCATCCACTTCCATACTTTTTTCTGTTTTTTTTTTTATATTATACAGATATAACAGTATATGATTTCTAAAGATTTGAATATAAATGGTAAAGTGTGCTAGCTATACATTCGTGATTTTATTCTTTAATAATATAAATTCATATAGTATAATAAAGTTTTTCAGATTCTAGTGTCGGTTATTTTTTCGGGACGATAGCGTTATTATTATTTTCAATATTTTAAAAAAAAAAAAAAACCCCGAAAGAAAATTTAATTTAAACAAAACTACTTATTTTTTGAGTTACTACAGTAACATAATATTATAGTTACGAATAGAACGTGGCTTACGGATATAATGCATACGCCTCCGCCACGGAGAAAAATTACCTAATCCCAAAAAATATTCACGCAATAATCCCCTTCCAGTACTAAATATATAATTTCTATTTAAAATATTTCAGATTCAGAGAGTTAGTTTTATCAAAATATTAAACACATTTTTTTAAAAGATAGTACAATTTCCCGATACATTATCTTGTATATGACATCTCGATTGTTTTAGTTTTTGAGCAGAATGACAATTTTATATTGATTTCACAAACACGGTTTTTTTTTTTCAGCAACCGCTTTTTTGGTCATAAATATACTCACACAAATCGTCCAAAATGTATCTCTTGAAAGAGTCAGATATTTCGGGCGGTGATATTTTAATTGAAAATTAACTAAAATGACGATATATTTGTCTACCTATGGATCGAAATATATATCGAACATTTATCAGTGTTCATTAAAATTATAATGTAAATTAAAGGCCGGTAAAATGTATCCGTTTGTTATTTAAACTTTTACTTCAAATTTTGATTGATCATGTTGGTATTTACCATCTAAAATGAAAAACTTGATCCGCGTATATACAAAATTATCGAAATAAGATTTCATGAAGTTGTAACTTATTCTTATGTTTTTTTCTTTTAAAAAGTAGGTACCCCGTTAATATGGGCAATTCAGTATTTATATTAGAAACAATATAGTTCAAAAGAACGAAAGTAATATTAAATATTATTCACCAAATTAAAGTATAAAATACAAAATATTCAAGACATTTATGCTTCAAACATTGCATTAGTTTTGTAGGCATTATATTTATTTATTTTTTTTAAATACAAGTACATTCTTGTATATTATAATGATTATTTCTGAAGTTCGTTGATAAAAAAAAAATAAAAAAAAATACTAGACGTGGAAATAGAATTTCAAAAAAAAAGTATATACAATATATATGTATATGTATTTGAAGTTCCTCTCGTCCGTATAATAATATGACTTTTCTTGCACTTACAATAGATCCATTACTCATGCAACACTCGTCAATCGAAACGCTTTATATGTGTATGCTCGATTTCACCTAAAAATTTACATTTACTCAAATGCAAAATGAAATTCGAGCGGTTATTCCCTCTATTGCTCTAGATATTTCCCTATAAAATACGAAATATTCAATAAATCAGTATCTATATATATTATTAGAGTTAAACCCAAAATATTTGTATTTTGATACGCAATTTTATACGACTGAGTTATAATTTATTTGGTTGATAGTTTGATACATCATAAATGTCGCAAATATTTATAACTTCTTAGCCACAACGTTAAAAATTAATCATAATTCAATTCAATTGGTAATTAATAACAGTGTAATAGTATTGCTGGTTTTTTATTAGTTTAGTTAATTTGGTTAAATACATATTTTTTTTTTTTTCATAAATACACTGAATGGACTGTTTTGTTATTGAAACGTCATTGAAATTAGGGATGAAAATTTGAAAATAATTCTCCGCGAAAAAACCCGGAAACAAAACTGACTATAGTTTGGTGAAATAAAAAATTACTGAATGAATTATATTTTTAATAAAAAACTGGGTAAAAAACATTATTTTTTTAGAAAAAAAATCATTTTTAAGTATTCTGTTTTCTAAAATTAATTTTGAAAAATTGTAAACATCCATATAAACACTACAGAACAATAAATACAAACAAATGTAGATAAAATAAATTATTATCTTCTTGTCAATATTTTGTTTCACATTAAAATCATTTATTTTTTTTAATTTTTCGAAACAGCTATTTCCGAAAGAGTTTATTTAATTCTTAAATTTTCTAATTTGTCCATTTTCCCATACCTTTAGAAAAAAACTCATTTCCCTTTTGTAATTTTACCGTTTCGGTTCTTGTAATTAAAACGTTTTCAATTTAAAATCTTTATAATCCGCTGACTGGATTATAATAATAGTCGCTATACGCCAAACTGCAGCACAGTTGACTCCATCTGTTCGTTTGTACAATAAACACGTTTAAAGTAATCCAATAGTTACACGTAATACACGAACCCAGTTTTTAATATTGAAGTTAATTGCTCAATAAAAACACTATACGTAGGTATATCCATACTTTATCTCTTGTACATTTTGTATCTTAATTTAAAATCACGGTGTACGTGTGTTGGTACGATGATAAAATTTAATCGGCGTAATAAAAATCTCGTTATTTTATTATTGACAATTAAAAAATGTTCTGGTTGTTGTCGATAAAACTATTTCAAACCAAAAATCGGGAAAGTATTTAATCATTTAACAACGTTAGACCAACGACCAACGACGTTTATGCAAATTTACTGCAGGAGTCACGGGGTGTTGGTAGTGCAAAATAATAAGTCGAATTCGGTGTGTCACGTACAGAGAACACGTCATTTTGCAGTGTGTCGCGTCCCATTCGCGATTTAATTTTAAATTAAATTCTTTCTGTTCGCGACACTCGTATTATAAATACGACGGAAACGTATCTGTGCGTGATGTCTCTCGCGCGAAATCAATCGAAATATTATTATTCGACTAAAATGAATAAAATAAGATTATTGTTTCTGTAAGATTATACGAGTATATAATATTAAACAAGTAGGTGTGTAGATCTTAGGTTAAATTGATTGTTTCTGCGAATATTTCAAACAAAACGAAATTAAAATAACCAAAAACCTTTCAAAAACTTTAAAAAAAAAAAAAAAAAAAAAATTGGTCACACTTAAAAATGAAATTTCTGGCAATTCTGTGTAAAACTCGGTTAAAATTAAAATTAAAATAGTGTTATTAAGAATTAATAAATAATAAAATAATAAAGTAAAAACAAAATTATTAAAATGTTTAATACTCGTAAATGAATTAAATAACATTCACATTAATTCAGTTTTAGAAGAATTACACATACACAGTGAAATAAAGAAAAATAATTTCAGTACCAACATTTGTTCAAACTAATATGGAATTGTTTAAAAAATTTTGTTAAATTATTTTTGGAATTTTTAATAGCAATTGCTATTGAAAGATCAAAAGTACGTTGTGGTTTCACCTCAAATATAAGGGTGACACAAATTAAGGTTAATGAATGTTACATTAACATCTACTTGTTTCTTAAATTGTATTTATTTTTTTTTTTATGGAATTGGTACTTTAAAAAATATCATTTAAATAGTAGTCACTTAAATAAATCATTCTGTATATAAGAATAGTCCAGTTTGTTAACTACTTAGAACGCATTCCGAAGACGTTCGAGTTATACAAGACGTTTAAGTATGCACTGCAGCTCTGGAGTAGAGCATATAATAGTAATCTCGAGTAGAAATACTAATCCGTCACCGTCATGGCAACACTGTGATGAGTTTTTGCTACACAAAATACATAATCTTTATACAGGAAAGCCAAATCCATTCACACAATCACTAATTCGTCACTCATTTTGGAAATTCGATACATAAAGGGTAACTCATGAATGAATTTGGCAATTCAAATACGATATTATTTAGGTTTTTGATTATTATACTTTAGTTAGATTAGGAAAGGTTAGCTATTTTATATGACAAAGATAAAAATTTATTTTTTATTATTTTATTTTTTACGGGCAAAACCGTGCTTGGTAACTAATATAGTAAAATTATAGTAATATTAAAATACATGTATTAAAATAAAATATCTTATATCTTTTTTTTCTTGCTTACCAAACCTCTCTAAATATTGAAACGAAAATATATTATTAAATTTCCTCGATGTTTAGTTTGTGAGCGGATGAAAGCCAGTGAGAGATTTTGGTGATTTTTTCATATGAACCTATGTTAAAGATTCTGGCAGATTAGTTCTTTGCAATAGATCTGTGAAAACAACTTAACCTAAACTATTATCATTTCGGCCGTCTGATTTTCGTTTATATTATAACTAAATACTAATGTAGGGATTATAAACCTATTGTCCACCGAGCTAGGTTATCAGTTGTTGTAGATTTCTATAGAGATGTGAAATGTTCTATTTTAAAATTTAGAAAACTTAAAAGTTTTCTTTTAAAAATTTGACGAAATTCAACCCAAATTATAAATTCAATCTACATCATTGGGTAGAGAAATTTGAAAAAATGAAAATTTAATTTTAAAAATTACGAGAAAGTATGCAGATAATAATAAAAAAAAACTTGTGTTGACCTCTTTATATAAAAATAGTTCAATTTGTGTTTTATTTCATTTATGTTTTATGCATACGAGCAAACACAATTTCATTTTCTAGAGCACAACGAAATCGTTAAACAGAAATAAAAAAAAAAAAAACCGGTGTTATCAAATTTTATTAGTCCGCCCAGATCATCACAGTAAAAACACATTTTATATTTTTGTGTATTTTTAATTATCATTATTTTCATACGTATTTAATAACAAAACTGCATTCTGAGGACACATTTTTTACATAAAACTAGTTTAATTAAACGTGAAATCATTCAATTAATAAACAAATAGATACATTTGAAACTAGAATTTACATAGTTGTGCAACTTAGATTCCGAGAAACTTGCGATTTTGGTTTTATTGCAATAGTTTCATTTGGTCTCATACTTTTTTTATTATTTTACAATCTTGTTTAATATACATACATAAATTAAATTAATATATTATTTTCTAATAATAAATATTTAATATTTATAATATTAATTCAAATATAATTATGAAAAAATGTACTATAGTTGATTTATAAATAGTATACAACCTAGACACAGCGGACGACAAGTCTTTGAAATTTTAGTTTTATCGGTATGTAGTAATTATTATCAAACTCAATGGCATTTGTTTGACGAAAATAATTTCTCCGAATTGTAGCCCACCTAAAATTATCATGTTTGATTGCCGGCCAATAAATAAATTACTATAATATGTTTACCTATTACAGCTACCTACTAAATTAGAACAACCCGGTTCCAATATGTTTAGTGTACTTGAATGTACATTCAGTATGTACGAGTAAGCAAGTAAAAATATATAGCCAAATTTGATTTTTGATTATATCAATGCATCCTCGAATAACCGGTATTAGTTAGATATTTGACGGTATATAAATTTATCATTATCGTATGCCCGCAATATACCTATTTAAACTTCAAACGCCCGGTAACGAGTGTATGGTAATTTTAATACAAGCACGCGTGTAACACAAACAAATATATAATAATATTAATAGAAGTGACGTAATTTTGTGTATTGTACACGCACATAAAACAAACAACTTCTAAATTGTTCTCAAATATCAGTTAAACTTTGATTATTGAAGTGCTTTACTCTGTTATTATAATAATAATAATTCATATAAACAATAATAGCATCACAATAACATAATTTGATTCTTATTAAAAACATTAAAACTATATTATGATACATGATTCACGTTTTGGTTAATTTGACTAAAAGTTATTGTCTAAATTACCCTTTAGAAATTAGTTATTGCGTCTCGTCTTGAAAGGTTTTTTTTTTTTAATAGATTTACGGGATGTAATAGAATAATAACTAAATATGTTACAAGTAAAATAATTAGCGGGAAAAAACAACTCCTTGAATTAAACAAAAAGAAATAGCTGACATTGGGGATGAGAGCGGCCACTGTTGTAGATGAGAAGTTTGGAAGGTAGGATACATAAAGTTATTTCATTTATATCCGTAAGCAATGATAAACCATTGCTTGACGATAGGTGACTCCGAGCACAGTCCTAATACATAATTTGAAGTGCCGGAATTTTTTTCGCGAATTTCGTTTAAATTTGACTTTAAAATGCTTATTGATATAAAAAAGTCATCCACTGATTTTGGAAATTTGACCACGTCTAGGAAAGTCAAATATAAGTATTATTAGCAGTTTTTAAGTCTCTACATGTATTTAAAACTGAATCGCAGCAAAAAAACTCCTAAAAATTAAAATTCCTAAAAAGCTCAATAGTTTTGGCGATAATATCGTAATAAAGTAAATCAAAAGGCAACAAAAAAGGTTTTTTGTGATTTTTCGATTAAATCATTTTTTCTGGTAGAAAACGTCGTCCGTGTTTTTATAAAATAATGAAATCGCGAAATTATACATTTTCCCACGTTTTTTTCATTCTTTAGTGCTTTTATTTAAAAAAAGGTTGTCGAAAATCAGAAAATGACTTTTTTAAAGTACTGTCTAGACAAATTGAGCTTTCAGGAAGTTGCCACGCGCAAAAACCGGAGCAAGTTTACTAGGAAAAAACGTGATCACAGACCAGAAGAAAAAAATTAAGAAAGAAAGAAGAAAAATATAAACATTTTAGTAAAACCAATAGCGCCCTCGCTACGCTCGCAATCTAAAATCTATAATTTCTCACTTCATTTCTATCGACTTTTGATGATTTCGAAAAATTACGTTTTATAATGTATGTATTGACGAAAGCTTAACGCAACTTGTTCAATGTCAGTGTCATATCTAAGACCCTTTCTGTGGAGGAAAGAAACGAAATATATTTTCACCCACTTTTTAAATAAAAAAATTTCTCTCTAAAATAACGTCACAGTCACAACAATTTTATTGATAGACACTAGAATTGGACTCTTTTATGTTTGTAACGCATAGCATTTTAAGACATAAAATAATTAATTTTCTGGTATGCTCGGAGTTTACTAGGAATAAACGTGTTCACAGACTAGAAGAAGAGAAAAAAAAATAAAAAGTAAAATAGCAATGTAAAACCAATAGTACCCTCACTATGCTCGAAATCTAAAATAAAAATAAAAATACTATAATAATGATAACGTTAATACCTTTTTCAATCTATTAGTTTATAAAAGACAATTATTATATAAAAAATTATCGAGAGTTTAAAGATTTAAATTTTGACAGAGAAGAACGAAAATCTACCATCAACCAATGGAAAGATTGAAAAATAAAAGAAAAAAACAAAATATTTTAATTTATTGTGTATTATTTGATAATACAATTATAGCATATTATATTTTACATTCATTTCCATATTAAACCTGATATTTTTGTAATTATTTACATCAAAAAAGCTTTTGACTTGTTTACAGAACAGAAAATTTGGCCCTTGGTGACTTTCTAAACATAATTGCATTATATTTGATCTATTCCGTGATTTCTGATTACACATAGCAAGCGGTATAATTAATCGTAGTCCTTCGTACCAGCGACATTTTGATATCAATACGATCCATCAAAGTTCCACGGCGGGAAAATGTCGACATTTCCCGGCGAGTCCGAGTACGAGAGTGTTCGAGTATTTTTATGGGTAAAAGGTCGTTGAAAAAAATAAGCACGAAAAAAAAATAACAAAAAAATTTCACACACGGTTTGCACGAAGCGCTATTAAAAATAAAAGCGTAACTTTTAAACGGTCAGGAGAATTCCTTGATCATATCCAATGGAAACAATGATATTGCATTTTATATCGAATTTCTATATTTCACTAAATATCAATCTTGCTTATAGAATCTTAAACCCGCTGATGATTTGAGTTTCAATATTATTGTACAGTATTCTTAAAACTGTTTATATTTGTATAGGGTATTTTAATAAATTATTATTAATCGTTACCTTTGTGCATGAATTAAATATAATAAAAGTTGAATAATTATTATTAAAATTCATTACTTAATAACTTTGACCTTGACTTAATTGACCGTGTAAGTTTTTGGAGACTAAATATTATTCGTAGATAATGTGTCAAATTTAATATGATCTCTTTAATCATTAATTTTAGAGATATTCAATGGTTTTTCTATATTTTTATATAAACCCTGAATAGATAAATTGATCTCCCTTAATAATTTATCGTAAGACACTCACATTATCTCAGAAAGTATTTACTCTTTTCGGAATTTTTTTTACAAAACATTTTTAAAAAAAGCCAACACTACAAATTTACATTGGTGTTTTAATAATTCACCACTACTACTACTCTGTCCCGACCTAAACATAAACGTGAATATCTCATCAACGGTTTGAAGGAAATCAAAAATTTCAACACCAACATTTATTTTATTTAATACTCCATCTGTTTATGAAATATTTACTAAATGTTGCCATTTTAAAAAGAATAGTAGGTAGAGATTTTGCCCCCAAAAATAAGGGTGACAAAAAAATACATAACAATAAAATTATAAAGCTGCTTGTTTATTAAATGTTCTATGAAAACAAATTCCAAATAAAAATGTAATCATGAGTGCCTTGCCATAGATTTATCACACTGTATATTAATATACTGTGTTTTTATTCTATTCGCTTCTCTTTATAATTGATTTTTTAGGTTCATTCATTCATATTAACATTTGTTTATACCTTAATTTGTGTAATACGATTGAATCAATATCTGGTGATAAGTTCAATACAATTTTTTTGGGGGGAAGATAGTTTTCATTATTCAATTTTCGAGTATTTCGTAGCGTGTTGAATTATTATTGTCGAACCATACGTACAAAAACATTGTTAAAAGGGATTGTTGTAGGACAGAAATATCGCCGTCGTGACAGCGGATGTTGAATAGTGCGTGGGGTCTGGCAGATCCTCAGGGACCACACCTTTTATATATGATATATTATATGTGTGAAAGATCGCGGTTCCTATACTCGGTGACTTGAAAGGTGCGGTTTGTATAATAATGAAAGATGAAAGTGTATTGTATATAGTAGGTAGGTAAGTTGGCAGGTTTAGTTCGGGTAAGAGTTCCCTTAGTATTGCTACAGAAATTTATCAAAGGTCCGTGTGACAATGAATCAGACAAAAATTTCATATGCATATTTTTTTTTAGATTCTGAGCGTAACGTGAAGAGTGTATTGGTTTTACGAAGACGCTCGCACGCATGTGTGTGTGTGTTTTTTTTTGTTTGTAAATCATTTTTCCACCTAAAATTTTATTACAATGATTAAATTTAGGCGCGGTTTCTGGTATAACTAGTTTTGTTCAGTTGATGAATTTTGGTTATATTTGTATATCTTTGATTCTTTTTTAAAGAATGGAAGAAAATCAAATAGAAAGTTCAAAGACTTGAAATTTTCACCGAATACCTTTATTAGCGCTTTCTAATCGACGCACAAATTTCGAAACATTCTGAAATTTATTGAGTTATTCATAGAATCTGATGAAGTTTGAATAACGCTTTACCTTAATATGAATAACGTATAACCTAATTACGCTTAACCTTTTTAATTGCTTAATCTAACCATAGCGATATTAAAATGTTCTTCATAGTCTGGATTATAGCAGAGTTCGGGATTTTGAAATAAAACAGCATGGAAATTTACGCAATACACCGTTAGGCAAAATTTAAATTAAAAAAAATAATAATACGGTCGGAAAATATTAGAATAATTTTCTACTATAAATTAAATTGCACACGATTGTAAATGACGCTGTAAGATGATCGTTTGGTATATAAATAAAAACAAAATTTAAACGTTATTAAATTTCTTTCAGGTTCGTGTCAAACTGTTTTATAGAATGACATATATCGTTTACCTACACTAAAAACTTTACAGACACGGATTAAGATATTATAAAATATGGAAGCTGTCGTAAAAAAACTACCTCTATATTATTATTATTATTTCACAGTATATACAATATTACTAAACTTTTGGGATAAATAATATAAAAAAAAAACTCTCTTGTCAATATAAATAACTTAACTAAACACTATTGATATACAAAAAAAAACCCAACTTCCATAATATTACAACACTTGCCCGTATAGTTTTAAGAAAAAGTTTGTTATTTTTAATACCATAGGTTCGACTAGGTACATATATTAAAGGATATTTTAAATGTGAAATTAATATATAAAAAAAAAAATTAAATTAAATTACTGCTGATTGAAAGTTTAAGACCAAATAGATATTTAGTTCGAATAGTTCGAATATTATTTACTTGTTTGCGGACATTTATTATTTTAAACGGGCATCTTAAATTGTAATGACCAAGTGGTGTCGATTTTTTTGTGAGTTAAGGGTGTTCATGAATTCCATGTGCAACAAATATTTGTGAAACAAATTGTTTGTATTTTGAAGCAAAGCGAGAAGTCTATTGATTTTACTATTTTAAATATTTTGTTTGTAAACTCATTGAATATAAAACTTGTTCCATTCAAAAAATACCTAGTGAGCTTCTGTGTTAAATTTTAAATATAAATTACTTGGTAGTTTATTAATAATTTATTAATCAAAACCGAGTAAAAAACGAAAAAAGAAGAGTGTATATGCTGTACTATAGTTTTTAATTTCATGTAAACAAAGAATGATTCTAAACGAAGTTTAGTTAACATGTTTTGAAATTCATCTATTTGTATGATTTTCATTTAGATTGAAACTTAAACTTTGTATATTTGTATATTTGGGTTTATTTTTGTCCATTATAAGTACGGTTTATGATGAACCTGCTGTATAATTTAAAAAAATTTTAAGTAGGCAAAAACCAATTTAATAAAATTAAAACATTAAAAAATGGACAGTGTCAAATATAGCTCATTAGTTACCAAAAGTTTTGAAAAATTTAAAGAAAAGAAAGGTCTAAGATAACCAAACGTATGTTCAGTCTCCGCGATTATTTTCAATGATATTAAAATAAAATTGAAAATAATAAAAATCGTTGTTATTTACATTTTCTGGGTTTTCCTAAATTTTTTCCCACATATTAAAAAAACTACAAGGAAAATCAAAAAAAATGACTTTAAAAATTTATAAATATCTTTATAAACCTATTGTATTCATCGCTCCACACTAAATCCAATTTCCCCTGTGTTTAATTCGGTTTTATATGTTTTTCCTGGTTTTTTACATTTGCTGGAAAAACTCCTTGGAAAATCGATAATATTATCTCTTTAAAGTACCTCCCCAGTCTGACGTCCTTTAAGAATAAGTAGTATCATGGTAAATCGGTGTAAAATTACTAGTAGAAAAGTTTTACCCAGAAAAAAAATGAAGGCCGTAATATTTTTTTACTAATACCTACATTTTGTACATTTTCCGTTTTTCCGTATAAGCTACACGTTGTACAACGGAGCAAGATTCTTGGTAGAAAAGTTTGTACAAAAAGTTGACATATATTTTGCGATTAAAAACGTACGTAGTCCGTACGAGCGATGACTTGAGACTCTAGGTACACCAAAAAATTTGTTTCGCAATTCATGTTTAAACCCCAAGTATGTTAATATGAATGTATTACCATTAGACTACATATTTAAGTTTAACAATTTATAATTATCTAATATAACATATAATCCGCATAATACCAAAATTTCAATTAGATGTAATTTCGTACCTTAATCAGTCCTCTCAATTCTGACTTGACCATCGTTCTTAAATCAGCAATAAATGTATGTTCAAAAAAAAATTATTATAAATTTTAATTTTTTTACATATTTTTTTACTCAAACGATTTTCGTAAATATTTGATATTAAAATTCCTTTATAAAGAAGAATTTTACATTAAACTCAATTTATTTTTATTTTTTTGACCACAAAGTAAAACTTCGGGTTAAATTTTCACGCGTTTCCGTTTAGTCTAACAATTCTATCACACAGTATCTACCGAATAAAACTCGCAAAATTAAAATGTTTATAAATAGCACGAAAATTACTAAAATTGTTTGAAAATTGACCAGAGAAAAGATAAATATAATTTTCGTGTCCAAATTTTAAGTCCTTACGAATATTTTTAGCTGAATTTCAACAAATAGCAATATTAAACATTTAGTAATAAAACAAACAATTTTCGTAATTGTTTTATTTTTCTTACGTTTTTCCCACTTTTTTTCTTTAACGGGGAAAGTCAAAAAATCAATGGCCTCTTTGAAATACCCGCCCTAAGAAAATTTTCTTTCAGAAAAGTGTCTACATCATTTACATCGGACTAAAACTTATGGTAAAATTTTTGTGCACAGTATAAAAAATAAAAAATATACATCTTATTAAAACTAATAAATTCTTCGCTACACTCAGAATCTAAAATATAACTGTAATATTGCTTGAATTTCGCAAGAAGATCGTTGCTTAAAATTATGAGGAGAAAAGTGTATACCTCGTAAAATACTGAAATATAGACCCTCAAATACTATTGAATACTAGGTTCCTTCAGTTTACAGCACAGTTACCAGGGGTCCAGTCAGCATCCAGTTTTCAGCCACGGATACTCACCTTTTCAAACACAAAATGTATTTGTCATCCTTATGCACTTCCAGGAATAAAGATAACCGCCTATTAGAGGAGAATGAATTTCTATCGGCATGTATAGTTACGGATATTTAAATTTACCTCAGGTGGTTGTGTATAATCATTTATCCACCGGAATGTTATATATAATTTTTTATGAAATAAACATGTATGGTAAACCATTAGGGTCATCAAGTACAACTACCATAAACATAAGAATAATGAGAGCTAAATAGAGCAGCCCGTCTACAGTACTATAACTATTGTATGTGTTTGAAAGGAAGGTGTGTTGGGAGGAAAAGAGCCAAAAGTAAGTGCTTCTGCTGAGCGAACTCAAAGAAGGAAAAAACGAGTTACATGTTTAGTGCCTCATGCCACCCGTGATTTCCTACTCTATAGACTTCCACCTGACCGCCACAATATACCTCTATGTCGCTGATACGCCTAATTAATAATTTGAATTAGTGTGTGTCTTGCTATAATAAGAGCCACTTTTTAAGAGGTGTTATTTGTAATGAAACTTGCAATTTTACAATATCACCTTGATCATTTATTTTACAAAGTAATTATTGAATATATTACAATTGTAACGGAAGTATACACAAGTATTTTTATACTTGTCCACACATCATCCGGAGACCATTTATTTCAGAAGTGGAAAGACCGCCCGATCGATATATTGCGTAAACAAATATTTTAGACCGTAGGAAAACTATAGGAAACACACTACTAAAAGACCCTTTTTATACAATAGAGAGGTTTTTTTTTTAAATTTTGTATTTTGTGGAACAAATAAATGGAGATATTTATTAAACCAACCACAGAGCAGTATATCGGCATATCCAAGAGTCTCGGTGAATCAATATTTGGTCAAGAAATTCACATCCAGTCAAAGTATAATAGTACCACGAAATGAATTCAAACATTGTAAAATCAACAATATCAAACGTTGTACAATGTACATATATATTGAATATTTTATGCAATTATACCTATATAAAATATAAAGTAGGTACCTACCTGTACAATATAATACTCGTGTAGCACGAAAAATGTCTATGAAAAATAAATTTAAAAAATTTAAGATTTAAGATGGAAACGATTAAAAGTATTACGCAATCTCAAATGGACTAAAATTATAAATTCATATGAATATATCGTCAGTGATTTTCAGCATGTTATACTTTTTCACATATTTTATATCTTTTGTTCCAGGGAGGAAGAGCTTAAATCACTATTTGACATTGTCGGTTTGTTAATTTTGTCTAGTTTAATTTTTGATCTTGTATTTTTTTGTTTAAATTACATTAGCTAATGTATTTTTCAAATTTGAATTTGGTTATATTTTTAATCATACAAAATTACTTTAAGTTCACGTTTGTGAACATTGCAACAAACTTATAACAGAATTCAATTAAACTTATCAAACAGATGTTTTGTTTATTTGTCAGACATGATTGGAAAGTATTTACAATTTGTTGGATGGTCGTTTAAGAGTTATGAGCAATTTTTTAAAAGCGTCGCTAGGTTCACGTCAACGACCAATACTTCATAATTAGCTTCACAAACCAACACAATACTTTTCATTGCAGATTATTACTTTGGTTCCATCATTTTTTGGATATCGATTCATTTCTAAGAATGCAGTTTTTTCTAAATGAAAAAAAAAAATTTTATTCGAAAAGTACCAACAATTTTATTTCAATAAAAAAAAAATAAGATAATATACGAGCTTATTCGTATTCGATCATATTCGTGCTCTGGTCGAGTAAATTATATGTTGAATATAATGTGATGCAAATATTACCACCCGAGTGACTACGACCTTCGAAAAAATTCAAATTTTCACGAAATATCTTATAAAATATCGCACATTTGATTTATAATAATAATGCGGACTTCAGATGAGTGCTTCTCTATGCGTATAGGTATAGTAGATATATAGTCGGTGAATCTATACTTACCTGTAGGCGATATATGAACATCGGTGAATTATTTGAAAAAATAAAATATTCGCATTGTAAATATAAAAAAAAAAAACAGTGTAAAAAAAGAGGCAAGTGTACGTCATATACTATATAACGCACGTCTAAGTCGGTATTACACGCGGCCTATCGTGTTTTCCAACGCGCCCGTAAAAGAGTGCAAAAAAAAAAAAGTAAAAATAAAACACCGCCAACACCTTTGTCGACTTTTATCCCTTCGTCTCGTTCCTCTCACCCTTTCACTTCGGTCCGTATAATACCGAGTGATATAATATTATGTATACACGTCCGAAACCCCCGCAATGCCTCTATCGCTTCGACTACGAGTATTTTACGGCCAAGAAAATACATAACGAATTAAAAAAAAAATGAGAAATAAAAATCCAAACAATTTTGAACCTATCAAAAAAAAAAAAAAAATTAAAAAATCATGCGAGGTCATTATAAAAATATCATAATATAATATTATTATGATGAAAAAGGCGGACAATGTTTTCCTTATTTCTATTCTTTGTTATATGACGGGTCAACTGCAAAAAAAAAAAAAAAGTATAACAAAAACAATTTTAAGGAAAAAGTTCTGGCTCGTCTTCAATTATAATTATTTTTAAAAGTTTTTATAATCATTTTTTTTTTTTTTTGTATTTCTACTGTTGTCTAATGTAACTTTTTCGGTTCCAGTTTCAATGTTATCTTTTAATTGACATTAATTACTTGCATCAATATGGTTAATTATACCTCAATAAAAACCAAATAACTCGAAAATATCAAATACCTTAATATATATCCTAAACGGCATTTGTTAAAAAAATATTTGCTAATCGAGCCGAGTGGTTCTACAAACATTTTTCAATTTTAAACCAGAAAAAACAAAATTTCCTTGAAAAATAACACAATTCAAATTCTACGTGCACACTGCACACCGAAATATCTGAAATAACTATTAGTAAATAGCAAAAACAATTCTATTATTTTAGATTTTCTTTTTTTACTTTTAGTCATTTAAAAACAATTGTTGATTTCTGAAATTTTCAAACCTTATATTAGTAAGATTTTATAGCTATGTTTAGGTATATGGTATTTTCGAGTTTTTTGGTTTTTATTGAGATATTATTGTTTTGGCCGAGTAGATTAAATAAAAAATTTTCTCGGGGTCCATCCTTAATACCGTTTATTGGTCAATAAAATAAGTTAAACGTTTTATGCAACAATTGTTTTGTAATTGTCTAATGGTTAAATCCTAATGAAAATAGTAATATTGACAGCATTTCAACACTGGATTTTGCTTGTATTCGTTTTTCGTTAGCAATGATTTGTCGATCTTTGCACACAAATACGAGTAAACATAAAATAGTTCTATAGATATAGAACTATATAGTTCTATAGTTCTATATAATAGTTCTATAATAGAAGTAGAATCCTAACTCCTTAACTTTTTTCCTTCAATAGTGGTACACCCAACAACAGTATACCATTTTTAAAATTGTTTTTGTCGTTCAATAGTGTTTGGGCATCCTTGTGCGGCACAGCTAGTGGTTTATAAAATATTAATTAAGGTTTAGGCATTTTATGAGGATGGATAAAACTAGATTTTATTTTTAGGGCGTGATCCTAAAAGTCGTCGCTATAAACTATAATATCGCAGAGTTATTTCAAAGATTGATTTGGCTGTTAGGAAAAACAAACATAGTAATTTTAATACTTAAGAAATGTTTTATTTTTTGATTTTAGTTAACCATTTTTATGAAATGTCGTTAATGCACGTCATAACTGTAAAAGTGTTTTTATTATTTTTATAAAAGAATTCGGCTGGCCATTAATGTAATAAATAAAAAAAAAAATAGGTTTTACTATATTTGAATACAAATTGGACAGTTTAAGGTGTGCTAAAGCATGCTCGGCACACCCCGTAGCTCCGCCAATTATTATGATATAGTGGTCGGTGCAAACACGGCCGTCGTAGTGTCGGTTCGAATTTTCCGTCTGTAGCAAAAGTTTCCGTACCGTAGCAGTGAATTCTCGTCCGACAATAATACTCAGTCCCGTAATGTTTTCGTCGGGAAATCACTACAGTGGAAGAGAATTCCGCTCGTTTCGCGATGACGTTCAGTACAGCAAATAATATGTCATTC
Source organism: Cinara cedri (assembly GCA_902439185.1). Classification (NCBI taxonomy): domain Eukaryota; kingdom Metazoa; phylum Arthropoda; class Insecta; order Hemiptera; family Aphididae; genus Cinara; species Cinara cedri. Next base: position 454,269 of record CABPRJ010000506.1, on the reverse strand, counting down.
CGTTCTCGAAAAGTAAAACGCGTTAATACGGACTTCGGGTGGAGACAAGAAAAAAAAATACAAATATAAACACAAATGACGAACAAAAACGAATTGTTTTTATGATATAATATCATTGTTGGTATACCGTCAGACAGGTGCCACAGAAATGCATTAATATTATTATGATTTACTTAACCTAAAAATTTGGTAACTAATAGATTATCACATTAGACAAATAATTTTATAATCAGAATTCGGAAATTCGTATTCACTAAAAAATGAATAAATACGTATTTATGAGCTCACGCGTTAAAAACTATCTAAATACACATAGAAAACACAACGAGATTATCGAATTCAAATTGATAAAAAAACATGTGAAATACGGAGTTTTTTTTTTGTTTGTATTCTGTACCGAAGACCGTTTGATATTACGAGTGGAGAGTATCGACACAAGCCGTGATATCGAAAATATATCATGTTATCGGACAAGGTTTTTTTTATGTTCAAACCCGGTATTTTCAAAGAAAAATTTCTTTGGAATGTAAAAAATAGGATTATCAATCAATATATAGGGAGATTTTAATATCAACTCACGGTTTTTGATTTCCCTTATTTAATATCGGGAAAAAATTATAACAACTCATCATTGCAAACACCTGCCTACTCAAAATCAGAAAAGAAGTCAACACGTACACTTATAACTAAATATAGGGAAACATGTAAAATTATTTATCAAACATACTAACCCTATAATAATAATACCGAATAACGATAAGAATTTATCTGTTAAGATAAAATTTGGTCAGCGCGCTACAACGTTACTGCATGTCGAACATACTGGCATCGTCTATACTACTTAAATTTCAACAGTGTTTCTGTCCTCGTTCAATCCAGTCATTTTATTAGTATATTAAATATATTTCACGATCGTTTTCCTTCTCTCCTTTTTTTATCTCGCTAAGCTAGTATTTTTAATAAATGAAACTTCTGTACATACATTCATACATTTCTCATAACCGCGACAATCCGTGACAAAAGTGCGTAAAAAAAAAAAGAATAGAATAAAATATATACATTTATATAAATATATTTATAACCGCTTTGTGTATTTGTATCACGCTCAGATACGTGGTAATATTTTATCAGTATACCTATACCCTTTGGACTAACCCAAATAAAAATGTTTCACCAGACATCTTCGTCTCTCGACTCCCTACCAAACAGTGACGTAGCCGAGGGGAGTTGACTAAAGGGACTTTAATAGCCAGTGGCGTTGTATTTAGAAAATGGTTTATGAGACTTACACCTCCCAGAAGCACACAACTTCTCTAATATTAGTGGCTTTTGTATGATTTAAGTTATCATAGCCATCTGAATTGTATAAATACAACCCTCCTCACCAAAACAAATTAAATAAAAACAAATAAGTCTTAAATACACTGTTGTCTACAGACAAGGACGCGGATCGGGACTTTAGACCGGCCTGAGAAAATTAATATGTAGCCGCGCATATTTAGGAGGGGTCGTAGGGGCAACCTGCAAGTGTATCTTGTTGATCAAGTCAATTTTTTTAGTCGATTAAATTTTACATTATTTTACATTACATTTTTAATAATGTATATTATAGTATATTTATTGAATTAACAATATATACTATAAATTGTTATTTATACAAGGTGATTTTTTTTTTCATGAACCAGCTGTAATTTTAAGCGAATTTGATTACTTTTTTTTCTAATCATTACGGAATCGTTTACAGAAGGGTTATAAATAGGCAATTTATTACCCTTCCCTACTCCTCCGGTCTAAATTTTAACTGTTATAGCTCATAAACCGTAAATCCGATATTAGTGTTATGCATATCAAAATTTCTAAAAATATATTCTCTACTCCAATCTGTGTTAAAAAGGGAGATGGATTCTTATTTCAAAATCAAAAGTATGCACTTATTTTAGGTATATGAAGTAGGGATAATAAATTAAAAATAATTTTAAAATAAGCTTAAACGATTCCATTATGATTAAAAAAGCAAAAATCAAACTATTAACTATTTCACAGTTTTCTTATGTGTTTTTCGATTTTTCTCATTTATTGGGAAAACTTCTTGGGAAAAATCAAAAAAATGACTTTTTAAAAGTACCTCCCAAATCAAATATAATTTCATAAAATATGCTATCATTGTAAATCGGAGGAAAATTGCTGGAAAAAAGTTGTTTACAAAAAAAAAGCTGTAATATTTGTATTAATTTAAACAAATACCTACATTTCGTACCTTTTCCAGGTTTTTTAATTTGTTGAGAAAACTCCTGGGGAAAATCAAAAAAACGACTTCCCTGATGTACCAACTCAGTCCGATGTTCTTTTAGAAATAATACTATTGTACATTGTAAATCGGAGCAAGATTTTTTGGTAGAGAATTCGTCCACAGATAAAAAAAAAATAAATATCTTTGTAATACCATAAGCTTCTTCGTTCCACTCAAAATTTAAAAACACAAATAATATTCTGAATTGTAGGTACACTAAATACCAAATAACAAAATATAATGAACGTCAAATGCGTGTGGAGTGTAAGCGGATAACAAATTTAATTAGAAATTAAATAGAAGCCACTAGCGACTACTAGACAGTAATTTGTGCTTAGACATTTAATAATAATATTATTTAAAAATAAACTTAATCATAAATAAAAATAATCATATCATCCAGACACGCATGCACTGTCAAAAGTCATGTTAGTCACCCGCCTCCGGTCACATTATACGACGTTGCCGCTCGGAATAACCCATGCTGTTGTTTTTATTATATCTACAGATAATATTATTAAGGAGGTTGGTTATATGTTAATATCAGTTTACACTTATCCTTATCGTTGTCAGTGTATAAAAAAAAGTAATAAACATGATTTAAAAACCTATAGTTGTAGCCAATTTTTTTTTTTTTATTAAAACGGAATAAATTGCAATATGTAATCAATCAGCCCATTCTGATTCGTTAGAGAACGGCCCATCGGGGATTTTTCCGATTGCCCGATGGCCCAATCGGTTACTGGGCCTATAGATGACATTGATGGAAACAGTGTATAATTACTGTTTTTTTACACAAAATTCTCCTAGCATAATCATGCAGCTGTCGGAGGGTCGCAACAAGTATAGCTACAAGGTATGCTAAGACATTTTGCATATTATTTTTTCATTTTGTAATTGGGTTTTTAATCAATTTTTTTTTTTTTATAAATTACATTGGTAAAAACACTTTTTCTAAATTTGTAAGAAGATTTCGGCCCTTACGTATGCCAATGAGCCCAGCAAAATCGTATTTATTCACCCTCCTAATTCAAAACCCTTGCTACACCACTGTTTCCCACACAGATATACTTACTATACCCTCTAAGACGTGTCTTTAATAATAAATTCTATCGATTATACCTCACTAGACGAACGATCAACGTCGTCCTACAATTATAATTATATATCTTGGTAATTATTGGTTTACCCGCAATGGATTTCCCGTCACTTGACCTGGAAATATTTTCAATCTGTACTTTGCGCTCGTTTTCTCGTTTCATATCTTATTTTATTTTCTGTTTATTTTTTTTTTTTATGCCGTTGGAAAACCTCGTATACACATTCCACAGACTCGGCGGTGTGTAATAAATGACATACCGTAGGTAGGCAGCTATATAATATAATAATATTCGACAAACATTCGGTATGATTCAGCGAGAGAGGTGTGGTGTAAAACAGGTAGGTGCACAGGTCGTTATTAATACAAGGCAAGTCAAATTCAGCACCTTCAAGAATCGCTAACATTATTGTACATAATATGTATAGTTTTCGTTCGCAAAAACGTCGAGGCAGCTTTACTATTATTGTACAGGAATTCAGAATAGAATTTATTGCACAAAATATTATGTCTGACTAGAAAAAAAGTCCAAGGAAAAAAATTATATTATTATCACCCTCCTCGCGTAAACATCGTTTTCTCATATATTGTGGTATACTCTAAACACGATGTATAATTTGGAGCGACTAAGGACGCTTTTTCTCATACATTTTTTTTACTTAGAACATTCTGGTAAAACGTTGTACAATTTAATCTTGTTTTTTTTTTCATTTAAATATACACGGGTTATAGTCTCGTCTATTTAATCCCGTAAAACTCTTACTAAAGAACGTTTAATGAAAAAAAATATATTTATATTTTAAAAAAAATTAATTTTCTTTCTTTAATAATATTATTTAAAAAAAAAACTTTTTAATAAAGTGGTTTATTATTATTAAGTTTTTGTTTTAATGTGGCCTTCATTTAAATTTTCATGATGATGTTTAGTCGAAAAGATCGTCGACTAATAAAGAGACCGACAATAAAGAGCTAATACTGTTTTCCTTTTTGAGACAATTGCATTAAAACGGCTTTTATAAGTATAATAATATAATATAATTCGAGTAAATTAATGTGCACTTAGAATAATTTAAAAGCAAAAACAAATGTTAAAAGATAAATAATGAAGTATATATTGTGTACAATTATTTATTTAATTTACGTACATAAACATAATTCTAGTAAATTATTATGATGGTCGGATGGCAAAATTACTACTAGACTAAAATTTAAATAATTTATTGTTAATTTGTTGAACTTTTAAGTATTTTTTGTTTAGTTTATAAGTGTAGTAAAGAAGCTATTTAGTTTTATTAAGATGTGTGCTTTTTGTTGGAAAACACTTTTTTTAATTTAATAAAAATGCTCACATTTTTTTACACAGTATCTACAGAGATGTGAAATGTCCAATCGATAGTACTTTATTTGAACAATTTTTCACAATCTTGAAGGTTTATTGGATATTTTGCTATGCGTTATTAAAATAATCTCGAAAATTAAAATGTTTGAGTTGTGTCACTGTCTACTAACAATGACGATATATATTTTTTGATTTTAAATGTAGTGAAGATTGCATTGGTTTTACTAATTGTGTTTATTCGTATACATTTTGTATAATGTGTGCTAATTTTCGATTCAAAGTAAAACGAGGAATATTGATGTTATTGTGATATGTATTTACTTTTTAAATTTTGTTTTCCATCCTTATACAGTGTACACTGTACAACTTTTCTACTAAAAAACTTGAACCAATATAAAAATGACAAGAGCACTTTTTTTTTTTATTGAAATTTGGATCAAGTTGATACATTAACGAGGTCATTTTTTGTATTTTCCCAGGGTTTTTCGAAATAATTATTAAAATTGATTAGGAAAACTCTAAAATACCGTACAGGAAAATCGAATTCATATTTACGGTGTTAATAACGTTCTAAAAATCGTTCCAAGATTTGTTTCATTATGTATTTTAAATTTATTCTGTTTTCTATCTGAAATTTTATTCTAATTTTAAAAATTAGTATCTTTTTGAAGAAATAATATGTTGTTTATTCGATGAGTAAGAAAGTAATTTTTGGATTATCCAAACAGTTTTCATATAAATTCCGTATATTTAAATATAATAGGTATCATTCGATTTAGTTTACATCCGTATACGCATCATTATAGTATTGATTATCTCATTATTACTCGCACTAGCTATTTAAAGCGATTATTTAGTTAAATTGCCGGTTTTGGAATACTTCATAGATGGTTAATGTTTAGGCCGCTAAATATTCGTTATTGCTCACTTCCCATGGTTCTAATCTGCTATTAAAAAAGTTATTTTTTTTTATAATATAAAAGTTCAAGTTTTAAACTTTAATACGTATTAATTACTTATACTNTTCGTTATTGCTCACTAATTTTCTCACTTTATTCTCTGTAAAATGTATAGATACTTATCCATTACTTAAATAGCTATATTCCCAATATCAAATAATAGAGAAATAAATTAGATATTTAATCATATTTTAGACCAACAGAATATGACGATCGAATATTATAAATTTCTACGTTCGATATCATTTGTCAAATATCTTTAATTGTAAATAAATGCTTTTAATAGTTAGTATTTTAAAAAAAGAGGGGGCTGATATTGTGTGTTACTTTTGACTGGTGTATCTTCGTTTTTAGTGAGAAGTTAGCAAGGTAGGATACGCAAAGTTATTTAATTTATCTAATGCCGCAACGATAAATTATTGTTAAATATTCAAAGACAAGTTCAGTTAAACATGTTTTGAAATGCCTCAATATTTACAATTTTCCTTAAAACTTGAAATTCTTGTTAAAAAAAAGTACACAATTACGTTCTACTTGTTTTTAACCACGAAGAACACCATATAATGAACCTCTCATTAAATTTTTAATAATTTCTGTCCGGCTTAAAAATGTTACTCACAACAAACCAAATCAATATTAAAATATAAGTAATTGCTATTAAAAAGGAAAATTGTGCGTACATATGAAACTATAGTTTGTTATTTAAATATACTCGTATACGTTTAGAATTTGGGTACATTTCATACTCACCGAGTTTACTTTTCTAATGTTTTTATTTTGTTTCATGTGTTTAAAATTTGTTTTGGCTCCTCAAAAATGTTCAACATTTTAAACAACGTCCATCATAAGTTGTTCTTAGGAAACTATTACAATACCAAAAATCCATAGTAAATCTTTTTTTTTTTTCATACGAAAATTTATTAATTGAAACATTTGTAAAATAACGTTTTACAATATACTTTTATTTTTATAAATATATAAAGTTGACATTTTGACGAAAACAGTGAAAATCACAGCATTTCAAATAATATTTAACATTAAGTTGGAATAGTTTTTCTTCAACATGATTTATCGTTGCATATACAGATATAAATTTTAACAAATGTATACATCCTTGCCAACTTCTCACCGACAACAATAACGCACCCATTTATGCGAAGTATGTTATAATGTATATGTTATATATTTAATATGTATATTTTACTTGATTTAGCAGTTTGGTTCGAGATATTTGATATAAAACGTTATGAGTTATATTTGTAACAATGTGTATGAACTTATCGCGTTTTCTAAATTTTTCCCGGCAGTTTATGAAACCGTTTCGGATAAAAAAAAACACCGCGGAAGAAAAGTCATAAACAAGCGTTTTAAATTTATGGCGCGGCCGTTATTATAATACCTAATAATAATAGTATGTTGACCAACCTCATGGGTAAACTGAGTTGCTAGGAATCGTTTTTCTAGTGCGGTAATTTATCGACTGCGGTGGTTTCGAAATATTTAAGATAATAACACACAATATTGGCTTACGCCGAGGCGAACCGCAAAAAGCCCTAACTATTATAAACATTTTGTTCACATTGTTTACTTCACGTAAAAATTTAAAATAGCACCGCTAAGTAATTCTTGAATGTTTTCGCGCGTATCTTTTACAATTGACTATTTTATAAAGTTCGCTCGTTACTTTTATACCAAAATAATTATATACATTAATATCATAAATAAGTTAATAAAACTCAAACTTCACTTATATTATGCATTATTTTGATGTCCACAAATGAAATATACATTATTTATAATAATAAACGAGATTTCGTGAGCTTTTAATACGAAAATAGAAAACCTTGAGAAAAGCATTCGGGAATTTTAAACTTGAATGTCTGTTGTTAAAAAAAAAATAATTAATTGAAAAGGAAATAATATCAAGAATATTAGTGGTAAACGATTGTGTTTATAAACACGCAAAGATCGTGTTGGTCTCGGTCGAGAAAACTGAAAAATCAATAATTTTGTAATACGCTATTAAGACCTACAATACCATCATTTACGGAGCAGAAACATGGTCATTAGGAAATTTAGATGAGAAAAACTCTGAAGGGAGAATAACCAAAAAAAAAAAAAAAACGAACAGGAAGGATTCGGAGAATATTGGATACAATGAAAAATACAAAATTACAGTAACGAAGTCAGAATCAAGTTTAACACATGACATTGTGGAAGGGAATCCAAAATTAAAGAAATTCTTGTGAAAACGCCGTGTTTAAGATTGAAGTACATAGTGAAGAGAGGCGTTTAATCTATGAATGAAGAGTGATATTAGAAAAAAAAAATCGGCTATTAGGTAGAATTGCAAGAGGATTGGGTATGTGGTGAGATAGTCACAAAATAGCCAACAACCACGATCCCCAGAAGAATGACAAACCCATCGCGTTAGGAAAATAATATTTTTAACGATCTTTATACTTTACGCCACAGTATTCATTTCAGTTATATGACTCACTCTATACCATAAACAGTATTTATCTATTATTTGACCGAAAAACCATCAGACACGTAACTGTTCTATTACTATATCTACCTGTATCGAATGATTTTCATATTCTCACTCGAAAAGTGTCGAATCAAATTAACATTAAAATACGGGTCGTTAAGTTAAAGTCGACTCTATAGGTAAGTATATTGAAGTATAGAGGATAAAAAGGAAAAGTTTAGAAGAAGGGTTAGGTGTTATAATAGTTGCGGTGTTTATGTCTGAACTTCGTCGTAAATATTATAAAATGTGCGTGACAAAAGCCGTTCCACAAGTGGTAATGATTTAGAACCATTGTCTTAATTGGATCGTAATGCCCGTAAATTTATTAATAAACATCAACTTCAGGAACAGGACCCGGTGAATCGGATATATTATACAAAACAAAAATTATTTTACGACCCATTAATCCTCGAACAACTGCGGTGAATGGTGAAGGGTAAACTATATAAACGGCAATTTTTTCTTTGTTTACCTGCCTTACACCTACCGAAGTACGGTAACACGAATTTCCTTACACAACAGTAAATCGGCTTAGTTAAAAATAAATTACTTACCTACACACGTGTTCATCTCCCACGTGGATTTACAATGTATTTTCAAGATAAATGTATTATAGCGGGATAACAATTATTGCATTTTCCAGTTTTTGAGATTTTGAGCGAAGTGAAAAATATATTGGTTTAACTATGGTGTTGTGTGCTTGTTTGACAAATGAGTTTTTCGTAGAACCTTGGATCTAGGTGGTTCAGTGAGAAGATTATTTTTTTGATTTTCTTTGTAGCTTTCAAATATTTGGGAAATACCGGAAAAACGTATATGAAAGACGAACAAATTTACGTCAGCCAAAGTTTTGTTATTTTCGATTTTTACATACAGTATCAAACTTTTTTTTTTTTTATTAAATTTAATTAATTATGTTCCTATACACGTGATAGTTACGAAATTTATTAATCACTCGATGAGTGCTCTGATTAATTTGGTAATTTAAATAGTTTTGAATCCTTTGCATCACAATATCACGTGTGTAATGTATAAATAAATATAGGCTAAAGTTACGGTAAATAGAATCTCTTATTGGATATGTTAAAATCGCACGTACAGTATAATATGTATTCCAAAAATACTCAAAAACCACACCATCAAACTCTGAGTACCTCGTTTATTGTTTCAGCGTCAACTTACCATACAAACGTCAGTTGAAATTTCATTATAAAAATCTATAGTATTATTACTTATATTGACTTATATTATTGACTTCATACCTATATATTTTATACCGATACTTTTGTCGTTTTTGTTAGTGTTCTACATTCAGATTTTCTATAGTGTATGTTATGAATAAAGTATATAACAATAAATTGTAAATATTTTTAAGAAACTTAATAAAAATATTAATTTTCAGTTTAATCCTATTCTTACATTACATTTACAAAAACATTTGAATATCAAATACAATGTATGAAAAAAAAAATTAAATTAAATTAGGTCCTTCTCCAATAACCGATAGATGAAAATATGTATCATTACCTCGTCTACTGCTACAACATTATTGATGGATTTTAATTTATAAAGACTAATATATTATGTTAAATAAATACTGAGAAGGTTTTTTTTTTTGAACTATTTTAAAAAACTAAAATATAAATTAATTATCTGATCATAATATAATATTATTTTGATACATAGGTATACAAATGCAACGAAACAGGTTTAATTTTGTTAAAACTAGCAAAAGTTAATTTCGAAAAAAAATGTCTAAATTTTAAAGTTTACAGAGTGATTGTATTACTAAGAACCAGCAATTACCTCATAGAATTTTAAGTGAATTTAATTTCGAATCATTATGAAATCGTTAAGGCTTATTTTTTAAAATGTTTTTAAATAACCCTACTCCATATACTTTATATAAGTGCATAATTTTGATTTTCCAATAGGAACCTCCTCTCTTTTTAAACACTGATTTGAATAGAGAATATTTTTTAAGAAATTATGATATGCATTACATTAATATCAGATAGATACTATCTTAGATAGGCAATTTATTATCCTTCCATACGAGTCCGGTCTAATCTTTAAACTACGATAACTCATAAACGATAAATCTGATATTAGTGTGATGCATATTACAATTTCTAGAAAAATATTCACTATTCAAATCAGTGTTCAGAAGGAAGAATTTTTGGAAAATCAAAAGTATACACTTATTTAAGGTAAATGGAGTAAGGGTAAAAAATTAAAAATGATTTTAAAATAAAGCTTAAACTATTCCACAATGATCAGAAAAAATTGCATTCTATCGCAAAAAAAAAAAACCGTTGGAAAATAACGCATATCTACTTCATTCAAAATAGTTTAAAATTAAAAATCTTGTATTTATTTTAATATTCTATTAAGACAATATATTTGATTATAAAAAAAAAAAAAAAACTAACTAAATAAAAATGTCTACTTTAAATTACTTTGTAACAGTAGGAATAATTAATGGGAAATTTTATGCGCCTTTCGATAATATATTCAAAAGTAAATATAAATTTTAATACGATAAAAATGTATATTTACTCGTATTATAATGGATCACTTGGGATTTTTTTTTACGACAAAAGCGTTCGTAAATGAATTTATATTCACCAGAAATATGATAAGTTATTTGAATAAATTTTAATATACTATGTAGGTATATAATGTTATATTTTAGATACAATTATTTTGTATAATTCTTACAGTTATCAATATTATTTATTTGTATTTTTACGCTGTTAACTATAAGAAAACATGAAAAGATTACAAGAGAATAAAACGATTTCACTACAATAGACAGTATAGATATTTTTTGGATTTTAAGAGTTTTTCAGAAGTTTTCAACAGACAGAAAAAAACATACAAATCGTAGTAAAATCGTAGTTTCAGAATCTAATGTAATGTAAAAATAGATACGATTGATGCAGTACAAAATAAAATGGTCTGATATTATATTATCTACACTATATTACTATATTATTTTGGGTGTTTATCAATAAAAATTGAAAATAAATACGAAGACAAAGTTGATAACTAAATAATTATTAAATATTTTATAATTAAATTTTACGGAGAAGAACAGTAAAATCGAATAATAATTCTCAATAATTAGGTTTTCAGAAATATAATGGGCAATCTCCTTGTATGAGGGCTTTTACATACATGTTTTTATGAAATCGAATTATGTCAAATTTGTTCGATACCTAAGAGATTTTCAAAGTATTATGAAATATTTTTGAAAATTCAAGGAACATTTTTCATTATGTATTAAAGTGAGCATAATATTATTTATGATAAATATACAAAATTTAATGTGGATATTGCAAAAATATTTTCAAAAATTTTAGCAGAAACGATTCAGAAAAATTAAATGTCCGTAGTTTAAAAATACCTAATTATTTACCTCCATAGATTTATGTGAGCGTATTGAAGTGTATTCTTATTTAAGAATATTGAAAGCGATAATAAATCATTACGTTTTTCACGTGCGTTTCTGCGTGAAGCACGGGGAAATTATAATTTCGAAGCTTTTATTCCTTACTCTCAGTTATCGAGAACTTTTGAAATATTAAAAAAAATGATTTATTTAATGTGCCATTAGTGTTCAACTAACTGCAGTTTATATACATATTTATAAAGTCACTAAATGAAACTTTTCGAGAGTGTTTACAGTCCTAAAGTGTTTTTGGGTCCGAAAAAATAAAAACCACACAAATCGGTATAACAAATTTGTTAGCATCTTCGTGGTGGTCTATTTCCAAATAATGCGTAGTATTTATTTTAGGTAACTGAGATAAATCTGCAATATGCTTCTTATTAAGTATATCCAATATATTTAAATTCCGTGACAGAACTGATTAACAATTAGAAAATAACCAAAATGGTAGATAAAATGTGACCCAATTATACACTCCTCGTTATAGAATTCATGGAAAATTACAGTTGTATTGCAAATCCGTGTCTCTAAAATTAATTTAAATTCTCGTAAAAAATTGCTAGATTACGATAAATCAATCAATCTCTATACAGTAAGAACTGTTACACTGCAATTCGAAAATTAATTTCAACCATTTCATGTCTTACGAAAAACAAAAATAAATAGAATAAAAGTATTATTTTCGTAAATTTGTTAGTTTAAATTTATGATTTTTTTCCGGTTTTTCCTAATTGTTACGATGACAACTTAACAAATCTAAAAACGAACTCGTCAGTGCACCAACTAAAATTTTTCATCTGAAGAGGTGCTACACTATATTTATCCCAGCCAGGGGCATCTCCAGACCTTGATTATGGGAGGGGGTGAAGTAATTAAATTTAATATTAATGATTGATAAGAAAAATAGACGGACACACTTTGCACGGTGTGTGGACCACTATTATAAATCAGATGTTGAGAAGGTAGGATATTGAGGGAAATTTAATGTATGTCTTTAACTAAGCAAATTTTTAAAAACAAAAACAATTCTGAGTGGAGCTTGGTTAAGAGTATTGCTCAGGGGCATCTTCGGGTCAATTTCATAGGGGGCGAAGAAATTTTACTATTGAATACCACCGCTTTAGTCAACAAAAAAATAAAACTTTTATGTCTGATGCTATTTCAACTTATATTAGCTTAGAAGACTGCAGGTATATTGTACAAATGCAGTAGAACAGTATAATTTAAAAGTTAAATTTATATTTTTTGACATTAAGAACAAAAATAATGAGAATAATAACTAATAAAAGTTAGATAACCAAGTCCAATATACTTTTAATTTAAGCCGTGTTTTTCAAGCGGTTTGATCAACAATATTTTCAATGAATATATATTTAAAAAGTGATAAGCCTCAGGCAGTTAGCCTCTGCTCAAAATTCTTTTTTTTTTTTACAAAGTATGACTTTTAATGAAGCTCATGTTAGATTCTCAAACATTTCTGTTAAGTCTAACAATTTTATCAACAATATACATACCAAATAAAAATTATGAACAACACTCGCAAAATTTAAATATCTTTAAATTGCTCAAAAATGTTACTACATCAAGACAAGGCATCAAGATAAGTTCCTTTCTAAATGGCAAGTCTCTATAAATATTTTTAGCTAAATCACAACGAAAAAAAAATTGAAAAAAAATATTAGTTTTGTAAATTTTCCCGTTTTTTTTTACGTTTCATGCTGGGTTTTCCGGATATTTTTAATATTGCTTGGAAAATCAAAAATGATCTTCCTAAAATATTATATAGTCAATATGACAATATTTTATTTCAAAAACGGTGCTAAACATACATATTGAAAGAAGATTTCTGGTAGACATTTGTGTCACACTAAAAAAAAAAATATATCATTGTAAATCCAACATTCTTCGCCACACTCAGAATCTAAAATTTAAATTTTGATTCTAAAAATGTGTTATTTCATTATATCTTTACAAATTGATTATTTCCACTTATTTTTTCATAATTCTATCTCACATTTGAGAAAATAATTATTGAAATTTTTAAATGAGAATTGTTTCATTGCTGTTTCAATCAGATTATTTTCAAGATCCAGAATCTTTTTTATGGCAATCTGAACCAGTTGCATTTGTACTTATTTGTTCTTAAAAATGATGGACAATGTGTATATTAATAAAGAACATAACACGGCTTATGCGGGGGGGACGATTGACACCCTTGCTTCTCTCCGTGAAACGCCTGATCGCAGCAAGATTTCTTGTAGAGAAGTTGCTTACAGTTACAAAAAATAAAAAAAACACTTAGCTTAGTAAAACCAACATATCCTTTGCTACGATCCAAATCTAAAAATGTTTACGTTTTTCAACTTATAGTTTTAAAATGTTTTTATTTTTCATAAAACATAAATAAACTCCATGGAACTAATAAACTTTCTCAGAGTTTTAGGAGTTAAGTTTCATTCCCAGGTCTATAATCACGAGTAACGCATATCTCGTATTGTGTACATTGTACCGGTTCGTTTGATATCTTCATTTTTCAGAGGGATTTTCACGATCGACACGAACCGACGACGGGAGATCTCGAGGGGTATACACTGTACACACATATTCATTTCAGATAACGTTAAAAACAACGATACGCGAAAAATCCACTCGAATTGTTAGAGTCTTATCTACACACAGCACAACAACAATAATACGTATATATCAAAATTCAGATCCGGATTAGAGTTAGTATGTGCAATGTGTGTACAAACAATATATAGGGTAACAATAACGTACGTTCCAAAACTCACATGGCTGTAGACATATTTGGCACGTTGAGAATAAAACAATTAACAGGACATGATGTAAACGAACTCACGCAAATATAACGGTGCACAAAATAATTTATATTTTATAGAATATGCTCAAATTCATAATCATTATTAAAAAATTAATCCTCTCGTAGTTCCTAGTTAAAAAAAAAAAATACATATAATGAATCATAGCAGGTTATACCTATTAGATAGTTTAGATTCTATATAGTTTTATATTTTTTTCTACCGTAAATCAACTTCAGGAATGGTGGAATTAATGACGAATTGAGAAGATAATTTTTCTATTTTGTGTTTTTTTTATAGTTAAGAAAATTTGGTTAAAGTATTAGTAAAATAGTACCATGTTAGGATTACAGTTTTTCTGATACAACATTTAAAATTAAACAAAACAAAACGTGTTAAAGAAATCAAAATACTGTTTTTACATTTATTCTTATATTTAAATGTTAGAAGAATACAAAATAATTTACAATTTTTGAGGATTATATGGCTATACAGAATCTAAAAAATGACAAAATCCAAATAAATTATAAACATTATAGAACTTGGAAAATACTTAATTTTATTGATAGTAATACTACACATATAAATGAGCACTAATATTTATGTAACTAAAATATAATCGAATTTATTATATTATGTAATTAAACAGATAAGCTAATACTGCTGATAGGGTGTACCACTGTTTTAGGAGAAAAGCTGGTATGGTGAAAAAATAAAGTAATTTAATTTATATATATATATATACGCAACAATTAAAAATTTCTAAATAAAAACGATTTTGAGCAGAGTATTATAAGTCTTATTTTAAATTTTTCGATTTTCCGTGTCTGTAAATTACTTTTCTGTCAGATATCTTAGTCTAATTAAAAACTTTATAAGAACTTTCTTGTAGCGTTATTGATCTTATTGGTGCATTTGGTGGTTATATTTTTGATATTTCTTGTAGTTTGATAAATAAATTGGAAAACTACAATGAAAATCAAACAATTCTTTTCTACCAGATTTCTGACTAATTAAATCTTAATAAATACTAATTACAAGCTAATTGAAAATAAATGTTTTTTTTTTTTTTTAAATTCAACTATAATTTGTATTAAGTATGTCTCTTAGAGGTATTGCTAAATGGACAGTATAACCGATAATATTAGGGTACTGTTATTTCTATAATAAAAACCGATCGTTTTATTTTCCCCTAAAAAATTGGGAAAATCGATGACTAAGGTATAGTTAAGTGCAGTTCACTTGTAAACGTTGGTTTAGTAATACATTTTATTTTATTCGTGTTTACGGCTATATTATAATATTATGATTACAATAGTTATACCAAAATCAGGACACGAAAACATTATAAAGGTATTAGAGTTTTGAATTAATGTACAAGTATTATATAGGGTGAGTAATCTAGTGAAAGGCACTCGTTATTATCTTGGAAATAATTCACCTTTTTTGGAATTTTTTATTTTGGAAAATTTAATTAACTCTTATGTGTCGTGTTAAAATATGTTCTATTGTTTGTATTTTTGTCTCAATGAAGTGATCTCAACTAGAAGTGTCATATGAAACACCATTTAATGGTTTGCCGATTACGGATACATTGTCATCATGTTTATATCAGCAATAGAATTAGAATACTTGACTCGCTACCGTGTTAATCATAGCGTGTATCACCGTGCACATTATAATTATTTTATCTTATCGTTTATTTTACACTATCATCGCAAAAAGCAATAAACACAAAAAATATTTTTCAATTCCATCAAATAATATATTTAATTAATACATAATGCGTATTGTGTGATAAACTTGCTATCCTAAACTAGACAGTAGTCAGTCGGAAGGTTATTGGGGGATACCAACACGAATGGATTGCATTTGATAATACAGGGGTCATGGTCAGATGATTCCTATGATGTTTTCAAATATTATGATACAGGGCATTAGAACTGATAAAGATTTATCAATCACAAAAACGGATAACATGAACTTTTGATCAAATGGAATTTTATTTGATAACGTTGAATTTCGCAACAAGATCCAACAATAAAACATTTTCAAACTGATGAGTTTTGTAAGACACTCTAATATTATTAGGGTTTTTTTCCATCCTGTACGTAGACGACGATTGGCGCGAGCCCGAACACGCGTCATTCAGCTTTGCTCACGGTTAAAAAATAATATATATGTATAAAAATAATAGTAAAAGAAACCTAGCGTGCACGAATGCTCCCGCAGGAAATTAGTTTTGTTCGGAAGGTGCTCTATTCGGCTTCGGTCACGAGGGAAAATATATATGGCCAGGGGGTTTGCCGCCAACCCGCATAAAACGGTCTTGATTTATTGTCATTCTTAACAACCTGTGTTGTAGTTCTGTGTAGTCCCCTACCCCCTTCGCTATCATTTTTTTTCTGAAGACCTCTCCTCCATTCTCTCTTCGTCCCTCCGCCATTACTATACCACACTCGGACCGGATGAGGGACATAAATAATAAGACATTTGTCTCCCGCCAATTTATCTACGGCTGCTGCACTCGTGTAACGGGATTTACGTAAAATTATTACGAGAAACCGCAGTGGCGGACAGCGCGGTGGCGGTAGGGTAAAAGAAATAGTTAGAGAGATATTTTAATAATATTATCATCATTATTATTATTTTATATATATAAAATTTTGTTATTTTAATGTTAATAAAATATATGAACAGATAGGTATTGTGCCTATAAATACTATTCGCATGATAATATTTACAGAACAAGCTATTACAGTTTTACTAAGATCTGTTTTTTATATTCTGTAAAAGTACGTTGATGGTCTGCGAATTGTTCGCATGGTATTTTAAAAGACGTGGATTTTCACCCGTGGGTATACTTTTTTTGAAATACTTTTTCGGATTCCCAATAGACTTTCTAAAAAAAATAACAAAAAACGATACATTGGTTTTATTTTTGTTGATTTCCGGATTAGCTTTTGGCTACAAAAGAAAATAACGCGACCTATACTATGCTACAACATACAGTTAACTAAGCTTTACTCAGAATCTTTTTTCAATTGCAATGGTCTATCATTGAATTTATAATATAAACTAAATTACTTTTTATACCAAATACTTTTCAAGCTATTCGCCTACAACAGGGGCTATTCTGAAACGATAAATATTAAAATCAAAACTAATACATCATATTGGCAATTATTAAATTTAGGTACTTTGATATTTTAATTATTTATCCAACAACAGAAAACACATTTAAAATTTGTTCTATGACGTGACATCCGGTTTTTCGGATGTCATAATATTTTATAGCTGAATATGACGACGTAGAAATTCCGACAATTAATTCATTGCAGTTAAACGAATTTGACATCCGGGTGCGAGTTTTTAACTTATGATTAATATAATATATGGGAAACGCATTTTTTTTCTGGTATTTTCAAATCATATAACTAAAATGGTTTTTTTTAAATAATTCAATGCAATAAAATCATATTATACTAAAAATAAGAACTACAAAATATTGTAGGCATCGTTCAAAATCAATGGGCGAAACTGTGTTAACATGTTTGTTATTGTTATTAACTTTTTTTTTTTTTTTTTTTTTTTTAAGAAATAAATAAATTTTCTATTTTCTATTTTGATTTTACCGTGATGGTACGATTTAGAGACTTGAAATTTCTCCGTATATTTCCGTAACCACTATAAACCCTGTACTGTTTCCCATTTGCAGACTAGTAGCGTATACGTGGCTGGTGTTTCCGACTGACGCGCATTTCGAAATTATTATTGGCAGACGGATATAAACTTTTATAAAACCACATTTGAGCCGACCCAGGGTGGGTGACGATAAAACCGGTAAACGCATACCGAAAGTCTAAGTCGGGTGTGGGCGGTGGGTTTGTAGTGAATTTGATATAATATGTTATCATCTCGCGGAAACCTATCAAAACATCGGGTAACTCGGATTAACTGAACCGAAGCCGGCGTTGACAAATCCTATACGTATATATATATGCGCCGGAAAGCGATTGGGAGGGTCACGAGAAGGGAATTTATTTTTCGGCAACTTTCTGTTTTGTTATGTGGCGTTGCGAGAACGGAGATTAAGTTGTTATAATATAAAATTATCTGCCGTCGTCTTCGTCGTTGTCAGGACAAAAACTGCGTAACGGAATGTATGTGTGTATAAGTGCGTGTGTATGTTTGTGTGCGGTATTTCTTTTTACTGTGCGATTACACATTTTTAAAATAATATCGATATTTCAAAACTAAATTTCAACCTTTTTGATTCTTATCGTTTAACTACGATAAGTTAGTGTGTATTTGTCTGCGATTTTCTTTCTGTCTCCATATTAAAAAACATCAATGTCAAATATTATTATTGATATGGAAATATAACGATACATCGAATGAGTTTTATCGATTATTCTATCTTTTTTGGTCATACCTACCACATACCCTATAAAATCTAATGTTCTGCATTGAAAATATAAACGAGTATCGTGTATCAAGTACGTGGGACTACCCGCAATACTATAATCATATGTGCGACTAAAAGGAATTTAGAGTTTAAGGTAACATGTTATGACTCTAACCACTGTAGTTTCCTATACCAATTACGGTTCGCATATAAGCACTTCGGTATCCGTTTTAGCACCTAAGAAACATACCCTGTTTGTAATTGGTCCATTTCAGCCGTGCTTGTGCTGAAGTAAATTTGTGTTTCTCTTGTGGCTATAGGTTTTCGAAACATTTATGAAATGCTGTTTGTGTTTGAGTGGGCTAAAAAGGATGAATTATCGTTGAGTTCGATACGGCATTTTTCCCTTGGCGTAGTTTTGCATTGAAAATCGAGGTGATTATTTTCGATCGATTTTTGACGTATGCTCGCGAATAAAGGTGTCTATAGATCCCAAGATGAAGCAATTTCAAATTGATATAAATTATATTATATGACATTTCCAGGAACACATGATAAAATACGATCACGGCGAATTTGAATTGATCAACCAAAATCGACATACTGTCAAAACAGATCCCAGAATACTAATATATGCACCCCAATCGAAAGGAACGACATAATCGTCAAGATTGTGTACCAGTGACATTGTAACGTATCCACAGACATATATTCTGATAACACCACTAAATCAACTGACCATTAAAACCTGACTTCTTACGTCTAACCTCTTAAATTACGATCTCCGATACCTACGTTCGCATAGAATTCTTAGGTACCTTTATAATTATATAGTAAGTTAACGTGTTTAACGATTTATCGCGAGAATAAAATGTTCTTTTTTTTTTGATTAAGTTAAATTAAAATATTATACAAAATAAATTTTCCTTGAAAACGTATTTTTTTAAAAAATTCGATTTTAGATTTATTTTATACAATATAACAAAAGGTTAAATATAATTTGTCCGTATAAAAATGTAGTCCTACCCTAAACTAAAAAAGAAAAAAAATCGTCCAATAAAATATAATAAAATAAAATACCAACCTTAAGTGGAATAAAAGTAAAGGAGTTTACAAAAGTTGATAAATAAAAACTCTATAAATGCATATACAAATGTTATTCGCCACGACGCAGTGTAGTGGCGAGTTTCTTTTAGAATCGGTAAATATATTATTATATTAAATTATATAGGTGTGTATATATGCATATATTTTTATATATTTCTTTAAAGTTTCAATAATGGACATCATTATTTATTCACGAATTGAAATCAGTTTTGTCGAAATATAATAATTTATACAACTTGGACAATGTCATCTCATTGGGAAAATATAATCAAAAAACCAAAGTAAAGGTCATTTTTGCGGTGAATAAAGTTTATAGAAAATCCAATAAATTTAGTGTAATGTATTCAGTCAAATCGAAGGCGAAAGTAGATTGCGAACCCCATTAAGAATAGTTTCCGATTAGATAATGCGAAAAAAAATCTATCCCCTTAAAATCGGGATGGGGAGGGTTCCGGATACTTGGACTTCCCTGTAACTACGGCTTCGGCTATCCCAAATAAAATTATTCGGCACGCCGTATAAAAAAAAACCTTACTTGATTGATTGCAGCTCTGTTGTCGCAGCTCCGTGTACGAATAACGTTATCTGAAAGGACAATATTGAAGTCGCGTGAAAGTCGATAAATTCCTATAAGGGAACGAGCTTTTGCATATCAAAATGACTCCGGGGGGTTGAGTACGATGACGAAAATGACGACGAGACTAAAGCGAGTTCGAGTGGTTCGAGGGAAACAGAGGGCTGCATGCATGGCGTAAAAGAAAAGGCGCCGGGCGGAAGACTGCCGCTGCTACAGGAAGTCGGAAATGTATCAGATTAGAGTGTTAGGCCAGGCGCGACCACCTCCGGTAGAACAGGTATCGATCGCGGTCCGTAGATACCTTCTACCCATCGGTGATGTCGTCTATAGGTATGTGTACCTGCCCGTAGTTGTCGGGGCAATATTTATCCGGCTATTGCTTTCCCTTATCGTTAACCGATACAACATACATTTTGGCCATACGCCTCGTATATATCTATGTGTGGTATTATTATAATATCTCCGTGAAGTTTTATCACATCGACCGTACGGTACAACAGCCCCTAAGGGTACGTGTGTACCGTGCAAGGGGTAAAGGTCTGGTTAAACGGATAATCTCCTTTTGTGACCCCGTGTCCTATCCGCCGCGTATATGTTGAAATATTATATTGCAGAGCGACTAACGGCCAGGTGGGTTATATAATAATGTAATGTCGCACTTAAAATTCGTGTGGTATACTCTGTTTTGGATATTCGCCTCCCCCACTCCTTGTAACGAAGTTATAGTCAGGTGTATATAGGTGAATCGGTAAAAACAAACAAAAATAAAAGTTTTCAACTCCGCACGGTAGTACAATAACTTTCCAGCACTTTGTTCGGATATAAGTACCTAGTTCGTTATAGATTTACGTCATATAAAAATAAAAAATTAACTGTTAACGTGACTTATTCCAATAACGAGCAAATTTATTTGTCAATTTAAAAATAAAAACAAAACACGAGCAAATATAACATTATAATTCAATGTTTTTGATTGATTAGCATTAATTTGGCGAGCAAATTTATAACATGCACATAGTTTAATCGATCATAACGACATCTAATAGGTATACACGTTGAAATATACTTTAAAATAGTTTGATAGATTTTTAAGAACATAGATAATCGTGATCAAACTAATAAATTATCTATAGACACTTTTGTCTAGATAATTCTCAACAATGCTTGTAAAATAGAATTTTTTTTTTCCCCAGTCTTTTAAAATATTATAATATTACCAACGAAATGTCATCCGGGGCCATCACACAGAAATGTATTATACAATTTTTCACGTAATTAATTCTATCCAAGTATTTCTTTGTTTCCGCAAGCGAATTAAGTATATTTTTTAATATTTTAACCATTATAACTTTTTATAATTATTTATCTTGGATTGTTTCTGGGATATTTTTATGGAACGTAAAATAACAATTGTAACTTCGTTTAGTTTATAGTATTTTTTTTTTGTCTTAATATACTGCGAAATTTTGTAATATTTAACAGACAATTCTGATAATAATATGTTAATTTAAAGTTTTTTTTTTTTTAAATTACCAACTACGGGTACCTAAGTAAATATTTAAAATATTTTTTTAATGAAAAAGAAAAAACAACAACTATCTCAGAGATTTTTAAAGCGATATTTTACGTAAAAGTTCATTTAATTAATTTTCAATGTTGGTTCGTTTAATTTAAAATTAAAATTAATGAAAATAAGCATCGAACCGCCTAAATAATATTTGCTTTATAGCTCAAAATATTTTCTAAAAATTAAACTATACGAACAAATTCGTTAATTTTTCCAAATATATCAATACATAGAAAAACAAATGTAACTCATATTGGAGTCAAATTAAACAATTTTAAATATAAGTCTGATGCTTAAAGATTCAATGTAACAATCTGCATGAGTTTTTTGATACGATTTATTCCTTATTATCGTATTATCGTTCACCAAAAATAATAAATGCAAAATGAAAAAAAAAATGAGTACTAAAATATAATATTGCTCCTCTTTTGACTTTTGTGTCGGTTTTTTTACTTCAGTCCTATCGCTTGTGTTAAATATTTGTCACTGTCGAGGCACGTTCAAACCTAAACATAAATCTCTTCTAAATCATTCCAATTGACCTCACTTAGAACAATAACTAAATGCCCCACGGGCGTAACCTAACACTCTACAATGACCTGCTTAAAATCCTCACCATTACGAAACAAGCCTTTAAATTCCATATAGACGACTCTGCGGTAAACTACTAAGCCACGCAAACCCGCTTATCTCAAATTCATCCTCTAATGAACTTCCGAATATTATTACCCACGACCATCGCCCAAAAATAAAACCAGAAACCTTTTATAAACTACAACTATAACTAAATAATTTGAATTCAGATTAGAGCTGCAGTAGTATCACTAGATATCAGCCGCTCTATTAAAATGTCACATTTATGTCCCGTAGTAAATAACAATATTATTATTAAATCAATAATTATGGTAGATACTTATTGTGGTAATGTATTGTTAGATATAATTTTCTTTGTTTAAATATAAAAAAAAAAAAGTAAATTGATAATTATAAATATTTATTTTCAAACTGTAAAAATAATTATAATCCACACACCGAATATTCATAGAAATTAAAAATCTTATCAAATGGTATAATATTCTCATATTTCGAAGACATTGTTAAATATGTCATTAAATTTTAATAATTTCCAAGATTCCCTAGATTTAACAAGGCACGTAATTGTCAACAGAAAAATGACTATTAAATTTATATAACATTACAAAATATTTCTTTTCAGTTTGACATTCACTGTGGGTTAAGCAAAATATTAAAGCATTTATTGAGAAGAGTAGAAAAATCTAATTAGGCAAGGATACAAAGGTAAAAATAATAAACAGAGATATAGTTAAAAAAGATCTGATACTGAGGACGGATGCAGCCACTGTTATAGGTAGGAAGTTGGGAAGGTTCGATACATAAAGTTATTTCATTTATATCTTTAAACAATGATAAAACATTGCTTGACGAAAGACGACTCTGAGCACAGTTTCCTAATACATAATTTGAATTGCCGGAATTTTTTTGTGAATTTCGTTTAAATTTGATTTCAAAAGGTTCATTAAAAAAAAAAAGTCATCCGATGATTTTGGAAATTTTACCACGTCTAAGTAAGTCCAATATAAGTATTATTACCAAGTATCAAATCCCTACGTGTATTTAAAACCAAATCGCAGCAAAAAAACTCCCGAAAATTAAAAAGCTTTAAGCCTTAAAAGCTCAAAAGTTTCGGCGAAAATATCGTAATAAAGTAAATCGAAAGGCAACATGAAAGGTTTTTGTGATTTTTCGATTAAATCCTTTTTTGTGGTAGAAAAAGGCGTCTGTGTATTTATAAAATTATGAAATCGTGAAATTATACATTTTCCCACGTTTTTTTCCCACTTTAGTGCTTTTATTTTAAAAATGGTGTCGAAAATATGAAAAGGCCCTCTTTAAAGTACCATCTTGACAACTTGAGCTCTCAGGATGTTGCTACACGTAAAAACTGGAGCAAGTTTACTAGGAAAAAACGTGTTCACAGACAAGAAGAAAAAACGAAAGAAAGAAAGAAGGAAAACATAAACATATTAGTAAAACCAATAGCTCCCTTACTACGCTCGCAATCTAAAATCTATAAATTCTCACTGTATTTTTATCGACTTTTGAAGATTTCGAAATATTCACATTTTATAATATACATATTGACGAAAGTTTAACGCTTGTTTAATGTCGGTGTCATATCTAAAACTCTCTTCCTGTGGTGGAAAAAAGACAAAATGTATTTTCATCCTCTTTTTAAATAGACAATTTCTCATAAAAATAACGTCATAGCTATAACAATTTTATTAATAGACCTTACAATTGAGCTGTTTTATGTTTGTAAAATATAGCATTTTAAGACATAAAAAAATTAATTGTCTGGTATGCTCCGAGTTTACTAGAAAAAAACGTGTTCACAAACTAGAAGAAGAGAAAATAAAAAAATAAACAGCATTGTAAAACCAATAGTACCCTTGCTACGTTTGAAATCTAAAATTAGAAAAGAGGACATATAGATCTAAAATAGCACTAAATATGTAGTCACTTCTGCACTTATAAAACTTGAAATATTTAAAATTTATATACTAAATATTGCTTTTTTGAAATGTCATTAAAAACTATTAATTATTTAAAATACAACTAACAAAAAAAAATTACCTACCAAATTTAATAATATTTCATACCAAGAACAGATCAATAAAAACATTTTTTGTTTTAATGAAACTGACTTTTACTTTATATTGATTTAGTCAATGAAGTAAACATTAGTAAATTACATTCATTGATTGGTGAATTTGATTTGGCATTTTTTCTTTTTACACAAAAACAAAAAAAACAAAAAAAATTTTAACATATTTTATGATTTTAATTATGATTGTTGTATTGATAATTTTATATTTAAAAATTTTAAAAGTGCCTCCAATAAGCTTAAAAATATAAAAATGTGCCAAAAAGAAAAAGATCACCTAAATTTTCATAACGTATACGCAACATAAAATTTCATATTTGGTTTTTTTAAAACAAATGAAATACTCAAAACAAATTTATTTCTAGCTGGTCTTTAATTTCGGCAAATGTATACGCAAAACAAATATGCAAATGCTAGAAGTCCAATACCCTAATTATAATCTATATGGTTTAACAAACTTTATTGAAAAATATAATCGCTAAACTCTTAACATTTTTAGTACTTTTTCTTAACTTTGGGCAAAACACTTAATTGTTAATAAGAAATGCATGTATACTTATTTCCTAATAAATTTATTTTATTTTATCTATTTATTTATCTACAAAATGAATAAAACAAATTAACTTTATGTCCATTTAATTAACTATCACAAATGATTCTTGATTACTCATACAATTGTGGTTATAATATTCGAAATGAAGATTTTTTTAAAAAATATTTTTTTAAGTATCATAAATTGAGTTGGTTTTTAAATTGTTCTACTTTGTATTCAACAAGTGAAATACATACTTAATACCAATCGATTATAGCGCGAACCCTTTGGTTAAATAAACTGTTCAGAAACTCACTATATAGCTTTTTGTAAAATATAATATTATTGTTATTATGCGGCCACGCGTGCGCTATATTGCTAAATATATTCATATTTCTTGGAATATTTCATATCCATTATTAACAACAATAACTCTAATTAATAATTATTGGTTTAAAATTATTACACTGATAAACAATTATAATTATTGTTTGTTAAACGATTTATTATTATTTTCAAATTATGTTTTATCAATTAAAATGCAATATCCTAAACATGTTTCTTTAATATGTACTAAATATTTGGCCACGAAACAAAAATATAAATTAAATATTATATCGTTGAAGTGTAAGAAAATTATAAACAAACCGACAAGCCACAGTGATGGTTCATACCGTTCTTCAGTGCATTCTATTATGCACAGGAGCACGTGAAATGCCCACAAAATTGGTAAAAAAAATAATTAGATTCGCAAGTCAATAATAATCATTGGTTATTATACACATTGGCTGTGTGATGTAAAAATGTTTTGTGAGAGAAAAAAAAATAGTATATAAATATATAAATAAAAAATATATGTATAAAAATAAAATAAACGAATGAACAAATGTGTCATCTGGAGTATTATGGGTCGCGTTTCACATTTTGACCGTGATACACCTGATGATAAGTTTTTAATTCAAAACCGATCGTACAAAACACTTATCATAATACTAGAGGCGACACATTCAATCATTTATTTATTTTATTTTCATATGTACCTTTTTTTATTTATTTACGAGTATTGATCATTTTAACAATTTTGTTTTTACTTTATTATTTTATTATTTAAAAAAAAACGTCTGCAGATTTTGTCTATAACAAGTGTGTCTGTTAAGAGATGAAACGCATGCATGATGAATTTACAGTCGTTTCTGTCGTACAAACGTACGATTTATAAAATGTACGTACATCAGGGAAAACATCTGTGCTGTTGGTTTTAATATTCTAGTAAATTATCTGTTATTAAACTTAATGATAATAAAATAATGGGTGCAACTACATCGGTTTTACAGTTAATTTAAAGCGAGGTATGAACAAATTGAATGACTTAAAAATGCTTAAAAAATTAAAATGAGGTACATTACGTTGGGTATGTATTTATAGGTTAGGACGGAATTCGTTTTTTTTTTTCTTTACCTTCCTAAATAGGAAGGTAAAACGTTCTTGAAACCATCTTATGTGAAGAGCCGCTGTTATTTATATTCTTCTAGTTTTTTGGCGTATCTAACTATGGGTACTCTAAGTGTTTTAGCAGTCACTATTATATCTATAATATCTATAACATCCTCCCGCCATCTACTGTTATCAGTCGTGTACCATTTAGACTAATTCCTTCCAATTTACTATACATAATACTTTCGAATTTTCTTCTGTACATCATATTTCTTTCTTTTTACCAAGCCTGCAACGTGTTTTTTTCCTTTGAGACGCCAATTTCAAGGCTGCTCATATAATACAGTAGTTAATTTAATTTCCTTCACATAATATAGTAAAACCATTTAATCATTTGGGCATTAAAAAATCTAGACACTAGCCCCATATCTATAACGAAATTAGCGTGTTTTTCCCAAGAAGCTGCTGCTAGTCAAATTTTTTGAGATTTAGAAGTGATTGAGTGTTCAGTATGAAAATAAATAAATTTCATTCACTACAAATTAAGTAATAATAGGAAGAAATAATGGGAATATCAGGAAATATTGGCCGGTGGATAATGAGTGGCTTCTGGGTTATTTTAGATCTGTTTAACCACTGAGTCCCTGTATCTCTATGTTTTATCTGTTTCACCATCTTCCTGTGATGAAATTAAGTACGGTTTTACAGATTTTCCTTGAAATTTTATTTTCGGAAGTCCTATACTACTTTTCTTTCGTGCTCGTCAAGTACATTGTTTTAAGTCTTATTATTGCTGTACAAAATATGTACATTTTAATTTGTTAGTTTTTTATAACAATTTTAAGTTTAGGAAAGCCACTTTAGCACAAAATTTTTTTGCTAGCTTAGTTAAATTGAATTTACGTAATTTATAATAAAATTAATTTTCACAGTTATTTTATAACGAATATACTAAAAAATAATAATAACAACAATAACTTCCAAGTATTCTGTCGTCGTCGGCCGTCACAAAAAATAATATACTGCGTGATATTTTAAGTTTCAAAGTACTTAAGAATGGCGTAATATTTCGTGTATAATAATAAAAAAAAAATAATAATAATAATTTAATAACATCTAGATTTAAAAAAAAAAACTCACGAACCGTATAGTACCGCCCTGAAATAAGAGAGTAAATAAAAAACAAAATATACAAAAGTTAAAAAGGGGGGGCTACCTCAATAATTAACTCGGTCGGTCTGCACTAATGATCTCTGGAACATTGTGTTGTTTATACTTTAACCACTATGACCCTTATATACGAGGTTTTGTATTTTTTTTTAGATTTAGGTTTCAGATAAGACCAGCGCCCCTATATGTATACATGTATAGTAGGTAACTAGCTAGGAGGTCTTTGCGAATATTTTAACGACTCTATAATGTTCGTTTTTGTACCTACACACGACTTTAATGGTCAATTTTTATAGTATAAATATAAATTATTATATTTTCGCTTATCATACGTGTTGGTCGTTGTCGAACCACGAAGGGTGTATGTGGGGTAGTGTAGGTATGTACATACCCGGTCACGAAATTATAAAACCAAAACAAGTTGACGACGATAAAACTATATACTCGGGTAGGTTCCTACCTAGTGAATAAATCGATTTAAAAACGACCGCTTTCCCGTTTCTTATTTTTAAAACACACCTTGTATAGAACCATGGATTTTGCATCCCTCGGCTGAGATAATCATTCAAAGCCGAAGTCAATTAGGGTTACGAATTTACAATTGGCTAATATTAGGTAATCACTCGCAAACAAGTGATAACTTACCGTAGGCACGATTGTCAAATTACGCATACAGAACACAGCTAAAAATTTAGAAACGCCCGATTATGCCATAGTATGGAGTCCCTGTAATACAAAATGCAAATTATATTGATTAACCTATGATTTACGGGACAGAAGCAATTTGTATTTAATTTCTATTATTTTTTCATATCATCACTGTGAAAATATTAACACACGACAAAGAAATCACGGATTAATCAATTACAATGACAAGTCATACTTGTCTGATTATATTACATAATATTCATAGATGAACATATTTTATATAATACATAATACTATGTGCATATTCATAAATATTTATATGAATTATATAATATGTGGTTTTAACTGATACAATTATAGTTAGTCGATTTCGTATTCGACGATACGCACAAAAAATACGAAATGTTTACGTTTTAATGATATTTCCTTAGTATATTATTATTTAGGAATAGTACCGTTATTACGAATAAACTGATAAATCTTTATTTTTATTACGGATTAAATGGTTTTCCGATCGATGCGTTATTTTCCGTTCATCGGATGGAAGAGCTATTGTTATACAAACAAAACAGGTTGACTGTGGCGTTATTATTGAACAATGCGGCATTTTATTGTATTATAATACTAGAACCCGTCCTCGAATCGGGTGCCGAGATTATGTGAAGTTTGAAAAATATAATTAAGTTATATTCACAGCGAGGCGGTATTTATCATAACCTCAATATATTATTTTGGGAAAACAATAAAATTCTTACGATATTCGTTTTGTAGTTTAGGTACCATCAACGCCTGTCGCGTTTTTTTTTTTTTTTTTACATTAAATATTTTTACTTTCTTGATTTTTTATTTAATAATATGCATTATTGTATCGAAGGAACGTACCCGATATCTACATATGAAAAAAAAAAAAATCAATAATAATAATAAACTAAGAATAAAGGGATATTTTAATATTTTTAATTTAATCGAATGCACGAATTGAATAGAAAGCGGCGTTACGTTCAAACAATGGATTTCGGTTATAACGAAATGCGAAAAACCAACGCTCATTTCCTGAGTATGTTATATAATTGACACCTACTAGTGACGTGCCAAAATAACGAGAAACCCTCTATAATTAACCGTTATTTTTTTTACATATTATCGTTTCAAGTTAATTTTTTTTTTTTTTTGTATGCAGTTTATACTTATATATCATTGATTCAATAAGTATTACAGTATATTTTATAATGTTAAAATTAACGGTAACAGACAAACACTAAAAATATAAGAATTCGTTTAATTTTTTACCCCTCCTCTTACCCAATAGCATTGATAAATCCAGATGACGCAATCGATAACTACCTATGAGAAACATTTAATTTTCTCAAATTCGCTTTTCTCTTTTTCCTATAATTTTTTTTTTTTATTCTCACTTTCATAATTTACTTTTGCACCTGTTTTGTCACAAAATCGCATTAAAATGCTTGTCGGCCAATTTTACCCTAGATTTTCCCAAGTTTTTTTTCATTCCTCGATGAAGGCTGGAAAAGAAGGCTGTACCTAAAATCTATTGTACAGTCGACCAGTTACGTTCGGTTTACCTGCTGTAATATAATAAATACTTATGAAAATTAGACGGACGATATTTGAGACGATGAGTACTTGACACATGTATTGTGAGTAAAATATCTATTATTTTAGATTATTGAACATTTTTTTAACTATGACCTTTTAACATTTCCACCCAATAAAAATAAAGTATTGCGAAAATTTATCTAGTAAGAAAACAATAATAACAACGAATGTTTTTAATTATTCAAATCGTTATAAGACGTATATTAATAATTTATTTACAGAGAGGTAATAGTAATAAGTCTCCCAAAAATATAAGTGAATTTTGTTTTTCTATGCCTACGTAGGTACTCATAATACCTACTCTTTGAAGAAATATCATAATAATACAATTATAATTATATGGTCGTATACGCTGTCACGCAATCTTTAATGTTATTGAAACGAGAAAGGTTCATAATAAAAAATGTATTAAAAAAAAAATGATCGTTTTCTATGTAAATATGGGTCACAATTTTTTAAATAATCCTTTTACTCAACGATTTTTGTTTATTTTGAAATTATTTTAAAACAATCCAATATATTTGTGGTATTTTAAACGAAGAAAAACATTATTAATCCAAATCTCCACACGATTTTGATTAACTCAGGGAAATTAGAAAAATAACGTGTAGTTATTTTGAAAATAATTCATTGTAACGTTAGTAGATTTTTTAACCATATAAATTAATAAAACAATTTGCTCGAATATTGTAAATGAAGAAAATTAAATAAAAAAAAAAAAAACCATTCCAAATTATATTTTAACGTGTAACATGTTTAAACATTTTGGAGTTATAATAACACTAGCTGTTCCGCACGGCGACGGTACCCGTGAACAAATTGAATAATGGCGAATAAAAAACAACATATCTATAATATCTATTTCCACCCTATATATACCTATAGTAACTAATTTATTTAAAACTATACTTAATTAAATGTGACATTTATTTATTTATAGTTGAACCCTCACGTGACCTGGCCGTGACGAATTAAATATCAATGTATGTAACGACCTTACTCTTCCACCGCTCTGACGTAGTTAGCTGCCATATCTTTCCCTCTAAATAACACTCTATTAACCCCCATCACCCTCTTGGCGTTATCAATGATATCATGCGTACTTATTCACACATTCTTAGATTTATGGATTCGAAAATCCCTAGAACTACTAAACCGATTTTGAAAAAAGTAGCCTCTAACTTTTCGGTGTCGATAACGAATCGGTTGAACAAATCTTCATCGATGATTAAATATGGCTTAATTTTCCGGAGTGTGATGGTGCCTTTTTTTGCATAGTCGATGATTTGGTTTCTGTAAAAGTCCATCAACTTTAGGACAGACTTCAGAATCATAAGAGTAAAATTATATTTTAGAAGTGGGCTTTCCTGCCCGTAATGACCAAATTAAATAATAATCATTGATTCGTGGAAAAAAAAATAAAAACAAAACCAATTTAGTTATTTTAGAGACATACATTATACATAATTATCCTAAAAATTATCTAAATGACGGCAAACTGCATTTATATCATCTAAGCAGTTGATAAGATTTCTGTTTAAAACAAACATGCGTTCTCTCTTTGTATACCATTATATAACAATGACGTTTATTTGAGTACATGTTGTTAATTCAGTAATAATATTATAATAATGCAAAGAAACAAACATTAACAGCTGACGCGGAAAATCATCATAATTGCGACGTTTAAAACAGATAGTATAGGATAGGAATCAATATTGTATTAAATTATTATACTTGCCGTAAAAACATATTCTCACCAATTATATGATATATAGGTTGTTCTTCCCTTGATTACCTAACTGGCCTGTGAAAGTTTATTTTAGAAAAATTTTCCTTAGAATATTTCCGCTCCGGTATAAAATTTGACGTAAAACTTTTTGACAAATTCTATCTCAATTACTATAAAACTTAACGCTGACGTTAATTTGTTTAACTTGTCAAAGTTGCTTATTTAAAAAAAAAAAGTTAATATCTCACAGCGGTTTTTCTAAAAAATTATTATCTAGTTGTATGATAAACAGAATATTTTAGTCTATTAAATGGGAAATGTGTTCACGAAAAAATATTATCACATTTCGAGCTCAGAATTATTATACATTACATTTTAGATTATGAGAGTAGCGAGCAATTTGTTAGCTTTTTTTTCATTACTAGCTACTGTTTTCTAGTTATTTCACGATATTACGATGAGAGAAGTGATCTAATAACCTGAAAAATGACCTTATTAAAGTACCGTCTGTGTTCAATTATCAACCCACTCCGTACTAGTAACTATAGAGCTACTGAGTAAAACTTTCTGAGCTTGTTTACTGCCACAAAAAGTGTTAATCAAAATATAACATTAAAAAAACCGTCCTAGGATAACGGGGATAGATAGATCCACTGTTGTTAGTAAAAAGTTGGAAAGATAGGAAATTACTTTGTATCTATAAGCAATGACAAGCTTACTATTTTTGAATTGCTTACTAAAACCGATTCTGAGCGGAGTTCAGTTGATAGTGATAATGTTTCAACAATATGTATGCCATATTATGGGAAAAAAATTATTTAAGCGTTATATATTTTCTTTAATAATATTTGTTTGTTATTTCACCAATTTTTCCTTTGTTTATCCTGGTTTTCTATGTTTTTCCCAGTTGTTCACATTTTCTGAGAAAACTTCGTAAAAAATCGAAAAAAATTCTGTTTAAAGTACCTCCCCGGTCAGATTTCCTTTTAGAAAAAGTGCAATTATTTTAAATTGGAGTAGAATTTTTGTTAGAAAAGTTGTCCGCAGAAAAGAAAACATAATAATTTACTAATATATTTCGTACATTTTCTCGTTTTTTCTCAGCTTTTTTTTTCGGTTTTTCACATTTGATAAAAAACCCATGAGAACATCGAAAAATGACCTCTCTAAATTACTACCCCAAGATAATTTCCTTTCAGAAATAGATCCTCATCATATACATCAGAATAAGCTTCCCGGCAGAAAAAGTGTTCACACAAAAAAAAAAAAAAAACATCTATTTTAAAACCAATACACACTTCGCTTCACTCCAAATCTAAAATCGAACATTGTTTAAGCCCCCAATCACGTCTATTTATCCACTTACTTCTAAACTATATACTACAGCCCTTTAGTTTCTGCGCTCGTTTATGCTACTTATATAATATTATTGTATTATGCGTGTGCATAATGATAGGTAGGCATGTATTATAGGTACACAATAATGTGTTACCCAGCTATAAAGAGAATTATTGTTACCTAATCCTCTTGCATACAAAAATAACTTTAATCTCCGGTATATATTATATATATATATATAAATGGATTTTATCAAACTGCGTTGGTTAAGCACGATTCGGCGCACTGGAAATTTTAAGTCTTAATGTCAAAAGTGTTCTCGGAGAATACATTATTAATGGTTTGAAAACCCCTTGTGTTTTCGTACGTGTATAGATGAAAAGTTACTTAACCTGACAATTTTCCTGCGGACTCCGAGTGGATTACACATGCACAAACATTGACATTACTGAAAGTTAATTATTCACACGCATTTTAATCCTTAAAAGTTTAATTCAATCAGCGATATGGAAAAACCATCATTTTTTTCTAAGCGCGTTACACAAATATTGTTTTTCGCATAAAACTTGTATTCGTACAAATCAAAATGCTATTTTATAACATGATTATTTTTTTTTACTGGAAAAATCATTGAAATATATTATATAGGTACCAACATAATATTATTTAAAATGTTATTTAATGATGATTACCTATTTATCTCTAATAAATGGGACTGAAATTTCTAATGTTCTTTGAATTGTTTTCCAAAGCTTTCTGTACGACATTAATTTTATTAAAAATTCGTTCCGTGTACTTTTGAATTATTATTTTTTCCATTTTTTAGATTTTATGTGGAATTACATAATCAGTCATGTACATAAACTTGCGTTATATAGATATTCGTGTGTTATATAGAGTAATAAAATTTCAATCAGTTTTCTATATAATTTTGAGACTATATTGTGGTCAACATTATGAGTTTACTGTAATTAACAACAAACACAGTTGTTAATATCAGTCCATAAATAAATGACTTCCTACTTACCTAACTGAAAACCATAATAAATAAATAATATTATTATAAAAAGAGATTTAATGATAAAATTTTAATTTTATATCTTTTTTTATTTATTTTTTTTTTTTATGTGTACAATTTAAAATTGAGTTTTGTATATTTAACTGTATAAGTATCATTTACATACAATTTTGATTACGAAAACTATTTCGGGGGAGGGTAGTTTTGGAAACGTTTTTATTGGAGTAAAACAGCTGCGAACATTTATGTATACACGAATAATCATTAAATTTTTTCAAAGGTATTATTAAACATAAAATACAATATAGATATTCAGTTTTAATTTTTTTACTTATATAATACCAGAAATCATTTTGTCTTCTTTGCTGCAGAACGAATCATACTAAAACTATATCGAATTAAATTTTTTTTCTTTTGTTTTTTCTTCGTTCATCAGTAAATTCATATGTGTATAATTAAGTAGAAGAAATTTTACAACTAATACAATACAACTTTATAATATGGCCTAGTTATAATAGAAGAATTTAAAAATTAACATATCAATTGTAATTACTAAAGAATTGAATTTAAATGATTTCGATAAGTATACACTTATGTAAATCTGTCTGTTTTATTAAAAATTGATAAGAAATTAAAAAATTAAATTTATTAGCTAAAATTTATAATTTATTTAATTGGTTATTAATAAATTTAATCATTATTAATTATCAGTTAATTTTTGTTTTTATTTGTTTGAAGAACTGTAGGAAATTTTAAAATCTTGTTCAAATAAAGTACCAACCACTCGCCTTAGCAAAAGTCAACGTTCAATTATATTATTATAAATATGCGGTATTAAATTATCGTCTGCATTCTGAAAATTGAATTACGATGTAACTGTTAGTTATGTTAATATTTTAAGTTTTCTTTAAAAAAATAAAAATAATGAGCAGAGATCGTATTAGTTTAGAAATTATTCAGTGTGAACAAGCCATCGTAGTTATAAAAAACTCAACTTTTAACCACCAAAACCGAAAATTATCAAGTTATTTTTCCTCTACTAATGAATTTCCGTTGACGACTATTAATTATTGTTAATATTGTTGTTAACGTCAAAGACATATTGTACAACTAAAAAAGATTACCGGTTGCGTAAAAAACCGTTAACTCCATATAATATCAGCTATACTTACTCGTACATAATTCTACGGCTTTGTCTTTACTGGCCCGTGATTGACTGCCGCAGACGAGTCTGGATTAAAAGCGGATTATTATCGAGAAGAAAGCCAATGTTTGGCGTTGGTCTTACACGCGCCTACGCTTTCGTAGTATATTATGACGACGACGACGCAAAGGACATAACACTGAAATATTGTCGTTTGATGTGCACAATTATTATATCCGGTCATATAATCCTGTACATAGACCGATATTTAACAGGTACGAAAGCCCAGCTGCTATTATAACGAGAGCGAAACTATAATAATAATACAGACTCGCGTAAAAACGCGTAACGGAGGAAAATCCCAGCGGGACCCAACACGGGCAGTTACCGCGGGGTCATGTAAACACTTGCAGGTGTGCGTTATAGTGTTGTTGACAGTGATAATTGTTACCTTCGGGGGACGGTGACGGCCTGCACGCCTATATAATATAATATAGTCTGCAAACAAGGGTAGGAAAAATTAATTATACAACACTACCTATACGTATTGCGATATAAAAACAAAAAAAAAAAAAAAACAAAAAACAAAACAAAACAAAATAATAACAACAACAATAATGTCCGAAATTAACGAAAGATCGGGAACCCACGCATAGAAATAATATATCACATTATAATACGGTTATGATA
Organism: Cinara cedri; assembly: GCA_902439185.1. NCBI lineage: Eukaryota > Metazoa > Arthropoda > Insecta > Hemiptera > Aphididae > Cinara > Cinara cedri. The sequence goes on along the minus strand of CABPRJ010000506.1, from coordinate 418,108 downwards.
ATATTCGTATTTTTCTCGGACGATAATAATTCACTGGGAATCCGCCCTCCGCCGACACTGATTTTCAGCCTTATAATATAATATAATACTATAAATTGGATTAAAATCTCATTTTTTTATTTTTTTTTTTTTTTTTTTCATCCTCAACGTCGTACCGTTTTATAATACGCGCGTAACTATATATAATTTATAAAGCGTCGCCGTCGCGTTTTCAGTTAGTTGTACTTTTTCTTCCCGCTTAATACTGTCATTAATCTTCCGGTTCGTTTTCTTAAACGCTATATTAACGCGTTTAATAAAAACGTCGAGTGTATATATATATATATATATATATGTGTATACCTAATACACCTACTCGAACAACAATAGCGAAATCTATTGTACGAAATAAATTATAATATTATAACATTCTACACTTCAGGTACCTCATTCGCATACGTATACCGAATACTTCATTAGTCAAATTTCGCTGTACGGACACGCGAGTAATTCGAATTTATAACTTCATCGGAGACGCGTACAGGTATCCTGCAATGTGTGCGCACGTGACGGTAATAATTAGTAATGCGCTTATAGAAATATATTTCTATAAATACGAGTGTACGTGTATGTACACTGTACAGAGTGGTTCATTCCATCACGATTCGGCGATAATCATATGTTCTAAAGCGAACAATTTGTTTTGAAAAACTAAAACGTTGACCCATTTTCAGATTATAAAAAATAGTCGTTCTGCGTATGCTATAAATAAATAACTTATACAAATCTATACAAAATCTACAAAAAAAAAAAGGCGGACATACTTCGCACGATAGATGGACCACCTTGTCGTAGATGTGAAGTTGGGTATAATTGTAAAGCTATAAACAAAAATTAATCATTGCTAACGAAAAACGATTCCCAGTGTAGCTCAGTAAATAGTGTAATATAATATATGCCATATTCTAGTACAAGAAATATAAAATTAATACAATGAATATTGCACAGTAAACACATATTATACCTACCCTGTAAACTACCCGATGTGGTTTTTCAAAAAAAAAATTTCGAACCTCGAGTTTGAACTTGCGATTGACAACAAATACGTACTACTACTAAACTAAGAAAAACCTATTATAAATTGACAATATTTAGTTATTTAACATAGTTAACATATATTATAATAACATGACATCAAAAATTCAAAAAATTATAATTTTGAAACTAAGGCAGTCTACCAAATTCTGATTTCACCATCGTTCCTAAATCGGCAATATACGATATATATATATATATATATCGGTTCAATAAAAAAAAAAATCAAATTTACATGGACCAGTGTGTTACTAGATTTGTTCAATATAATTTTTTAGTCAAAATTAAAAATATGCTCAATTTTTTTTTTTGAACACAAAAAACGACTTTTAATGAACCTGGTAAGTTTTCAAGCATTTCTGTTTGGTGTAAAAATTTTAAAATTCGTAAAATTAAAATTTCTATAAATAAAACGCTTTGAAAATTTTACCATGTCCATTTTCCCGCTTGTCTTACGTTGTATCCCGGGTTTTCCCAGATATAATAAAAATTATTTAAAAAATCAAAAAATGATCTTATTCAAGTATATATTTACTTTCAGATAAGATGGTACACTTAGATATATACAATGATGTTGAACCTTTTTTAAACCACTCTGCTAAACCCTGTTTGAGGATAACACCTACACACTTACCCAAGCCGGATTAAGGGGGTCGGTCTCGGAGCCCAGCTGTTTTCATAAAATATTTTTTTAACGCTCACGTTCAAAATCTTTTTCTAAATATAAAATTATTTTACTGGTAAAACATTAGATAATAAAATATTTAAATGTTATTTATAATTTATAAATGTTCGTAATTTCATATCACAAAATATTACTAAATGATAAATAGATAATAATAAATATCAAGATTTAAAATAGATAATATCTTGAATCGTGATAGGTACACATTAAGTTGATATTTGAATATTTTATTTTATGAATATTAAGTATTATAATACTTTATAGTATAAATTAAAATGGGCGTTTTGAATATAAATAATAGAAAATATAAATGATCTTTATGAAATGGTAGGTATTTAGTAGTATAAAATATTATGATTGTGAACCACGAACTAATAAGATATACGGAACTGGTAACGACACTATCGACGAAAGGTGAGTGTTCACAATTGTTTTGAGAATCGCGCACTCTACCGCTACACATAGATTAATACTAGCACACAAAATCTAAGCAATACATTCATTTATAATCATCAACTTATTGTGATCTCATTATGATAATATTACATATTTATTAATTTTAGATTCCGATCGTAGCGAGGGAGCTATTGGTTTTACTAAAATGTTTATTTTTCTCCTTTTTTGTAAATTTATAATTTATGATGTCTACTACTAATCTTGATTTATTGAAAAAATGACAAAAGACCTTTTTTGTTGTATATTGGATTTTATCTTTAGTTGTTTACAACGGAGGTCGTTTTTTGATTTTATAGCGTACTATTATCCTCTATGTATTTGGTTATTTTATTATTTTCTGGTTTTCTGTATAATAATAATTTCTGTTCGTGTATGAATTTACGTATTGGTATAATTTAAAAAAACTTACGTGTGGCTAAATTCTTTTTATCTTGTCGGAACTTACATATGAATTCGCTAAACTTGCTTTATTTCGTGTGGAAACATATAGAGCTCCCTAGCATAAGCTGACGTGGAACTATTTATATCTATAGTTGTGGTAAGGGTACATATGTAATGCATATTAGAAGATAGTCTAGTGCATAGTGCAAACTGGCATACTGCATTGAAGAATCTCTCGGCTATAAATACTGAGTCTTGTTGGCTATACACTGTTCAGTAACTACACTATATTATATATTATAAACAGTAATCCGCTGACCACGACCCACCCACCCACCTACCTAAAAAATATATAGGGTATTTACTCCACTTGTCATACGTGTTCGGCGCCGCTGGGTACACATTAAAGCAAGATTTCTGGTGAACATTTTTGTCACGGTATAAAAAAAAAAAAACAAAAACAAAAATAAATAAACTTCATTATAAAACCAATATAATCATTGGTATATTCAGAGTCTAAAAATTAAATCATAATATAGATGGGTTTGCTGGTTAAATATGAGTTTACAATGTATACCTATACCTGTATATAAATTTTAGTAAATATATTATATCCTTATGATTAAAAAGATTGAAAAAAACAAAAACAAATCAAACAAAGCTCATCGTACAAATACAAAATATTATATAATACATACGAATTGAAATACATATTGGATAATTTTTAAAACAAAATCTTTACTATGTACCATTCTTATTATTTAGTCAAGTGTATGTTAAAATTACAAACGAATTCAGTCATGTAGACCGAACTTACTGGTATCATAATAATTAATTTATGTAATTATGTATATGTTATAATAAAAATATTATAAAAAAAAATGTTTTTTTCCAATTATTTGTCCTCTTTATAACAAATTAAGCTACCAATAATAATAACGTGAAACTAGTGTAATTGGGTCAACACAATAATTATATTAGTTTTAGGTTTAAAGTTCAAAAATAATTCATTAAAATAGATACCGAATTCGTATTTTAATTATTTTTATCATACGTACCTGCCAATTTATGACTTCGAGATTAATTGTTAACTATTTTATATTTGATCATTTTAAATGGAAACTATAGTATTATTAATACTGAGCAAGTTAGTCGTTTTGTTTAACTAGTCAAGTTAAATTTACTTAATATAAAAAACTAATAAAGTTAGAACAGAAGTTAATTTCTAAAATTTCCTAAAATTATTACTCAATTAGAAGTTAGTTGGTGAAAAAAAGTAACTAGGGTTTAAATAAAAGTTACAAGTTAGTTTTTTTTTTTTTCATAATTTAGAAATCAGAAACTAAATTATTGATGATACTCTGAATTTAATGGAATAATTTAATTAAATATTTGATGTATTGAAAAATGGAAACATTTTATAACAATTTGTAATAATTTATTTTACATATCCGTAGGTAGAACATATTTGACACATCTTTCATTAGCCCTGGGCAAGTTGGTGATCATTTCTAAGTAAATTAAAAAAAAAAAAAACACTAACAAGTTATATATTTTTATATATTTATGTGCTATATGTCAATCTTAATTATCAATCGAATATCATTGATACCGATGATATCATTGTTTTATCAATAGGTATTATAATATCAGTAGACCACATTACTTTTTTAAGCTATGTTTATAAATTAGCCCTATGATATCTTCTTGAAAACAACTAGGGTGTAAAAACTGTGCATCATTAATTAATTCTTTATTATCAGAAAACATTTTGTTCAAACTAATATTTAATTGGTCAATGATCAATAAAACTACATATAGCATTAACATAATAAGACTACCTCCATAACAGGTATTACTATCAATCTTCCGTCGTTTTGATCATTTATAATTAGTTTATTGTTTGACGATCGGCCCAAATTTCACAGTATAGACCGGCCCAGGGGAAGATTTCCTCCTAGTCCATCTTACCAGTCCGCCCTTGTCATTTACACACATACACATACACACACACATGCCAATTTTTGTCAACATAATACGCTGCGAGTCTGTTCAGGGTCACATCCGACCGATTGCGTGTTGTGGCAGCACTTTCATCGATCATCGATAGATAGATCACCACACGCTCGCGTTATACATCATACAAACGAATATTAGTATACCCATACATCCTCGCCCTTACTTTTACTCCAATTTCAACTCTGGTTACAACCAAATATAATACCCCCTTACCTTCCACTTTTATTTTAATTTGTTTATTTTATTACACTTTTTCTGTATCACTTGTGTTGGTATTGATATTTAAAATTGAATATAGCGCGGTAATACTGTACAATGCGAACAAACATGTTGTTTTAATCTTTTATTATAATTTAACTCTCTCAAAATTTAAAATTATTAAAATTACACCAAAAGCGAGCACAATATATAGATATATTTTGATAAATAATGAGCCAACAAAGTTTATCGTTTTACTAAATTAAAAACAAATATTTATTTTAGGTAATATTTAGTTATATCAGTTGGCTACTTTTTTTCATCATAACGTATACGCGTATAAATATAACGTAATATTTTACGGTACAAATAAAAGGTGTATAATTCGAATACAAACAATTTTTTAACTTAATATTAATTTTGAAACTAAATACTGCTTACGAGTAAGCCATAGTTGTAAGTCAGTTATTAGAAAGGTTGGATGTACATCATAATTCAGCTTATGTATACTGTATGTAACAATAAATTATTTCAAATGAATAACGATTCTGAGTGGAGTAGTTTAGTCGTGTGTTTTCCCTTATTGCTTTGAAATCGAAAAAGAAAAAAGACCAAAGGATAAACTCCAGAATACATCAATAAGTGTTTCAAATAATGTACTATCGGGCAAACATATATTTATTTAAGTACAGTATGGAAAAATCGAAGAATATTTACTAAAGGAAAAAGTGTTACTAAGGGAAAACTGAAAATCACATTTTTAAAACTAATAACATGTTCGCTGCACATAGAATCTAAAAGAATATTCAAAACAAGTTTTATAATATTCGTATTTAATACGGAAAGGAACTTACGGAAATATTGTTATTTGTCTCGATCATTTAAATAAATAGACAAGTAGTGCAAATGTAAGTGCCAAACTGTGGATGTAGCGTATACCTATATAATATATTATTGTATAATTTTAAATTTTAAATCTAACTGAAAATGTCGTAATGGTATATTAACAATATATCATTGCGTATACTTCGAAATGGTTCTTCTTGGTAACATGATTTTAATTTTGATAATTTTACTGAGTAAACCGAAACTGTTTTACATTGGCCAGTTAAAATATTTAAACACTTTACCGTTGCACTTATATGTCTCGACTATAAGAAAATCAAACGAGTAACAAAATCAATTTAAGATTAAACTTAATTAAGTTTTAAACTAATAACAAATTATATTGCTACAAACGATTTTTTTTTTTTGTATACATATATATATTTTTTAATAGGTGAGGAACGTTTATTTTAATAACTGAATAAAAAAATATGATTAACTCATTTATAAATTAGGGTGACAAAACATAAAATTAAAATGCATAGCTTGTCGAGTTCACGAAATTAAAATCACGGCTAGAATACCATTATTATTATTATTATTATTCAAAACCCGACACGATTTTTTTTTCTTAGCCAATACTAATGATTTTTAGTTTTGAATATTTACAAAGAAAAAAAACTTAAATTGGATGTCAGTGGGTATCTTTTATAGATTCTGGGTACACTGAATAAAGCCATTCGTTTTACTAAGACATTTTTATTCTCTCGGATAACATTTCTTCGGATATAAAAGAAATGGAACATTTTTTTTTTTATTTCTTTAAAAATGCGCATTTATCACCAAAATGTTGAATTATTTTTCGAAATTTCCAATTTTTTTTTGACAAATATTGAGCTTTACGGTAATTTTTTTTAGTACAAATTGTCTAAACAAAATAATAATAAAAAAAAAAAAACAAACGGCCATACTTCGTTAGATGGGATGAATTCTGTTGTAAGTGAGAAGTTGCGTGGGAAGATAGAGTTGAAATTTATTGTATATCGGTACGCAAAGATTAATCATTGCTAAAGAACAACGATTCTGATTTCTATTCCATATGTATTGAAAGGTTTCACATTTAACATTTCTGATCTGAAAATTATGTATTTCGTACATTTTCCAGATTTCTCTCGTTTATTTTGAAAAATCCTGAGGAAAAATGAATTTCTCACGGTACCACCTCAGTCAAATTTCCTGTCAGAAAAAAGTGCTGTACTATAAAATCAGCGCACTTACTGGTAGAAAACAAGGTCACAGAAAAAAAAATAAACGTCATTGTAAAACCAAAAACATACAAAATTCGCACAAAATTTAAAACAAACTCGAGATGAAAACAGAAAAAAAATGAGTACTCAGGTAGGTATAATAGACTGTATTTACGCCACAGTCGGTTCATTACCTAGCTCATTTCAGTAATTGGTAAATTTGAATTAATATCGGTATTTATTCAGAATAACGCATACAATTAAACCGTTATTAAATTTCGTTATAAAAATTATTTTTTTTTTTTTTTTTTTTTATAAAATGTCCTGCCGGCCGATTAAAGCTATGTATAATATTCCATAATTACTTGAATTATTCGAATAACGAACCCACGATAATGTCTGGCAAGGACGGTGGATTTTATAATCAAAATATTCAATATGGCTGCAACGTGTGTTCGTACAGCGAGAAGGTATTGAAAATATGGTCGTTAATAATTCGAAATTTATTGTAAACCCACCACCCTTGTAAACTTGGTGGCGCAACATTGGCAAACATCGATCCAATTAATTCAACAAATTTGTTGGTGAATGTGTTGGTCATTGTTTTGCAACTTTCAGAATATTTTGGACATTTTTTTTACTGATATGAAAATTTTGAGTTAAGCCGCTAAATTCACGCCAGCAACGTAATTTTTTTTCTGGACTTGTTTTTTTGTGCTAAACATGTTCATCTAGATTTTTTTGACACTTTTGGACAACTTTCAGAATTTGTTGGATATTAATTTCATGCGGGTAAGAATTAGAACTTTCGTGTATCCAATAAGTTCAAGTTATGCATTTGGATGTTGTAATATTTGTTTTATTCTTAGTCTTGTGGTAACACTTCGTGATCAGTCATTGTTTTACGATATTTCAGTTTTTAGACGATTGTCGTGCGTATATGTAATATCAGAAATAATTATAATTGTAGCACCTGATTTGAAAAATACGTTTTGAAAATGTTACACTATTCTGTACCGAAGTAAAAAAAAAAAGTCTTCTGTAAAAAAAAATATGCAGCAACATATAGAAGACTAAAAAAATTACAACACAAACGCGTTGATTACCTGAACTTATTGAATACATGAAAGTTCAAATTCTCACCTTCGTGAAATTAATGCCCAACAAATTCTGAAAGTCGTCCAACAATGTTCGACAAGTTGAGACGAACATTTAAAGCACAAAGAACGTGTCCCAAAAAACAATTGCTCTGCGGGTGTTAACTTAGCAGCACAATTAGAAATGTTTTTACCGGTGAATGCCATATCGATTATGATCAGTATGATTTCTGAAAGAACAAAGGTACAAGAGAAGCAATACCAAGCTTGAGAATAATACTAGAAAAACAAATAGATAGACAATAGAAAACCTTTATGGCTTTTGTAGATTTGAAAAGACCTTTCAACAATGTTAATTGGAAAATACTATTTAACATAATGGATAATGTTAGCATAGACATCAATAATAGAAATATTTTATATGCCACTTACAAAAATCAAGAAGGTAAAATTAAAATTAACTCTGTAACAAAAACAGCTAATGTACAGAGAAGAATAAGGCAAGGACGCCCATTGTCACCCTTCTTAATCCTTATTCGATGTCTAGAATCATAGAAACTTGATCAATGTTCTGATATATTTGCTTAGGTGTGTCCTTTACGAAAGACGGCCTAGGCCACCGTCACGCGAGCGTGACCTAGATTTTTTGTCAAACACTAATACTCTTTCGAAGTCAGCAAACACATTTTTAACATAACAATATTTATTTAACACTAAGCGTAAATTTGGTACCTGAGAGCACGGAACGTACATGTTTCTCGTCTAACAAACAAATCGTAACTGAATATAAATGAATATATTATATTAAATTATATTAATTATTGCATTTATATTCAGCAAGTTATATTTTATTTTATTTTGGTCGCAGAAAAAGTTTAGCCCTGGAACCTAGTCAAGAAGTGTTAAATATAACACTGCATGAGTAAAAAAAATATTATTACTATTAATTAAAGAAAAAAAACAATCAGATAAATCATAGTAAACCAATAGATCCCTCTCTAAGCTCCGTATCAAAAAATGTATAGTATGAATTAATGTAATATGTTAATATGATAACAATTGTTTTAGTTCAGTTACCATCATTAATACTGCTATATAAATGAAAATAATTATTGGGATTGTTAACATTAACAATTTGATTAACTAGAGAAAAAAAGTCATTTAAAAACTACATTTGAATTAAACCACAAATAATATTATTATGTTAATAAATGAGATTATTAAAAAATGAATGGTGAATTAAAAATGTAATAGAATAAAAATCAATTGGATAATTATCAAATTCAACATAATGAATTAAAATTAAATATGTTTGATTGTTTTGAAATGTTTTAAAAAAATTATCTTGATTTTTTTTGTATAATCTTATCAAAGCTGTATTAATTTCTTCTTGTACTTTTTTATTTTATTACGCATTTCGGACTTCTAAGCAATTATTTCCACTCGGAAGGTTGCATGAGATTTTTCGGCTCGACGATCTGTTTTAGATTCCGGTCGGATTGCTGACAACTAAAGGTTTTACTACAGTGCTCTGTTATTTATTTTTTTTTTTTATGTATTCTGGGTCCGGTTGATTTTTTTTAAAACAAAATCGACAGAATCACAAACATTCCTGTCCTTTGGCTGGACACTGAACTCTGTTTATACAAAACTGTTTTATACTTGTTCTTATTTTGTTATGTGGTTTGAAACTTACAAAACGATATCAGCATGCAACTCACCGTTCACATTATTTATTTATTTTGAATTTTTTTCAGTAAATATTTTTCTGATTCCTTATAGAAAAATTGTTTTATTTTCATTGGTTCTAAACGTGAGTTGATATAGTAAGTATAGTGTTGTAAAAGAGGTCTAAAAAGATAAACTTATCAAATATTTTAAAAAATCACGTATAATTAATTTTTCCTACGTTTAACAAAAATTGTTTACCTGGTTCATTTTCTTTCAATATGCTTACGATAATATTTGTTATGTATCTACCAGTTACATCAGTGTTTTTGCCTATGGTAACCCATATCTTTTTCCCATTAAAGTACATACCAATTTTGATTAAAATATTATTGTAGATTTCATCAACATAATTTTTACGCAAAATGGACTTCAATGAAATTTTTTTTCCAGTGTATTTTGTTATAAAAAAGACTGATATTGCTGTTGTTTAATTTATTTAATGAAATGTTGGCGGACAACATGGCTTCACAGAAGTCATGAATGAAAGTAGTTTTTTTTTTTTGGCATTGATGTAAATACTAATTGTTGTGTATTTTAAATCTGATTATGTTGACGCTGTTCAGCTGATTTATATTTTTTTGTTTATAAATGTTGTTTGACACTAAATCTACGCTTACTCTCGTTTCACACAGATAATAGAATAAAATAACTCTATTAGTAGAAAATATAATTGTTGATATATGCTTTGTGTATTGACTTCTTTGACTATTAGTTGATATTTTATGCATTTTTAAATTCTCGAAATACAATTACGTATTTGAAAAAGTACACTGAATTATCTCAGTTAGGCGATAAATAGTAACACAACGGAAACGATAACCACGATACACAATCACGTACTAATTTTATCAACATGTTAATAAGTTTCCAATTGTAATTTTATAAATTAATAATAGTCGTATTTTAATAAAAAGACGTTTAATTAATATTGGATAAATTTAATCGTATAAGTTTACATTAAGATAAACAATTTTAGAAAATTATTTTTATCATTATATAAACACAAAATTTGCCAACAAAATTATGATCGTATAAAGTTAAAAAAGATAAGGACACACTTCACACGATGGGTGAGCCACTGTTGTAAGTGAAAAATTGGGAAGGTAAAATATAAAGGGGAATTTCATGTATATCTATACGCAACGATTAATAATTACTAACGAAAAACGTTTCTGAATTAAGTTTGTTTTTAGATGTTTTTAAAGGCCATAATCTTTACGATTTAAATATTTCCTGTTTTCTTACGTTTTTTCCCAGATTTTCCCATTTATTATGAAAATTCATGAACAAATAAAAAAATATATCGACCTTAAAGTACCGCTCCAGTCAAATTTAGTTTCAGAAAAGTGCTACAATTAAAAATCATAGCAAATTTTTCAGGTACAAAAGTTTTTCACAGAAAAAAAAACTTGACATTGTTGTAAAACTAATACATTCCTCGATCAGAATCTAAAATGTGTAAAATACATTAATATGTTTTAATATGTTCAAATATGTTCGTCGTTTATACGACGTTTATAAATACATGACGACATATTCAAAAATTTACAATATAAAAAAAATAATATTTATTTATATTATTTACTTCATGAAAATAATTGTCCACCTACCTAGAATAATATAATACGAGCATTAAAAAAAAAAAAAAACATGCAAATGCAAGAAGTTCCGAATCTTAACTATCATATACACAATTTAGCTAGTGCACCTAAAAAAAAGTATAAAAGCGCGGCCCTTGGCTGTTTTATTTTCGGTAAAACGTCATTGCTACGGATTGTCACCGGCGATACATTTCTGCACCGCCACTGTCGCTGCTCTTGACGAACGATTATCGCACGCAACGGCACTACTGTTTTATTAAATCGAACCTATGGCCGTCGGGGGAAACGAATACTGACATAACGAAATGCCAAAACACAATACCTATGCGAAAACAGCCGTGAAAAATGTTTAGACAACTGTCTATGTAAAATGAGCTTTCGGGACACGTGTCTTGTAACACAATGTTCGAAAATTGGATTACGTGAAGCCGACAACAACCTGCACACTCAATTTTGAACGATACCGTATTATCGTTGAACACAATGTTTTATTTTATTATTATTTTTTTTTTTCTTACCAAATAAATTTAACGGTCGGTAATTTGTGAGTAAAGTTATTAAAATTTTAATATTAGAAACCCAATTATTATTGTAACGGTATAAAAACGTTACCCCAAAACATAATACAATAATGTGTAATAATATATATTCCATTTTTAAAAATAATTACAGATTAGTTATTTATGTTTTTACGAAGTACGGATATTACAAAACTTCCATATTATTTTAAATTCCAAGTGTAGAGATATACGACGAGAAGCTACCTTCTCGTCTATTGGTTTTACAATCACGAGTGTTTTATATTATATATATACATTTTTTTTTTTATCTTTGAAACGCACATTTGGAAGTAGTAAAAGTTTTTTTGCAGCCTTGTATAGATTGGAAATCGAACACAGATGGTACTTTAGATGGGTCATTTTTGAAACTTCCAAGTAGTTTTATAAATGTTATCGTAAACTGACCAAAAATGTGTTAAAATGTACGGCACATCTCGTTTTAACAATATATCAGCTATATATTTCGAGCTACGTTCACTCAAAACCAAACGCGAATTCATTTTTGTTCTAGTAGACTGCATATCGTAGGTAATAAAACACTTCATGTAAAGAACCCAGTGGTTACGTCTAAATCATATTCAAATCATTCGATATGTCATATATTCAGTTACCTAGAACAGAGAATGAGTGTATGGCAATTGAAATACAGAATAGTCGAATAAAATTGAAAAGCGTATAATGAATATGACAATAATTGTTACGAATTATTCATACGGTACAACATTTACGTTTTACTAAACTGGACTCGTTTTAAATTTTGAAACAGCTTATTGTTATTATTTATTTAGCTATTTAAAATTGCCATTTAAAATTTAAACAGAAATTATGTTCAAAAAAAATTCTTATGTATATTCCAAAAAACGTGGGTTTTCCTTATTTTTTTTTTTTTTTTTTACTTTCACCAAAATGTTTCAATTCGATATTTGTTAATGGAATTTAAATACATAACGCTGTAGATTATTGGTTTATCCTTGCCCAAAAATACGTATTTTACTTAAATGCATACATATCCATGTATAATAAACTACTTATATCTATAACAATTTATACATTTTTAATATATTTTTTTTTTTTTGAAAACAAATTTTAAATTGGTTATAAATTACAACCTAACACATACATTATTTGGTTTAAAAAATTGACCGTTTACAAAATTAAATTAAATGAAATTGTATACGTTTTTAGAGATTATTAGGATTTCTAATGTTTGATAAATTAAATAATATCTTATCTGTATAGTATCTAGGACTGGGATTTCAGTGCTCATTTAACTTTTTAAAGATTCGTTTCAAGTACTTTTGAATGAGAATAAGAATATTTATTTTACATTTTTGACAAATTTTGATACTTAAGTCATTTTCTTAATTTTTGAGAGCATTTTAGAAGTTTATGATGCATTTTTTGAGTTTTTTTTTTACAAATTTGAATTTTTAATTTAAAATTTAATTTTCAGATTTTTACACACTGTTATGATTTTTATAAAAATATAAACAACTATTAATTAAACACTCGTATTACTAGGTATATTAATTTGTAAATATCTAAAAAAAAAAAAAACTCGCATATGGTATAGCTATGGTGTGACGGCAAAGAAGCTTTCGATGTTTCCGGATATGAGGAACGAACTCATATAATATACTACCTTCCTACCACCCTTTGTCCAATCTCCAGTGATGCTGTCTGTAGCGTCAGCTTTAAATTAATACACTGTTGATCCTTTCCTTCGCTACCTACCTACCTACCTGCTGCAGAACGTCATTTGCATTCATAGTGGTAACGTTATATGTATGGGACGACGACGCGTGAATATTCTGCAGCTCTCCTGTCTGTGATTTCTGCACCTCGGAATGACAGTGCCAACGACAAAACGTGTTTGGAGGGGATTTTAATCTCAACGTTAACGACGTCAGTAGAGCACATTTATATCAGATATATTAATGGAATCATACTTGGTGTGTGCAAAGTAATACTCGATGCGTGTAAAATTACAAATTGATTATTCTGATCGCTATTATTTACACAAATTTGGGGTTTATTTTTCAGTTGTTATATGAGTTGTTTAACGATCTTATTTATGATAATATCTTAAAAATATCATCGATGATTCAGCGTGTCATTGAGGCATGTCAACTTTTGATACTCAAATAGCAATACATTATTTTTAAACCAGCGATCAAAACAATATTTTTTTGAATAATTTGATTGACACGACACTAATAAGAATAAGACGTGCCTTTTATGTGCTAAAGTATACAATTGTTTTAGAGAGGAGCTGTAAATATTGTATAGTTTAGATAGGAAGCGTCTTATATCTTTTAAACAATTAAAATATATAACGAAAAATTTTGAGTTTCTATTTGGAAATCGATGATCAATGTTTAGCGAAATATTATAAATTAAATATAATTACAATTATTTTATACGATTTAAAAAAAAAAAAAAACTCAAATTAAATTTTCTCAAAATATCTACGATAAAAGAACCGCGAGGATGGTTACAACTCTATATCGTTAAAATGACTGTACTTATGATTTTCTACCACGGTTGAAAACTGGCTAGGTGCCATAGGCGCAAATAGCCCAAATATATGTGGGATGCTTAATATCCCGTAATGTTGATTAATATTGATTATGTATACATATTATTTACTTAATGCGCAAATCATTGGATGTGCCTATGCTGGGTAGGATCGAGAATTTAACACTTCTACACCCCCGTCGCGATGACGATTCGATTCGATAGTCACACATTGTTTGATATACGCGAGATGGCGTGTTAATAATAATAAAATTGAGCGTGGCAATTATTATAAACGATCGCTATAATAAAACGATATTGTGCGAGTATATACTCGTATATTTAGTTATCGTTGTAATAAACTGATAATATCGACGAATTTTAGTAAAATAATATAACGACACATATTTTATGTTATGCATAAAGTTATAAACGGCGACTGGTTATTTGAAATTTACAGCTTGCCATATAGATGCAATGTATTTTATTACACGGCTGACAGTAAAAATTAAACCCGTTTTATCGAATATTATACGTAGATATACGATAATTATTATTAGGTAGGTACCTATAATATAATAATAGATTTGGATATTCAAATTTGGACGTACATCAAACAGGGTTAGACTATAAATCGTATAGAAAAACAGGGTTAGACTATAAATCGTATAGAAAAATCGTCTAGAAATAATATTTATTAAACCAACCTCGAAATATACCTAGCCGCCCCGTTTCAGCCTTATGACTTTCATGCCCAATATACTTTCACTTGAAAGCGTCTTCACTGTCGGCTTACTTCTTGCCAACCAATTACCTATGACCCACTGTGACCACTGATAGCTTATTATAGGCCCCTAATAACCTATTGCAGTTCCTAACGCCTTATTGATTGACCCTATAGTATAAGTTTGCAGCTTAAAAAACTGGCTAAATTATATTTTTCGTTATATTATACTCGATTCGTCAATTACTGTAGTTGTTCACGTAACGCGCCAACCCCTAGATTTTACTCAGTAATTTTTATTGTGGCCTTCCAAACGAATTTCCGGTGGCCCGGTGGCCTTGTCTAACCTTTGAAGTTTTCAACCAGTGCTTAGCCCATCATTGAAAACAAGAAGTTTGGAATATAGTGTAATTTAGTTTATATACTGAACCAAGGATTTTTCATTGCTATCAAAGAATCACTAAGTCCGCTAAATATCACTTTCTGATTTTTGAGCGGGTAAATTTCTAGTCTCAGTCGTATTTTTCTCCCATAGTCAATCTAATCTAGAAATCAACAAAAAATTAACAAATGAATACTTTGTTTTTTTTTTAGTTTCTTTTTTTTTTAATTATTTAGAACTTTTATTAGGAATGTAGACAGATATTTTGTCAAATAAAGTGGTAACAAATGAAATAAAATTCCGCATTTTTTTAATAAAATATGTTACGTAGAGTTTGAAGAATTATTACTAGGTATTCAAAAATGTTATCCAAGGAAAAACCAAAAAAGTATTTAAGGTTGAACTGTTGATAATTAAAAAAAAAATATATTTCTTGTGAAATACCATTGGAAGGAAATTCCGCATCGTCCAAGTTAAGAAAAACTGTTTTTCGAGAATAGAGAAAACACTTCGTAAAGTAAAACTAATAATTTATTTGCTGCTCTCAAAATATAAAACTTACGTTAGTATTTTATTTTTTTTTTTTCCAGATGAAATTATGTTTTCCGATCTTTGTTGTCATGCTCACGACTGCGGTGGCGACTCCTTGTATGTTCAACAGTATGTGTACGTGCAAAACGGACGAAGCATTAAAAATGCACATTGCGTGCATTGCAGTTCCCTTATATACAATACCAGGTAAGTAATACAAAATAAATGCATATTATTATTTTACAATTAGCATAAAGATATTTCAGTTTAAAAAAAAAAATAACGCGTATAGACTATAGGGATTATATTACCGGATGTTGTTTTGTTTTTCAATGTTTCATTCTACGTCTTCTTTTTCAACTACTAATAAATAGCCAGTAAATTATTCTAGAAAATATGCAATTTTGTAAATTAGAAAATGACTTATAATAAAAAAAAAAACAAAACTCAGAATCAAACAATTTTTCAGAAATGTAAACGTATGAAAAAAAATTAAACGCTTTTAAACGTATGAAATCAAAATCTGAGCACTTTTACATTTAACTGTTGAAAAACAGTATTTCAGACACAGTAAATATTTTAATATATATTTTTTTTTTTTTTACTGTCATTTAGTTTCATTTGGTTTCAAAATATTCGTAGAGAATTAAAATTTTGACAGAAAACAATATATGCTTTTTCTAGCTGTGGTAAAATTTTTAAAACATTTGAGTTATTTTTTAACTGTCATACTGTGTCAACTATGTCAACCATTTTGTCGTTAAAAATAGGACATTTTTTGTATGAATTTCAGTATCAAATTTTAACAAAAATCTTAAATATTGCGGTCTTTTAAAACATGTATAACAAACTTCGCTTCAAATCTCGCTTCGTTTTCAATGATTTATCGTTGCTTACAAGTATAAATTAAATAAATTTATGTATCCTATCTTCCCAAGTGCCTATTCACAACAATCGTACACCCGTCCACATTACCAGCTCTTTTTCAAATTTAATATTTTTGCGAGCGAATAATAGTTGTTAGATAATACACATTATATGATACAAAATATTACAAGAATAAAAATAAATTCCCAAATATTGTTTATCCTTACCTTTTCGAATTATTTACATTTCACTTGTTATTTGATGGAACTTAAACGAATTTATTTGTTAAAAAAAAAAAAAACCTTTCTATAAAACGGTATGGTTCCACGACAATAGACCGAAAACATATAAATACATAATATTAAACTAATAAATAATTAATTAATTAGTAATTATACTTGATAAATGCTTGTAATGAAAAATTGAAACATGCAATAAAAAAATTAAAAATGATTATAATATATTTTAAATATTTTAAATAAACTATATTATATTGTATATTTTATCAGTCATACTTGTGATCACAAATTGTACGTGATTGCACCAGTGACCTATGTTTGACGCTATAGTATCAGAACAAAATGTTGATTTTTTTATTTTATATATAACAGGGGACCACTCTAGTCGGCATCTTATCATAGTCGTTAAAAATTCGAACTAAATGTCAACAAACAATGACCATTCACTTATTATACCTCCAGAATTATCTTAAGTCTCAACGGTATGCTTTTTAATGTTTTCGTCTACAAAATTCACTTCATTTTGAATTGTGTTAGCAATGTGATTACGATCGGAAGGGTCTTTAATAATTCCATCATGTTTTATATTAAACGTCTTTTAAATAGTTCACCTTCTAAATAGTCGTTTAAATAGAATACACTGCCAACATTCAACATCGTTATGATTTTTTTTCTTTGTGATATAGGAAGCAAGTTCCTGGAAACTATTTCACTGTAACTGACGTTTTCCTTGCTGTGACTAAATATACTGCATGTTCGAAAAATAAAAACATTAAAGCGTTACACATTCGCAATATTAGAAGACCGCTAAATGACAAAAATCAAATTGTAATCGCGAACTTATCGAATCCTAAAATAATAGACTGCAGTTTTCCCATAGTGCCTATATAATATATTATACTTTTGGCCTGTGTAAAATATTTAGAAAACGAAAATTGAAAAATAATTCATGAAATGTTTGTACAAAATTTAAATTGACGGATATTTCGCTTTATGTATTTTCACTCATACTTGTATTCGCTCATTTGACTTTCGCGCATTTGCGTTCGCTATTTTACTTTCAATCTATTATCGGGATACCACATGTCCACGTGTGTGTTACATACATATATATTTTATACGTATGTACAATACACATGGCTAAATATTTTTGTTGCGTACTTAGTATTTTGACATACGGAATATAAAATAATATTAGAAGTATGCACCAAAAAACAGTTGTGCATTGTTTGTGTGTGCCAGACAAATAAGGAACAAGGAATAAGTATTAATTTTACATTATTAATAAGTACTGTTTATTATATTATAAATGTATAAGAACAATTATTCATTAAAATTAAAACATAAGTTCTCGTCAAGTTGTCCCCTCCAAAACAGATATAGATAATTTATAAAACAAACTTTATTTTTGTTTATTATCATTTTTTTTTTTATAAATGTAATACATTGTTAATGTAAATATAATGCAAGTATCTAAATGGATTTTTTTAAAAATATGAAACGTGTAATCAGCTTCTTCGGAAGTTCACCTAATAATAATATATTTTAAGCCTGAGCTTCATAAATTAGCTTTATTATAATTAAAATATAAATTGTTGTATTACTTATACCTACGATACAAACATGTAGTACCCACTATATTTAATAATAGATATATTTTTACTAATGAGAAACTACGAGATATTTTATAAAATATTGTTAGTTTCTTAGTAAAAATCAAAAAAATCGAAAAATTATTTGTAACAAGTCACGTTATTTCCGTATACTGACCAAAAATCTGTAAAAATGCAACCACTCATCTCAAAAAATTTTGTTTTTGGAGGAGTAATTTTTTGATTATTCTGTTCACATAATATTGTAATATCCGGAGGAAAGTTTAATTTAAACGAATAATCCGCGTTTTTCATAATAACATTGAAGGAAAAAATCATCTTTAGGAGGATTTTTTTCTATATAAATAAATGCGTGAAAATAATTTTAAAAATCATAACGGCTAATCGATTATGCATATACATTTTGAAAGTAATAGTTATATTATCAATATTCTTCTCACTTTCTAAAATTATTCTTCCACTAAAAATGTATAATTTTCAAGTAGGTTTTTAAACTAACTTTGTAAAGGAATGAAATTCTTAGATTACCACCTTAAAAATTATTTCAGATTCTTAACGTACATATCAACCCATTCCTCACTAAGAATTAGCTTGAATATGGCATGCTCATTTGTATAAATATATATATATATATATTTTTTTTTGTGTGTGTGTCTCTGAACACCCTTTCTAACAAAAATCTTGTTCCAATCAAAAATAGTTACAAAAAAACTTTTTTGTTGTATGTTGAATATTGTTAGGCGGATGTAATTTTTTTTTTTTTTTTTTTGATTTTCAAAGCGGTTTTTAGAATAATTTGGAATAAATGAGAAAAAGAACATATATTAATACGTAAATAAAATATTTATCGCATTATAACGATTTCATTATTTTAAACTTGTTCGATTTTTGTATTCTACCAGCAACCATACTCCGAATTTCAAGAGTAACATCTTTTCTGAAACACATTTTGTCTATACCCTGTTTCAAAAAAGAACATATCGCTTTCACGACCAGTTTTCGTTCGGCGGCGCGCATCTCAACCAGGTAGCACCGGTTAAAAAAAAACGATATTTCTTAACATGGATCTAACATGAATAAGACGGGTGATATTTGATAGTTGAAAAGTACCGGTGAAAAAACTTTTGAAAAAAAAAAACACGAAACTGTAGGTCATTAACAGTTTTATTCTTTCCGATTTTTGTTGTTATTATGTTAAAAATAATTGTAGAGGCCTGAAATTTTCTCAGAACATTAGTATAAACCCTTTTTGGACGTAGTAAACAATTTTAATGCCATTTTGTGATGTTTAAATGCACTTTTAATTGTCGAGTGTTTTAAATTCAAATTCGTAAATGGTAAAAGTTACAACATTTCTATACTCGTTTAATTGAACTTCTTTCAGAATTATATTTCGACACAGGTATATATTAAATAAATTCATGTACCTATTTTACCGTTTAAACTATTTTGGTTTCAAAAACGTATTTTTGAAACACATACATATATTTTTATGTCGAAAACGTATTACAAAAATGCTTTTTGTGTAGTTCAATAATTATTACATAGTTGTATTTGTGTTTTTAGAAGTACCGCCAGATACTCGAATAAGCCACATGGACGTTATGTCATCGGACATCGAAGCTGTCGAAAGCGATATACTTCAAAACACGCGTATCGAATCGCTACGGTTGATGAACAACAGAATAGGAATTATTTCTGAAAAAGCATTTCAGTAAGTATGGCATACTATTTTTTTTTTTTTGTCAATATAATATTCCTTTTATTCATTTTTAAATTTTAAACCGGGTATCATTAACTGTGTGTTTACCAATATACTTTCTTTAATTTGGCCATTATTAATTATATTTGTGTTTTAGATCATTATTTTTTTAAATATATTATTATTTGGGTATTCGGGTAAATCAAATAACTTATTTTATATATATAAGATTAATAAACAAAACCGAGTAAAGTATGTAAATATAGATATCAAAATATTATGTTGTATAGGATAAAATGTATTTACTGCAAAGATACACTACACACATATTGAGATCCACTCACAAAACTAACATAATTAATTATAGACTATAGGTATCTCGTAATCATATTTATTTTATTTGTTATTTATGTTTAGAGAAAAATCCGCTTTTAAAGTGTAAATTTAAAAAATTAAATAACATTTTATTTATAGAAGCTTAACAAGTATAAAAATTGTACACAGAAAATGTTTAATAATAAAAAAAAGGAAAAATAATAGGTATAATCAAAGTAAGAGAAAAGCAATATGAAACGTTAAATTACGCGGTTATTTAAATACCACAGGTTATAATATGGAGATTATATTTATTAGATCATTTTATGTTTTACAAAAGTTTAGTAACTTGTGAAGTTATTATCAATTCTGCGTACACGAAAATATAATTATGGTGCATTATTAAACCGTTTGCTTTTGCCAAATATAATTTGTAGTTTTACTGTCTATTGCAGTAATTCGTTTTACGAATTTGTTAGCATAAATAATGTGAATTATAATATAATATTGTTTATGGTGTTTAAATCCGATACATTATGGATTTTTTTTTAAAAAAAAAGATAATTGGGCAAGTTTTGGTTTTTTGAAATCGAATCGAGTTTTGTCAAGTATTATTTTTTAAGTTGCGTGTTCGAAAAAATTAAAAATCTTAAGAGTACTAAAAGAAAATTGGGTCAAGTCAAATCGAGTACTCTACTCGTATCAACTCTAAAAATAGTATTCATATTTTATTTTGAACTAGCTGTATTATCCGGTTTTACCTACCACAGTGTATAATAAAAATAAGATTTTAAAAATACTAAAACCTTTCTCCCCATGGAAATAATTAATGATGAAACAAGTAAAAAAATACGATAGTATTTTTTTCGTATAATCTATATGAAACCAGAAATAAACAAAAACAAAATATTAAATTTCCCATTCAATTAACTCTCTAAAAGGCTAGAACTAATAATGCTAATCATTTGCTATGACATTTTCAGCGAAATATGTCGAGCAGTTTATGAGTCTATCAACAAAAACCATTTAACAATTGCATTTTACATTACATAGAAATACTCTACTTGGGTCGAAATTTTTCATAAGTAGTATTCATTTTTCATTAAAAATATAAATCACTATTCTTATAGGATTAGTGGAAAGTAGGTACGGAGCTTAATTTTAGATTCCGAGCGTAGCGAGGGAGCTATTGGTTTTACATTGCTATTTATTTATTTCATTGTTCTAGACTATGGACACGTTTTTTTCCCAGTAAACTTGCTCCGATGTATAAGTTTAAAGAGGTAATTTTCTGATTTTCAACGCCATCTTTTAAATAAAAGCATTTAAGTAAAAAACATAGGAAAAAGTACAATTTCACGATTTCATTATTGTATAAAAACACGGACGACGTTTTTTACCAGAAAAAAATATTTAATCCAAAAATCACAAAATACCTATTTTGTTGCCTTTTTGATTTCCTTTCGTATGGTATCGTTGACAAAACTGTTGAGTCATTTTTGAGCTTTTAAGGAGTTTAAATTTGTTTTCCATAATTTGGCTATAAATTTACTTAGGGGCTTTAAACTTGGTAATAACACTTATATTGGACTTACCTAAAGGTGGTAAAATTTTGAAAATAATCTGACGGCTTTTCTTTTTTTATAAGATTTTTAAAATCAAATTTAAATTTCGAAATTCGCAAGAATTATGTACTTCCGAACTACGCTCGAAATCGTCTTTTGTTAAGCAGTAGTTTATCGTTTTTTAAAGATATAAATGAAATAACCTTATGTATCCTTATCTTCCTAATTTTCCACCTAAAACAATGGCCGCTCCCATCCCCAGTATCAGCTTATTTTTTTTTTTTTTAATTTGGATATTAATATCTATTTTGAAAATGATTATATTTTGAAAATTACAAATCATTATGTTTATGTAGTAAATATATATATTTAATTAGTATACAATTTTGAAAATGTAAATAAGATTCAACAAACTATTCTATAACGATTAAGAAAATCAAAATCGTATATTTACTTAAAATAATAACCAACATAATGGAATACCCATTTTTAACAAGATAAAACTATAATAAATTAATGTACAGGACGGTATAAATTATTGTATATACCGTTTGTTTAATGACTACTTAAGGTTGCCTACATATAATTAATTATTTGGAGTTGTTTGGTTCTCATTTGGTCCGTATTTATTTTGATACTGAATAATAAAAACACTGCAACGAATTATAAAACAAAAATTAGCCTCTACGTATATACATAAATGTACGGTTTGTCAGGTTAATGAATGTAATATCAGTTTAGTTAGTTGAAAACAAAGTTAACTAGTTGACACGTTAAATGTTAATTGCTCTTAAAAGTTGAGTTGAAAGTTTATTTGAAAATTGCATCAAGTTACATAAATTATGAATAAAATTGTATTGACTCCGTAAAACCGTTCGAAAATTATAACACGAGATTCAACATATTAAGTTATAGTATAAGTGTTGATTCATTGATACAAAACTGTTGAGCATATTAATTGTGTAGTCGTTTTTTTATAAGGGTTTAAGTTAAAATTCTTACGAAAATCATTAAAATCACACAAATTTCTAAATATTTTCAAACAAACTTTGATAAGAATCATTTTTATTAGCATTTATATTAAATAAAGTAAATAAACATATACATAAAAATAAAATAAATAAATGAACCAATGCATCGCCCGGTGTAATATGATGAGTGTGGTTTACGACCGGTTTCAAATTAAAAATGCATACAATACATTTTGAATGTGATATACCTGATGATGAATTTTTAATTTGAAACCGGTCGTCTAACATACTCATTATAAAAGTCCAGGCGATGCATTGATTTATTTAATTATTTTACTTTTATGTATACATTTTTTATTTATATATGTATTTACTATGTTTATTTACGAGTATTAACCATTTTAATGAATTTGTTTTTACTTAATTATTTTGTCATATAATTAAATTACCCTACATATATAAATCCTTCCAATCATCCATCCACCCAACAATAATTACTTATTAATTTTTTGTTGGAAATTAAAATAAACAATTTTACATTAATTGTCACAGTTATAGGAATTACAAACGAATTACACGTAGAATTTGTGTCTGATATTATCATTTTACATATTCGATACTGACTTTCAAAAAAAAAAAATAATAATTTTTTCCAATACCTGTGTTTAGTGTTAAACGGTAGCTATTTTTCGGAAACAAATACGCAATAAGTATATACAAAGTAAAACTCATATAATGGGTAGTTTTCATATTTTTACGAAAACTATTAGTAGTTTATTGAAAGTGTTTTTTAAGTTACCTGAACAAATATTCAAGAATGAACTTTGTCGAGCACCATCTGGGTTCAATTCTCTATCCATATATCATATAGTTTTCTACACAAGAAACTTTAACAGAAGCCATCTCTCGAAAAATACAAGAACACTTGACTCAAACAAAAAAAAAAAAAAAAACGTTCTTAATTCCAATAGAATTATATATTATTCTCAATAGTCGAATCTTCATGATACATTCTTAGTGGCGTAGCTATGGGAAGGAATACAGACAACTATTTGTATTTTTTTTGTGATAAGGTACTATTTTGAATTCATTATGCTTATCGAAACATGATTAACCGAACTTCATTTAAAACTGTTAAGCTACTCTACCAACTTCCCACTTAAACAGAAGTCTGCAGTACACCGTGTACTGGAAGCGTAGTGTATATCATACAAAACATCAACAATTTTTTAGGGTTTTTCGCCCCTCCCCAACTCTCAAATGAGAAATTTTTTCTACGCCACTGTATATCCTGTATATATATATATTAACATAGGTATTTAATCAAATTTGTTTACTATAACTCAGCTCGATGAGCTTTGTACGTGACATTAGAGCTCACGTCTAGTATAAACTGTATTATTTAATTAAACTAGATTGCACAGAATAAATAAATTAGATTTTTTTCGTTTTTAACACAATTAAAAATGTGTATCATTTTGAAAAAGAATAATTTTAGATTAATGATTAAAATAAAAGGTTGTAACATAAACTGTTTTATTTTCATAAAATATTGAAATTTGTGTTTATTTATTTACAATATATATATTAATCTATTTTTTTTAATACTGATTTTAATTGCAATAAAAATGTACGTATCAGGTTAAATTTTAAATAAATGTTCCTTTGAAGAATGTTTTAGATATAATAAAAATAAAAAAAAGAGGTTTTCAAAACCCTTTATTTTCTCTTTGATAATATATAAACATATTATTGAAATTTGAAAAAGTATTTCATAAAAAATGTCTCTTAATATAAATTTTAATATTATATTCGTTTCTCTGATTGTATATGATTTCTCACTCAAATATTAATTTAAAAACAATATATCCAAATAAATAAACAAAATATAATTTTTTTTTTTTTTTTAAACGGAAATTTTTAATTATAAAAAATATAATTTAATTTTGATCATTTTTTTTCCTCAAATATTAAGGTAAGTATTGGTAATTTTTAGAAAATATATTACATAATTGTTTATAGCTTTCCAGTGAACAATAAGAAACGTGGGGTAGCAATTAGTTTGATCAACGATGTGCCTTTATATTTCGTGTTAAAAACACTTTTTAAAACAATATATATATATATAAACTTGTTGAAAAAGTTTTATCCTATAGTAACTTTATTGTAGATAGAGTTAATTGAATAACAAATGTTACCTTAAAGACTGCCAGTTAACAATGTCTCATGCATTATTGTTTTTTTTGAAAATGACAAAAATCTAAAACAAGATGAAAAAATTCCGAATACAATTTTAAAATGTATGGTAGTTTTTAATTTAGAAAAAAGTAAAAATAACATACCTCCTTTCTCGCTTTCTCTATCATTGTCCATTATAGCCATCAAATATTATATAGTACAGTAGTATATGTAGTATAAATTTTAATCTAAATAATACTTGTTTATCTTTTATCTTATCTTTATGGAAATATCGTTATCTATGCGAGGATTATCTTAGATTTAAAAAAATATTATCCTTTTAGTAATTATCTAAATAATTTATGGTTCATAAACGAAAAAAAAATGTGTCAAACCATAGTAGAAATTAGTAAGTATAATAAATTGTATATGTATATTATAAGCTTTACTTTCACTTAAAAATCCAATGTCATTATAGCTATAGATACCAGATAATGCACTTTGCGTTTATATACTTATTTTAAACGTTTAAATAAACATTGAAACAATCTCTGTTATTGTGATTTCAACAATAGAAAATATTAAAACAAATCATAATCTTTTTTTCTAGATTAATTCCCCTTGCCTGTTATCTTCTTTAAGATTGTATAAAAATGCTGATACTACTGAGTACTGATTGGTGTATTTAAAAGGGACGTTGGAAGGCAGGATATATGAAGAGTAATTTAATTATTATTTGTATACTACAACAAACCATTTATAGCAAAGAGAACGAGCAGATTATTATTTGTCATATATTTCCTCTTGTTGCCGAACAAAACAAACAAAAATTTAAAAAATAATTTCCAGTTTTTCCCATTTATTAATAATACCACAAGAAGAATTAAAAAAATGTACCGTCAATGTGCCAGCTAGATTAAAAATGTTACAAGACAGTTTCTATAACAATATTAATTGGTGCAAGATTTCTATTATAAAAGTTCTTTACAGGCTCTAAAAAATGAGTTGATGAGCTACATATGGACGGGTGAGGACACTGTTGTAGGTTGGAAGTTGGAAAGGTTAGATAAAAAGATACATTTCTCTAACAATAAGTTATTATTTAAAAGTAATAAATCGAATTAAATCTCTTGTTATTTTTCGATTGAAGCAATATTTCTAGTAGAAAACATAGTTTGAAAAAACTAAAAACAATGGAATCGGTAACACCGCGACGTGCCGTAAATATTTACCGTTTCACCTATGAAATTCTTTCCGGTTTTTTCAATTATTTTGAATACCACTTAGAAAATCTAAAAATGACCTACCTAATGTGCCGTGAAGATAAAATTATCTTTCGAATAAGGCGCTACACTCTGTAAATCGGAACACGATTTCTGGTAAAAAAGTTTTTCACAGCAGAAAAAAAAAATCGCACATGATATTAAAACGCAATGGATCCCTCGTTAGTCTCCGAGTATAAAACACGATCACGAAACCGATACATTCCCCGCTTTACTCGGAATGTGATATTTGTTATTGCCTTAATCTGTATCTAGATGATTTTCGAACCATTATCATAAATATCCGTTTTCATAACAACAATACGAATGTGTTTATTAACTTATTAAGTGCTCGTTTAACGGGTCACAATTATTTCGTAGGTACCCACTATTTAAATCAAATTGTCCGCCGGAACTACGCGAACAATGTACCACGCGTTTTACTCGTGGAAACGTATTATTATTATTATCATTTCATTTCTTCGCGTCATTAAACTCGTGAGAGAAGGGGGGAGGGGAGTTTTTGTATAACACGTATAACCAACGTAATATTAGAAGTGGCATTATCATTAACATATTAGACGCTTTGCATACTATTAAAAGGTATTGTAATTTCATTAGCGTTTAGAGCCGATGTAGTGCCTTTGTCTCTACAATAATAATAATAATAATAATAATAATAATCGGGGACGAGACAAATACATTGTTTTAGCCCGATACGACTCGGAAGTATTACGTTAGCATTAGCTATTGTTGTATACCACGAATACAGAATATTATCACATAATTGACGTTCATACGTCTTTGTGAATGTAACCGTCATAAAATAATGTCCGTAAAGCTGTTTTGTGAATTATCATTTCCGTGATACATGCTATCAACTTTTATTATATCTATATCGAGTGCATATGCAGAAAACAATTTATGGCGGGGTTCATTGGTGAATACAAATTAAACATTTTAATCCTTAGAACTGGGTACCAGGTACTATGATGCATTAGAAATAGGTTTCGATTTGATACATTTTTTTTTTTTTTTTTTTTCGTCGACTTATGGGTGACATTGATGACAAGGATGCAAATTATACGGTTATTATTAGTTAATTTGGTCGCCACGAACAAAAATATAATTTTTCAAATAAATTAATTATTGCGCAACGACGGTTAACTTAAATGTGTTGGCTGGTGGAAACGGGGTGTCGCAGAGAGACGAGGGTTTTTTTTCGTTCAATACTACGCACGAGCGCACAGACAGCCACTAGGTAATGAAATAAAATATTATAATATAATTATTATATTTAAATATACGTTTAGCATTAAAATTTCCTTAGATGTATCTTATAAAGTACTGGTTTGTTTTTGTTTTTCTTTTTTTTTACACCAACAAAAAATGCCTGGAATTTATATAGAGATACCATGGCCAAAAATTTAAGGTCGTACAACTCGTCCTCGTAAATGTTCCGCTTAATATTTAACCAAATATTTTGAAAAGCTGCGGCAGTAAAATCGATCACTGCTAGTTATACTTTTTTAAAGTTGATCACGCAATATTATTTCTGTGCCGTTAACATTTTAAATTATTATTATCGCAATGCTACAGTAAATTTCCAAACTAAAATTTACATAATTATAATAAAATAATATTTGATCCGACTGCATATGTACCTATGGTTTTTTTAAAAAAAATAATGTTTTCAATTCATTTTGATCTGTATACACTATACAGGTATAATCCATTAAAAATGCATATTTCAAATGTTGTAAATTATAATAACTATCAAAGTGTTTGATGTATCGTCACGTATTATTATTATAAAACTGGTATTTTGGCTCGAAAAAAACCGTGTTATTTATTAGGCAATTGTGACGGGGAAAAAAACTGAAAATGTGGCAAATCGATACATATAATCAGGTTTAATCTGGAATTCGTATTTTTTTATACTATTTTTTATT
Source organism: Cinara cedri (assembly GCA_902439185.1). Taxonomy (NCBI): domain Eukaryota; kingdom Metazoa; phylum Arthropoda; class Insecta; order Hemiptera; family Aphididae; genus Cinara; species Cinara cedri. Next base: position 389,416 of record CABPRJ010000506.1, on the reverse strand, counting down.
AATTATTAGTCTACATAATAATACTTTGACATACAGAACGAACATACTATACAATAATTTTTGTAACTATGGGTATTACCTATTTATTTTTATAAAATGGAATTTTAAAGGATAGTTGTTTCATTGAGTTTTTTAAACGTTTCTCAAATTAATTAATTATCTACCCGGTATTGTTTGAACAAACCTTATATAAACACAAACATTAACGTAATATTTATGTTCTACTTTCATGTTAAAAATATTAAGTAATCTTTACTGGAAATTAGAATTATCGATAATATGAAAAGTAATATGTAATGAAACAAGCGTAATCTTTTAATTTTAAATAGGTATTGGTATTATTAAAAAAGTAAAAATCCGTGTATTTTAAGATAAAACGAGAAATATGCACAGAATTTCTTTCAATCGAAAAAGTATTTTCAAAGAAAAAACGTCCTAGTAAAATTAGTTATTGCTTTTTCGTTACAATCAGAATCCGAAAAATCCAATCGAAACAATTTTGTAAAAACTATATAAATTTAGAATACTTATATTATAGGTCCTTAATTTGTATAAACATTTTACTTAAATGTTGTTTTTAGCATGTAAATATTCTTAGCAGAGTGAGGAAAGTTAATAAGATAAAAATAATAGAAGAGACCTGAAATTTACACAGGTTACTTATATTAATTTTTTTTAAACGTGGTATAATATTTAAAATTAATAATTGTATTTTCTGGATTATTTATAGACAATTGACACGTTCGATTTTTTTTTTTTAGCATTTTCTTGGTGATTACAAACAAATTATTTTACCAAAAAGAAATGCTTGAAAATTTAACACGATATAAGTTATTTGCTATAAATTTAACTCATAGGTGAAAAAATAATAATAAGTTGAGTGTAATGTAATAATTATTTTTTAATGAGCATTTAATTTCAAATTTGAACATATATCATTAAAATTACGGAATTTCAAAACATGTTTAACCAATCTTCGCTCATAATCGTTTTGCAAAATGATTTATCGTTGTGTACGTGTGAATTAAATTATTTTATGTTGCCCAGCTTCCTTCCCAACTTCCTACCTAAAACAGTTATTCACCTACTCTCAGTGTCGTTTCTTTTTTAATTTTGTTGTTATACGTCGGGTGGGGTGTAGATGTTCAAATAGGGTAGGGTTTGTATATTTAATCCTCATCGCAATATGTCGGCCACAATATGAATAGTACAACCTACAACATTATTAACAATTATGATATTATAACGATATTACACTTACTATTTTTGGCAACAATTACCTACATCACTTCATTTATAATAATACGAGATGAATGGGCCCACGTAGTATACTATGATGGGCGTGTATCATATTATTATTATCACTTGTCGTTGGTATTTACTGTGTCGGCCGGATTAAGAGATAACCAGCTGTATTACTGATGTTCGACCATCATAATAATATTTCAACAATTCCTTTTGTAAATAATAGCATCACTACCACCAATATAATATTATACAGATATTATTGATCTACCATACGCAGAGTTCAACAGTCTTGAAACCATCACTGCCCTGTCCTTTGTGATCGATTCCAGGGAATTTATGTAGTTAGTCTGTAAAATAGGTAAATACTTGGGTACATCCTCTCGCTCAATCAAATCGATTCAAAACGTAATTATTTTACAACCGGCTGTCATTAAGATTGAACGTGGGCATAACGAATGAGCGTTTATTTATTTTTTTTATGTCTGAAAAAATCGAAAAATCGGCAACCTTATTTGATTTTCATATAAATTACATTCAAACCTCGACTGTGTCACGCAATTCATCAATCTATACATTATTCGCTGTGGCGGTTTTACTGTTTAGGGGGAGGAGGGGGAGAATGAGCAAATCGTCCCTGTTGAGTCGTGACTTCTTACAAAAATAAGAAATAAAGAATTTTTCGGTAAGAACATTTATAAAAACATGCATATATTATGAACTTTGACATTAATATTTATTGTATTAAATATGGCATTCAATTTTTCACGTATTAATTACAACAAACATTAAATTATGTATTATTTTTTGTTTTATTCTCTAAAAAATGAGCTGCTTAGCTGCTGATAAAAAATTGGAAACGTGGGATAGTTATTTTACTTATATCTGTATAAACCAGAGATTCCCAACCTTTTATGACACGCCCCATTTTGAAAATAATTTAAATTTTGGAAAACCACAGTATTATCAACGACCCTTTTTTTTTGTTCATTTCCATTTCTGGACGATTCATAAAGTTTGTTCAGTCTCGTACTCTCATTTGCAAGTACTTATAGATCCAATTTGCTGGTAAAATATTAGTCCACAAAAAAAAAAGGATTTATATTTTTTAACTAATACCTATATTTCGTACATTTTACCGTTTTTCCTATTGTATGAGAAAACTCCTTGAAAAATCAAAAAAATACCTCCCTAAAGTAACTTCCTAGTCCGATTTTCTTTCAGAAAAAGTGTTACACTTGTAAATCGAAATAAGGTTTCTGATATAAAAATTATTCACAGATAGAAAAAAAATATACCATTGTAAAACCATTACATTCGCGGTTTACTCAGAATCTAAAAGATTTATTATTTAAAAATATAACGTGATCCATTAAAAATATGATCGCGACCCACACTTTGGGAACCTCTGATATAAACAGCAAAATATTTTTAACGAAAACCTATTCTGAGTGAAGTTCAATTGAGCATGTTTTGAAATGTCATGATTTTTTACTAATGATCACAAAAACTTTAAATTTACAATTATTTATAAAAAAAATTGTTTCACCTTTAGTTATAACTTAAAATAAATCGCATATTAAATCATTGTTATCATTTATTCTCATTCAAAAAACCCGCGAAAGCCGTACGAAGCAATTTATGTTTTAATATTCCAATTTTTATGAATACGAAACAATTTTAAATGTATTTGTATATTATAAGTAGATGCATCATCAATTCTTTACTTGTTTTCGTACAGTTTGGTTTAAGTACATTCATTGCTATGAAAAATATATACAGTTTACATTGGCATACTTAGAACTGTTTTTTAAAATTACATTTTTTACTACCACTTACAAATAAAAATAAAAAATAAAAATAGATAATATAATACTGACTTGTACGTCTTATGTCTTGATCCCGAAAACACGGTCTTCGTCAAAGTTTCAAAGTTTTTGAGTCACACAAATATTAATTATACAACTCATACTTAGGTGATCGAAAAGAAACAAGCGACCAACATCAAATAGAACCCTCCTATTTGACGTTAACAGATATATATATCTGTTTGTATACTAACTTTTATTTTTTATTCCTTTTTTTTCCTACGCGTATAAACACAGCAGACCTTTTAAATCAAATATCGATCTGGTCTTGTACGAGCATAGGTACGTATATTTCAACGGAGCATAACTACGCGTTTGTGAATTAGTTATTGCCGGACATAAATAAACCGTCCGGTCTAAAAACTAATGCGCATTTATGCACTTTCACTTAAATTAAAATCAGACCCCGGAGTATTTATTATACTAGGAAGTTAAAAAATTTAAAGTAACCGGCCTCTTACGGGCGCATTTATTTTAAGTGTCGTTTCGTTTTGGTTTTTTTTTTTTTTTTTTTTATGGTTTAATACCATTCATCAATCAACATTATACTTTGAAAAGAAAAATACAATACACTTTTAGAGTTAACATAACTAAATAATAATAATTATTATTATATTACACTTGCGAATTAGAAAAATCCGATCATATATATTTATAGTATCCGTGTAGTCATATCAAACCAGAAAATATAAAATTAACTTATAAAAATCAACTACAACAAAACGCCCAACTTTTTTTTTTTTAAACATTATGTATAACTTATAATGAAATGAAAGTATTTCTGTTTTGTCCAACAGTTAAATTTGTATATGGTATTACCTACCGAATACATTTAAAAAAAAACTTGGAAAAAAGATTAAATCTGAGCTCAGAGAGCTGATAGTATTTCTAAGATGTCTGATTTTTTTTTATCTGTAAACAAATTTTCAATCAGAAATTAAAAAATTACAAGTGGCCTTTTTTATTTCATTTTGGTATTTAAGAAGTCGTTTCTTATGATTTTCCAAATTGATCAGAATAAATTCAACCTAAAATATCGATATTCAAATGAAAGAAAATGTTGTTTAATTGGTATATATAAAAGCCGTTCTTTGCATAAAAATTTAACTCGATGTTAATTATAAGTTATACTTAGAGGTCAATAAAAAAAAGTTAGGCTTAAAGTTGTTTTTTTTACATGATTGGTGTTTAAGATCAATTTTTTATGAAAATCTTAAAAATTATAGCATTTCTGAACATGGATAACAGAATCGTATTTCTTTAGATCTACAATAGTGGCAAACCCATTATCAGTATCAGATCTTTTCTTTTTCGTATTTGGTTTTGGCAAAATTAAAAATATTTTACAGAATGGGTTCATACATTTTTTCTTATTTCTGTTCGAGAATTAGATTGACTTATAAAATTCAAAATTATTTTCTTAATTACAATAGTTCAATAGGTATCAATTTTAGGTCATTATCATTATTGTATATTTTGATCACAATACCGTTTTTGGATACATTTACAACACGCAAATATAACAGCTCTTTTTCTTATACGTAAACGACTATGGTTTATTATAATATTATGAATATTCCTATAGAGTTAAATATTTGAATATAATTAAAAAATAATGACGTGTACATAAAATTATACAAAAATTATTGTAAATTTGAATTTTGAATAAAACATAAGATCCAGAACGACCCTATTAAACAACTTTCTGTATCTCATTTTGTTTATGTTGTTCCTAGTTTATATAATATACATACCATTCCTAAACGTATTAAATATTTTAATTATTTTTGGGGTGGAAGAGTATTAAAAACGCAAATATATTTTTTATTTATATTTGTATTTTTTTCAATATGTCGTGTATTTATTTATTCCGAGAATTTTAATCAATCATGGTTTAGTATTCAGTTTCCTAATACATGTAATATTTTTATTTTGAACTAAAGACGGTAATAGTGATATTATTAAATTTTTGTTTTGTATAATATATAAATAATATATATTTTATTACCAACAGATCATCCGGGAAGATTCTTAGAGCACTGGATCTTAGCTACAACCAGTTGGATAAAATTCCTCTAAAATCATTCTCGAGCATTACAAATTTAGATTGGCTAAATTTACACGGGTAATGGTTGTTGTAATATTTTTAAGAGTAGCAATCAAGAATAAAATAAAAAAATTTTTTTTCTTTTAGTAACAACATCGAAACAGTCGAAACTCAGTGGAACCATTTGGAAAATACCTTGCAACATTTGTTTATTGGTGAAAACGATTTAGTATCGTTTCCCGAACACTTTTCAAAACTGCGTACGCTTTCCAGTCTAAATCTAGATAATAATTTGATTACGTCAATTCCACCAAACGTCAAAACACCGCCAGCTCTAGAGACGTTAAGTATATCAAATAACTTCTTACATGAATTCCCGGTGTCTCTCCTAGAGACAGGAATAACGCTAAATAGATTATACATGAGAGACAATTATATCGAAAACGTGACGAATATCATACCAAACAGATTCATCAATCTACAAGTTTTGGATCTCGGTATGAACCGGTTAGAGAGTTGGTCTGGTCAAATTTTTGGCGGACGTTCGGTAGTGCAAACCCTACACTTAGACATGAACCGACTGGAGTTCCTGGACGCAAAAGCATTTGATGGATTACGATCAGTGCGTATGCATTTGTCGCATAATAAATTAAAGAATTTGGATCATAGAACATTCGAAGGACTCGAACGAATACTAGAGTATTTAGACTTAGAACACAATAATTTGGGAACAATACCCAAAGCGATAAGAATTTTAAAAAATCTCATGTTTTTGTATCTGTCGTCCAATGATCTCGGTGAACTGGATCCAGCAGACTTCACCGGTGTATCATCGACCTTAAGGTCACTTTCTCTGGCCGGAAATCGTCTGACGGAAATTCCCACGATCTCTTTGATGAACTGTACTAACCTGTCACATTTAAATTTAGGATACAATTTCATAAGAGAAATAAAAGAAACTGATTTCGGTGATTGGGCTATGCACCTGGATACACTATTACTGATGAACAACAAACTGAAAGAACTTACCGGGAAACCGTTCAAAAATATGACGTCACTCCGGGTGTTAAGTCTGTCTTTCAATAATATCCATTATGTTGAACCTGATGTACTTTTGGATTTGGCAAATTCTTTAGAAACATTAGAAATTAGTTTTGGCGTCTACTATGATAACTTTCCAGTTAAGATACTGAGACATCTGAAATCTTTAAGGTGGCTGGTACTCGACAATAATGATATTTCATATGTACCTGTTAATTCGTTGCATTCACTCGACAGTCTTCAATACCTTAACATGGAATCTAACCGGATATCTGTTTTGGTTCCAGGAACATTTAGCTCTTCTAATCAAACTTATCTACGCGAAGTACGATTGAATCAAAATCACTTAATGTCTTTGGAACCGAATACGTTTTCCGGTCTACAGCAATTACAGACGGTTACCGTATCCAGGAACAAAATAATCGAAATCATGTCACATGCATTTAAAGATCTTCCAATATTGCTCAACATCGATTTATCATTCAACAAAATCGAATACATTCAGCCGTCTGCATTCGACTCTTTGCCCGGTTTAAAACGTCTTGATTTACAAGGGAACCAGTTGAAAGAATTAAGAATAACATCGTTTATAAATTCTACAAATTCATTAGCACCAATGTCTTTGAACGTATCAAACAATTGTATCGAAAGAATTCCTGTCGACGACTCAAAGACGGCGGTACACATAAGTATCCTTGACTTGAGTCATAATAGTTTAGAGTTCGTCCCGTTAAAACTACTTTATCTAATATCCAACTCTCTCCGAAACTTATATTTGGACTACAATCGTATTGCTAAAGTATACAGTTCTGACTTCTCGAACTTGACAAATCTAGAAGTACTTTCAATGACCGAAAACGGTATGAAAACGGTAGCGTCAAAAGCATTTTTTAATTTAACTTCTTTACAAATACTTTATTTATCCGACAATAATATCGAGAAATTGTCGTCTGAGCAGTTTTCCACACTACCGAAACTCAGGGTGTTATCCTTGGCCAGGAACCGCCTAAACAGACTCAGTTTTGGTGTATTATCAGATATGCCATTGGAGTATTTGGATCTTTCCCATAACGAATTGTTAGCTGTGCCGACCGGGGTGCTACAGAAAACTGGCGCAACACTTAGACATCTTTTATTGACCGATAACCGAATAGATCACGTTGATGGAACGACTTTCTCCGACGTACCTAAGTTGACTAATTTGAGTTTGTCGAACAATAAGTTGACGATTATCCCGGATAATACATTCGTTGGACTCACCAACCTTGTTTCGTTGGATTTATCATCGAACAACCTACGAGCCAATTTTAAAGAACTATTTCATTACGTGCAAAATGTTAGGCATTTAAATCTTGCAGACACAGAACTAATCGAAATGCCACCGCTGCCGCTTCCTAGCCTGGTTTCACTACGGTTATCCAACAATAAACTGGAAAAAATTCCCAAATCATCAATGGAAATGCTCTCTCAGCTTAAGACGTTATACTTAAATGACAACAAGTTGACATCGTCTCCGGGACACATATGGCCATCATTACCGTCGTTAAAAACACTGGATCTATCTTCCAATCCAATAAAAGTAATCATTTCATTTTTCTTTGCATTTTAAAAATCTGTAATCCTTTGTATTAGACACATGTACATTTTCTTATTTTTTTCTGTTATATCCTCGAGTTCTATTTACGCTTATCTCAAAGTTATTTATTTAATCTTAATTTCAGACGATAACCAAAGCGAGCTTTTCAGGGCTGACTCACCTACAGCATTTACAAGTCCAACGGCTCAAGTACTTAGACCGGTTCGACGCGGGATCGCTTTCCAAACTGACCACGCTCCGGTCGCTGGCAACTGACTGGCACCATAACCTTGGAGAGATCGTTTGTGCTGCCGTCCAGTCAATACGCCGGTTATCGGTGCACGTGAATCGGCCTCGACTGGTTGGGTCTTTAGTAAAAGGCTGTGGCCCGAAATTAGAATCAGTGGCCATCACCGGCTCACAGCTCCGGCAAGTGGACCCGCAGGCATTCGTGGGTCTCGAACGTGGAGCCGGTGAGGGATTGACCATTAGCATCCGGCATACGGCTGTCGAGGACTTGCCGGTTGACCTGCTACTTCCATTGGTTGGCATCCCAAAACTTGCGCTCGACTTGACCGGCAACAAACTCACTTCGCTCAACCCGTTGACCGTCTACTCCAACTACACCACATGGGAAAACTCCGGTACAAATATCCTGAAAGGTAAATACAGCCGAATAGTTCCTAATACTTTATTGTGACAGTTGATGGGTGGTGGAAATAATGTGCTCGAGTGTTAGAGAACTGAAATATTGTAATTTATGTCATCTGATCGAATAGGTTGTTTTAGTTTTGTCATAAAATATTTTAGTATCTAAAATGTCATTGATAAAATTATATGTTATCAAAAATTCGAGTTTCTCGTAAATCTTCAATAATTTAACACACAATAAAAAAATGTTAAAATTGAATAATGCCTCTTAAATATTATAATACAATATTAAATGCATAATTATTATGCTAGGAAGGTAATTATATTTCTACCTTTGACTAAACGAAAAACCATTAAGTTCAATAACATTTCGAATAATTTAACGAAGTTTTTTTTTTTTTTTTAGAATGTAGTACTACTAGGCATAATATTTTATACTATTTGTGGGGGAATTTATAATAATAATCGCTAACATTTCAAGTGGTTACCTGATCATGCGATTTTTTTGAAACAGAAGGGTAGGGGCTAGGAAGAGCACACAAGTAATTTAATTGTTTCTTAACAAATCACCCTTTTTAGGTTATAATATATTGTGTGGTCAAATCAATTAATATTTTACGTTTAAGACTTTAAGAGGTGTGTGTAGGAACAGTATAGTTAAACCAAACACGTGTAATGGTTAACCGCGATTAGGTACATATCGTTATTTCGGACACAGTTTACCGTAAAACTATAATTTATAATATAACAACGACATAAGTTTAGAGAATAATAGCGTTTATAATTTTCAATCAATAATTTCTCGGAGCAGACATATTTCACGATGCTCCGGAAAAGAAAAAAAAACAGAATAGTCTTTTGTCATAATATATATTGTGTTCTACAATACAGCTTTATTGTATTGACACGTTACACACATTGCGAACTTTATCCACTCGAAAACGGTGTTTAAGTTGTATTTATCTAGCTAGGTATATTTTTATCCTGTACTTGTTCTGAGATAAATAATTAAATTGATTACTTACCTGTAAGTATTTTGAAAACCCTAATTTATTTATAAGAATATAATGAGTCAAATATTTAATTTATAACCAAGAAGTTTCTTAAAATGGGTCTCTTAAACTCTGAGAACATAAAATAAACTTAAAAGGAGATAAAATTATAGAACAAGTAGATGAATTCAGGTATTTGGGAAGCACTATATGCTCAGATGGGATAAATTAGTAAACATAGGAAAAAGTGAAGGGAATAAGCTAATTCATAGTGGCACAAAATAAAAAATACTAAATTGTTTAACCTTAATAAATATTAATCTTATAGTTAGAACAAAGACGGGCATATTTCACACGTAGGTACAGCCGCTGTCATAGGTGGGAAGTTGGAGAGTACGATATAAACCGAAATTTAAGGTATATCTAAAAATAACGATAAACCATTACTAACGCTCATTACTAATGAGCGGAGTTCAGTTGATAGTATTGTTTTGTCAACAATATATATTATTTTATACTATGGTAAAATTATTACAAAATGTGCATTGACAACAATGATTATTTAAAAAACATCGAAGTAATAAAAAGTTAATAAGAACAAACAATAAATAAAAACGGTTGCCAATGACAAGTTTATTTTAAATCTTTCAATCTTTTTCAACCTAATTAATCGGGTTTTCCTCATTATTTCAAATACTAATGAGAAATTCAAAAAATGACCTCTCTAAATTACCACCCAGAAAACATTTCCTTTCAGAAAAGATACTATATTTGAAAACTGGAGAAAGCTTTCTGGTAAAAAAATTTTTACGTACAAAAAAAAATAAACATCTTTGTANCCTTTCAGAAAAGATACTATATTTGAAAACTGGAGTAAGATTTCTGGTAGAAAAAATGTTTACGTACAAAAAAAAATAAACATCTTTGTAAAACCAATACGTTCTTTGCTAAACTCAGAATCTTAATATATATTATAATAATATAATGGTTTAATGGATGAACCATTAAATAAAATAAATCACATAACTTTTCTGAAATGTATGTTTATACCAAATCCACCATACGCTTTTATAACATTTACCACTTAGTTTTTGATAGATAACAAAAAAAAAAAAAAAATTTTTTTAATTAGATAAAAAGTTTCTGTTAATGTATATTTTTTCTTGGTATTTTAAAATTTATTTTTGTAAAACACTATCGAACACCGTTCGAATTGCATATTATTGTAACAATTTTTTATTATTTTTATTTTTTTTTTTTTTATTCAACTCAACCTAAATAACATAGGAATATTTTTTGCGCATGGATGTATATTTTCTACTTGAACGAATAATAATATGAAACACGATGCGTTGTATGTTTACCGAAAAATTTGTTTTACTTAAAACGTATATTATGTGCACAGTGTTAATAATATTTAATCAGCGACGGATCACGATAAATTAAAATACTGTGTAAACGGTCTAATATTTATATACGAGAAACAATGTCAACTAATTAAAAATATTTACTGTTGTCGATAAATTCGCGGATAAAACAGCACAGTACACAATATATATTGTTTTTAAAATGCGGTAACGCAAATATGATCGATATTGTTTTCGGCACTCTTGTATAATAATGTTTCTAATGGTGTACGGACAAAATCAAAACATTATAATATTTATCGGAAATCAGAATAATAATATTATTGTTAAGCTGCTATCGAAGACCGAATGATAGCTAGATAACCTGCGAAATTGAAATCGGGCATGAGCAAAACAAAACGAAAAAAACACCGAATTCTAAAATAACATTACTCCAATTCCCGTTGAAAACAATACTTACATTAGAACAGGTTATTGGGTTTGTATGATTGTCACGACCAAATACGTCTGTATAAACTCGTAACTAACACTACCGTTGACGAAAACTCGAGAGTTACCGTAACATTGTTTTGGTGTACCTATGGGATTTACATTCCTTTCACACGGCGTAATAATTGATCGATAAAAACCGTTTTGTTGTAGTTTGATAAAATGGATCGAAATTCCAAAAACGTACTTTGCCAGAATGTTGCCGCACACGGGAAATCTGAAGCGGATAGCGGCTTTTAATCGAGCTTTAAATTATCAATACATTTTTTTCCGTATAGAATATATGAAAAACGCATTTTACACCACACTCCTTATGAGTTCCCGTGAAGTTGGAAGGAATTTACGTTATTTTAATACATGAGCTGTTTGACGATTGACGCTTTGTAGGACGGGGGTCGTTCGGGAAAAACGAGAACCGAATGTGATATAATACAAAATAAAACAGTCAAATTGTATAAAAACTAACCATCATTTTCTGATTTAGTCCGCGTAAAAGTAGTGTGATCTTTCCGATTGTTTCACTTTTTTCCTGCTCCAATTAACATAATAATATTTCTCGAACAACAAACCATACAAAAAAAGACGTTGTTAGAAAAATAGAATAGTGAATTATTTTTGTTCATGGTAATATTACTTTATATAACTTGAATTATCCCTGAAGAAAAAATGGGGTCAGTCCAAAATAATTGCATAGAAATTAATTTCAGATACACACATACAAGATGATGTACTACGAAAATAATTTTTAATGAAATAGACTCTTGTCGTTCTCTTTCACATATTATTTTTATTTTTATTTTTTTTAGAGATAAAAATAAAAAAAACTAAAATTCATTAAGTAAAAGAAACAAAAACCGTAAAACCCATTCATTTTTTAATTAAATGTAATAAAAAAAAAATGAATAATAAAAAAACTTAGCGCATTTAATAGGCCAAACAAAAAAATTTTATTTGATGCCAAAATAATTTTGAAAAAGTTGACAATAATATTATCATATTTATTGATAATAATTATTGATCGGAAATAATTTTAAAATTCAATATCAGTCAGTTTTTGATTTTCTACACAGTTTTTTAATGATAACATACTATACATTTTTTATATAAAATTATGAATCCAAATCGGATCATCTTCAAACTACTATAATTTATCCGACACACTAAAAAGTCCCGTCCTTGACTTCTAACTGATTTTTGACATTTACAATGAACAGATTTTAACTAAAAGTTCAATCAGTTTTCATGTTTATTAAGTTTGTATGAGTTTAATATGATTGTTAGAAAACACATTTACAGTTTCATTGTTAAACTAACAGGAAATCTAGAACAATAACGTTACTTGGAACGTAAATTGTGCTGAAAAGTTCAAATACAAATAACCATATTTAAAGAAAACGTGTTTTTCGAGAGAACATTACCTGAATCGTTTTTTTTTTTAAAAAAAAAAACATTGACATATAAAGAATTACAGCTACTAAAAAAAAAAAAAAACTGAAATGGAACTTTTTTGAGAAAAAGATTGACATAGTTCTTTTGGTATATTGGACATCAATTTTCGCTTATATAAATAAAGACTACAAAAATATGAGTTCAAAATCGATGAAATTGGTAAAAATCAAACTATAATTATAATATGTATACAAATATAATTTTTCAAATCTAAGTCGTATTTATAAAAGAAAAAAGATCTTATATTTTTTTTCTTTTTGTAATTCTGAAAAAAAAGCAATAAATACATTACTTTTTCTATATACATTTATATATAATGATTAGTGTTTTTATTAGTTTGTAGGCAACTTTTCACGCAAAAATCTTGCTACGATTTGTAGGATATAGCACCTTCTCTGATAAGTAATTCCCCCTTAATAGTGCGTAAAGGAGGTAATTTTTTAATTTTCTAAAGGGATTATCAAAATATTTGGGAAAAAAACAAAAGAAAATTATAAGTAAAATAGCAAATATTTACAGCGATCCACGGTGTTAACGATTTTATTGTTTTTAATTTTTGCAAACTATGTTTTCTACCAGAAATATTGGTCCAATTGAAAATTTACAAAAAATCAATTTTTTGATACGTATCTAAAGTATTTTTATAAGTAGGAAAAATAAAAAAATAACGAATTCTTTTTTTTTTTTATAATTACCGTCTTCTACCAGAAATATCGCTCCAGTGAAAAAACCACAAAAGACATTTATTTGTTAAATTTTTAATCTAATAGGTGACTAAGAAAGTCGTTTTTAATTTTCCTTGTAGTTTTGGTTATTGATTGTTTCCAAAAAATACTTTGATTGTATGGGGAAATTTACAAAAATAATAGTTTTATCATTCTAAGTTAGGTTTTGTGATGTAATTTAGTTAAAAATATTTATAGAGACATAACATTGAGACAGAAAACTTATTTGCCTTTTCTAGGCATGATCAAATTTTCAACGCATTTTATTCATTGAGATTCAAATTTTGTGAGTTTTGTACCTAATTTTTATTCGGTAGGTATAAAATGTGTATGAAATTATTAGTCTATACAGAAATGCTTGCAATTTAACAGAAGGTTCATTATAAGTTGTACTTAGTGGACAACAAAAATAAAAAATTGAGTGTGGGTTTTTTTTTTTATAAGCGTTAGTTTAATATCAAATTTGGACGAAAATCTTAATATATGACCTTTTAAAACACGTAGAATAAATCGTTTTTTGTTAGCAATGGTTTATCATTGATTACAGATATAAATAACTTTATGTATTTCACTTTTTTTCCAACTACCTACCTAAAAGAATAACTGCACACATCTCCAGTATCAGCTCTTTTTAAATTGTTTTATTGCTGTTAGTGAGTTAAAAATAATAAATTATGGACACCTGAAATTTTTATCAAATTCTTATGTACTAGCACTTTCTCACATTTTCAAAACATTCTAGCGATGTTTGTGCTTTTTTTAGTCATTTGAAAAATAGATCGTTTTTTTTTTTTATAGTTGACTTTATTTATTTATTGATTTAACACAAGGTTCATGATATACCTGATGTACTGATATTTTTTTTTTATGTAATTCTAAACGTTAAAGTTGTATTGACATCGTGAAAACCGCGACATTTCAATACGTTTTTCGTTAGCAATGATTAATCTTTGCGTACAAGTATAAATTAAATTTTTCTTTATTGTAACATTATATTACTTTCCCAACTTCCTATTTTGAATGACGGAACGCCCGTCAGCAGTATTAGTTCTTTTTTTTTTTTATTTTTTTTTTTTGTTTCGTCTATCGCGTGTTTATTGTTACCTGCGCATTATTCGAGTCTGCAGCAGTCGTCCGAGTAAATTTCCTTTTTTTATTTATAATTTACATTTAGGGTAGAGGAGTTTTTTTTTTTTTTCAGTAGTCTGCGTGATTGTTTAGTTTGTTTGAAAATATAATAAATATAAATAATCGCTTATTCGTTCACGACTACGGATTGTCGAGCGACCGCGACAAATGCGTATAAAAAAAAAAATAATAATAATAATAATAATATAATAAAAGAAGACGAGCGCATAAAAGACAACTACGACTACACGAGATCCGAACAAATTGGATGGCCATAGTCGTATTATGAATACATACACACGTACCTGTATACATTTTAAACAATGTTACACGCGGTTTATTTGCCGGCCGGTCATTGTTCGTGCCGCGCAAACATAATGGTTTTTTTTTTTTTTGCGTCTACCGAATAAAAAAAAAACAAAAAAAAAGTGCACTAGAGAGGAAAAAAAGTATGTACCAGGGTGATGTGGGAAGCGGGGGTTACTGCTTCGAGTATTTAGACACTGACACAAGAGTGCTAGTGTGTGCGGAAGTTTGTTTTGTTTTTTTTTTTTTATTTTATATATACATATACATAGATATAGACAGGGTTACACAGACATACACACTGCGCGCGGTAAAAACTCAAGTGCTGACGAAGTGCCGCTCGAAAATAAAGAGTGTGTGGCGAGTGCCGGGCGGACCGAGTGTAGTGCGGTGCAGCGGAGGTGTAGTTATATTAAAGCGCATCTGTGCCGCCCGGGGGCTAAGGATATAATATTTTCCGTCCTCTGCCGCGTGACTTTTTGTCGTGCCGCGTTTTATTCCCCGCGTTGCCGGTCCCTCGCTCTTGTAATAATAATATTTTCGCGTAATATTATATTTTTCACTTTGCCCGTCCGCTTCATCTACCGTTTTGGTCGATAAACACACACGCGCGCGCGCGCACACACACACACACACACACACACACACACACACACACTATCCGCGGACTGTGTACATAGCGCACAACAGTACGACAATATTGTACACCTATACACAGTGCCACCTCAAAGTGTCGTCGTCATCGAAACGATACGAGTATATAACATGATCCCGTCGTCCGATTGTTACTGTGATACCGCGGTCAGGACGGACACGTCAGAGGACGTCCTTGTTTTCACGCCGAGACGGAAAAAAATCGTATCGCGTCTCGCCCGTCCGTCTAATCACGTCTAGTGGCCCTTAAAATATTAATAAAACAAAATGTAGACGCGTATCCCTGTTCTGCATGGCTGATGCATTAATAAAATGAACTAAAAGCAGAACCATATACCCGTAGGTGAAACTAGACATTTACATTAGCCCGAGTCAAACGAAATATGTTGTTTTTCTGATGGTTATCTCATTCTAGAATTCATCAATATATTTAAAAGTATATAACATTACTCAAGAAAACTACAAGTATTTTATTACAAATATAACACAGTTATTATGAATACGGTTATTTCAAACTATCCCGAGTGAATTGTAAAATAAAAAATTTGATAAATGAATAAATGTTATTTCTAGCAATTGATTGTTCGGTTATTTCTTAAAAAAAAATAAAACGAGCCATGAGGTCATCCAAAAGATCGTGCTCGTGGAAGCCAAGACTTTTATTAATGGGTATTTTAATTTGACTATGATATTATTATCTCAAAATATCGATATTACCATGAGTTTAACGTTAAACATCACTATACTGATAATGAATAGATTTAAATGGATAACTCTGGGTGAATCTGTTGTTGCATAAAACTCGTAGCATTCTGGGCCGGATTGAGCTGAAGAATCATCAAACAAATCTCACCGGGATGATTTGTTTAATTTCGGGTCGATATAATAGTTGTATGCGAATATATGGTACGAAATACGGAAAACTTTTAAATAAAAAAATGAAATCGTGAATAATAATCTGGTCTAAAGGTTGTATCAATCAAAACGGTTATTTTATTTTAATTTTTTCGTTTTACGGTGAAATATATTTGACTATTTATAAATTTAGCATAAAGAAAATAGAACGTGGTGTCATACGAATTCCTCGATTGTGGGTTGGGCCGTTTCATATTATAACTCGCTCATATTCCATATTTTACTTCTCGATACGGCACTAGTAGGGATTGGCAAGGGGCACGACCTATGTATACAATCAAAACCGTCGCGGTAATAATATTTCGTAATATTTGTTTACCTCTCACAGGCTGTTGTTCGCGTCGCCAATGTTCATAATTTATTTACCTACCGGGCGGCCACGGTTAGAGGAGGTTTTCCAAATAATACGACGACACGTGGCCGCACCGATAACAATCGCGTCGTGTGAAATAATAATCGGTCACGTGGAACGTATACGTATATTGAGGGGACGAACAATCGTTTGTAGTCATTATCATAGCTAACAACCAGCAGTAATAATGATAATAATCGTAAAATATATGAAATGTTTCGCTATAGTTGCATCATGAAGGTTTCGCCACAAGAGCTTTTATCGGCCCCAAAAACGAATCCGCAATACTTGAATACCCCGGAAACGCCAAAATATAATAATAATATTTTTATATTAACAAAGCTGGATACGCCATACTAGTTAGAAAATTAAAATCAAGTTAACAAATAACTTTCATTAATATAATTTTAAACTTGAGCGAATGTGATACCCTTTCCTAGTGCACAGTGTCATAGACGGAATTTCTCAGATTCTCGAATGAAAACGAACCGCCTACAACAAGAAATAACATATCCATGACAAAATAACGATAAAAATATTTTAAAATACGACAAATGGTGGGAACTATGTTGCTCCTGTGGCTGCTGACTACGCCAATAGTCCCCTCTTATATGTTCAAGAGGTTGCGTGCTAGTAATTTTCACGAAATAATTTGAAAAGAAAAAAAAAAATATATATATATATATATATCAACTCAGATATACAAATTTATTAGTCCCATGTCATATTGTCACAAATATTTTTCTCGTGATATTGCTTCTGTTGTAAAAAAATATATTTTTCAGGTATAAATCAGTGTTATATATGATTTTTAGGTTAACGGAAAAAAAAAAAAAAAACATAAATTATATTAATTTCATCGAATATTTTATTCGAACTAAACTATAATTTGGAAATGTTGGTCATTTAAAAAGACGACTCCCAATCTAATTTCATTGGTTTTCTTATAAACACCATTTTATAATCCAATTTGTTATTAGTTAGAAATTTCGAGTAAATTGCACAACTTGATATATAATCAACCAATGTTCTACAAAGATAACTTTAAAAGTATTTACAAAATAAAAAATAACCTCATTTTAATCTAAATTTAAAAAAAGGAAATGTTTTAGTTTTAGGTTTTAAAGAATCATAATTTATTTAAAAATGAATAATAAACATTATATTACATCAATATTCACTAGTCACTACTAAACTGGTTTATTTAAAACCGACCAAATAAATAATGTAAATTTAGTTGCTAAGTATAAGCTTACAAACTCTGTTTTAATAACTTAATGGGATTAGAAATGGGTTTTTAGATTTTTCCCAATTTTAAAAAATTTAAAATAATTTTTTTATTTTAAAACGATAACCTTGATTATAAGACTTTTTCATATTTCTACTGCATGAAATCCATTTAATAAAAAGATAATACGATGTTTTAGATAAAAAAAAAAACCAGACAAAACTTTAAGAACTATAATTGCGTTTATTATATTTAAATTTTGAAAACGTAATCATGATTTAGGTTATTTACGGAGATACGTTAAATTATTTTTATATAAAGAAAAATACTTTATAAATTATAATTAAAAATACAATAGATTTTTGTTATGATATCACTTCAAATAATTAAATTTATATTTCAAACATATCCTAGTAAAGAACCTAATAGAATTATAATACGTTTTCAAAACTGAAATCAATCTCAAATTCTCTTTTTTTTTTTTTTTTTTTTTCATAGCTTTAATGTCTAATTTGACTGAAATATATCGACGCTATTTCCTTTAGATAGTTTACGCTAAAAATTAATTTATTCTAATAGTTATCTAAATTTAAAAAACCGGTAACTAATCAAATAATAAACAATAACCTCGACAATAATTGAACATCAGAAACCAAATTAATTATCTGGGTAATCATATAACTATTTTATTTGTTTAGATTAGATAACAAAGTAAAAATATTTATCTAGATAACGGACGACACTGTAATGGTTTGTCTTTTGTATGATGGTTTTTTTTCTTCAGCATTTTCAACTATTATTGCACTATTTCATCCGTCACCAAGGTTTTTTTTCATAAAAATTATAATAATTGTTGAAAACCAACCGAGAGTATAAAAAACCCATACTTCAAAAATTATCAAGTGCTATTCTACGAACGATTATTAATATTTTGCAAAAAAATATGTATAAGTACTTGCATAATAATTTGTTATTCGTATCGCTACCTACCTAATTCTTCACGGATAATATAAAATAGCTATTAAAGAAAAAAATAAAGAATAAATTATCAAATCATTTATTTTTATCATTGTACAGGTATAAGATTTTCAACGTTCAAATTATTACTTCAAAACAAATTATTGATTTCATAGGCATTTTAAATAAATATGATTTATTTTTTTAACAATTTCCTCGTTGGTGCAAAACAAATGTATTAGAACGCAAATATGATTTCTCTGTATATTATAGCTGCAGCTGCAGTTTAACAATTAAAGGTTTTTGCGAGAGACATGTCAAGTCACTTTTTGGTCATTTTGATATTATTATACACTAAAATTGTAGGCAATTTTACGCTGCATCGATTGGTAACATTATTGTTAACATATGGGAGTCTCGTTATCGTGTTATATTGATGTGTAAAATGAGTCAATTCAAAAACAGTTAAATGATTTCGTACTAAATTATAGTCATTCAATCCTTTTGAAAACCAATATTATAATAATTTATAGATTTCTACTAACAATTTTGCTCCAATTTATAATGATAGCGATATTTCGAAAACGAAATTCGACTGGGGAGGTACTTTAACGAGATCATTTTCCGATTTTCTCAGAAGTTTTCCCAGCAAATATGAAATACCGGGAAAAACATAGGAAAAGCGGTTCAACATTAAACAAATATTATAAAAGAAAAAAAGAAAACCTATTTAATTATTTTATTACAATATGGTATATATATATTACTGACAAAGCATCACTATTAACTGAACTCAGCTCAGAATCGTTTTTTCGTAAGCAATGGTTTTTTTTTTTTTTACCTACTGTTAGTAAGTTAAAATATTAGTGGCAATTTAATAATTTAAAATTTCAAAAACACCTTATAATAAATTATGCAGGTACACGTTTAATAGATTTGTTTAGTCATTTAATTACATAGGTACTATTTTGGTAAAACCGTTTTTTTCAAAGTTGTTAATTTACGTAGCATACAAAAATAGTATATATTTATTAGAGTCTATCATAAATTCAAAGAACTTATTGTGTAATAAATTGAGTAAAATAAAAATTTAAAAACTTCTCTACAAAAGGTTATAGTACTAATAACTTAAAACTTAAAATAGTATGAAAGCTCTAGCTACGATAAAACCAAATAAATGGTGTTATTCATGTCAAGCCATATGTGCAAAATATATAAGTCAGATACTGTTTGTGTCATTACTCATTAGTATCAGGTCACTTACAAAAGTCCTAAAATGGTTTAAGAGTTATAGTTTAATGAAAATCCGAAAATAAATAGGTTTATGAGATAAAAAAAAAAAAAACTATTGTAACAAATTAAAAACGAAAATTAAGGAATAGAAACATTTTTATCTTCTCTTGAAAAATAAAAATTTTTGACTAGACACGTTTCTCACAAAAACCGTCACAAAGAAATTTTGCTCTCGCAGTATAATATTATAAAACCGAGCCGTATACAATAAATAAAATTACATTATTTCGTACAATAATCAGAAAGACGGAAATAATATAGTTAAAATAATTATAAAACAACATTCGTTTTGATTGGTTTTGTACTTAAGGCTGTACAGGAGCTTTAAGACGTTTTCAATTTACAGCGAGCGGCAGGGCGTAGGTATATAGAGAGAGGCAGGCGACTACCTATTCAAATCGTAAACGTGCCCATTTTTGGTTATGATGAACGGCCCGAGAAATAATTCTCATCAATACAATCACCGAAACTTTTTGAATTTATATTCCGTCGAAATCGTATTTGCATAACATTATAGGTCGGTAGGTGTATAATGTATAGAAGACATTTCCACAGACACATAAACACGTTCGCGGTGGCGACGACTACGGTGCACAACTTACTCTGCTGCGCATTATACAATACTAATACGGCTACTAGACCAAAGTATCTCGCGATAAATTCGGTTATAAATTTTAAAGTTGCGGGCGAAAACGTTTACGCGAATACACGAAAACTGCCACTGACAATGCTTCCGAACGTATATAATATCGTATTTGCATTTAATTATTATCTACGTAGAATGGAATAACCACCTTTGGCCCGGATCTCTGATAATGCGGCAATTAGTTTTTTATTTTATTTGTATAATAGTGTAATTTTGTGATTTGATAGGCCAATATGATTGTTGTTGTATTTATTTACATTAATTATTTTACGGGGTGTTATCAATTATTACAAAACAGTTAAAAACGTCACAGATAACCATAGGAACGGGAAAATTAAATTTTAAAATACTTATACAAATTTATCATTTCATAATGTTTTTAAGACTTTGGTAGTTCAAACTAAATAGTATTGGTAAACTTATAATGTATTTACGGTTTGGTTTTGGATATTTTTTTTTTTTGTAGACAGATTAAAATTAAATATTATTATTTTTGCAAATCTAAATAATGATTTTATTTAAATAAATGATAATAAAGAATATCTGAGGTAAATAATTGATAAACATAAGTATTACTAAACACGGTGTATATAATTATGAAGTTCCAACTGTCACAGAACATTTTTTTAAATCTGGAAGTTCTCGTGCCTATACATTTTCAGCGCCTTTTTTTAATAGAAGATAATGTTAACCAAATCATAGATTACCTACACAATATCATAGTCACAAACAGCCCAATCATTTTTTTTTTTAGGATCGGGATGTTAATTCCCCATAATACTGATTTTATGTAAGTAGTATTTCCTTTATAAAGACTTGGTTTAGGGGCCTCAGAACTCCCAAGCCCGCTCTATTTGCACCTATACTCATTAGGTATATTTTAAATTATATAATGTAATTGATACGTATGTATAATAATAATTCGGGAGCGAAATATATGCGTATCCACATATATGTGCATTTATATTTTTTTCTTTTTTATATTCTCTTTCCATACTTCTTTGGTAGGTACGAATCTTGTATTTATGCATTTTTTTTTTAATAAAACTAAAACAAAATATTATTATAATTAGTTTTGAGATATAATAAAATGGACGCATTCGAGTTGTACACAACAACGCGATTCTAAAGAACCGACGTGAAAAAAGAGAAAAAAAACGTATAGATAAAAATTTTTAAAAAAAACTGCCACAATACAGGTGAGTTCAATAATTCATGAATCTACTGCGTAGTGCGTTTAAATCAACATTTTTACCGTACACAATATTTCGTTAATTAATAAAATTTGGTTAAAAATTAAAAATCAATTTTATTTTTTTTTTATAAATCATGGATATAATATGAGACAATAAGACTATAACTGACTGTACGATACAAAGTCCTAACTCCCAAAAGGTGTATCAAGCCAAGTAGCTGTCCGCTAAGAGAGTAAGTTGAATTGATTATATAAATGTATAAACCATGCAATATTCAAAGCTGGGTAATAATTATAATTAAAGAGTTTAAAATGAATTTAAAATAGTTATAACTTTTAACTTGTAAAGTTAAGAAAAAAATAGAAAATAGCTTAGTTAATTTTTTAAAATTTAAACTATTTCTACAGAGTTATTTACGATTTTGTAGAAAAACCCATGATTTTTTTTATACTTATGTTTCGGCGAAAATTTGTTTTCTCACAATTTGAATACCATTATCGCATAACTTAATAACAGACATGTAGCCTATGGGATACCCACACGAGTCTAGTATGGCTAATCATCATTTCCCATTTTCGATGAGTACAATGTGCAAATTTCGTTTATGCATATAGTAGATTATTTTTAAAAAAGTAACTGTTAACTTAGCTCGAGTTATTATTTTCTCCTGAAAATGAACAACTTAACTTTTAACTATTTAAATTCACGTATCTTTTAAAATTAACTTTAACTTGGTAAAGTTTTAGATTCAGTGCTTAAGGATTTATTGGTTTTACTATGATGTGTGATTTTGTATTTTTTTTTTCTATTTCTGAAAACTTAATTTAAACTAGGTAATAAACATGGCCTTGACCATGAATAACACGACCACCCTTAGGAAATTATGTGTTTATATAATTTGTTATTAGTTTCTTATATTTGTCCTTACTACATTTATCGTATTATAAAAATGTCTGAATCTTGAAAATGTTGGAGTAAACAAATATTTCAGTTTCACGTTTTTATAATCGATAAAAAGCTCTATATAAGTTTATTATGCAGTTTCCAAGCTTCAGATTTACTCATAGATTCCGTTATATGTAGAGATGTTTTATGATTTTATGCATCAGTAGACCTGGATTTCAATGCAAAATGCATCTTTTTTTGAGTGATTTTAGAAAATGCTTTCCAAGTACATAATTTAATTCATGTAACAGAAATTTCAAAGGTGAAAATTTTATTTCGTCTTTTTTTGATTTTATTTTTTTATTTTTTTTTTGCATTTTCAATGTTATTTAAAGCTTTTATTACCATTTTTCAGTCATTTTTTTGGTTTTATTGTATATTTGTATATTATGCGAATATAATATAATACAGTATTTGTACATAATACGACCTTCGATTAAGTATACTCAGTATATTTAATTTATGATACGACTTAATAATTTAAATTTAGCTAACAAAATATTAATCATGTTTTTCAGATTTTACAGCTCCTCAGTTAATACCATCATCGGTAGTCATACGTTTTCAATTTTCTGTTATTAATAAAATACAAAAGTTATAAATTACTCAATAAAACAATACATTTAAAAAATTGAATGACATTTTCCAATGATTTTTAGTGCATTTAAATTCAGACCCTATATATTAGTAGTAACTAGTAATTAGTATAAACTAAACAACTGAGCTATAGAATGCGAAAAATAAATTGAAAATATACGAACTTGGTATATTATATATATGTATAAACCTATATACCTATTGCTGTTGTTTGATTCGGTAGAATATTACGATGTGTAGTCCGTACTATAGTTTAAGGAATATTTCCTACCGACACGCAGCCGCTATTATTTGAAAGTCTTTGAAATGAGTTTGCAGGAGAAACATCAGTGTTTTTCTCGAACTTAAAACGTCTACCATTATTTTTATTTTTCTTGTTAATGAAAGCTATCAACAAAAAAAATAAAATAAAATAAAACCGAAGAAATACAATATTCCGCCAAAGAAATCGTATTTTATAATACTATTATCAATACGCCGTTCGTGTTACGAGCGGTCTTATAAGCCGCACAAACACCATTTCACTGGAAAACGTTTAATTAGATATTATAAGATTGATAGTTAATTTATGTTTTCAATTCGTTGTAGGCTACCTATCTAATATTATTAATAAGATGTAGGTACGAATTTTCACCTGTTCGACGTTTTATGCATCTGCATCGCGTTATTATTATAAGAGCACCTACGTAATAGTATAAGAACGGCTTAAATTCTAACAGAAATCTCAAAAATAAAAAGTTAATAATGTTATGTTTCCCTTATATTTTATCCGTGACGAAAACAAAAATCTGTTCCTATATATACAGTGTTGTTCACTAAACGTACTCGCCCCATTCCAATAAAATGCCACGCGCCGTGCCGTCACACAAATGTTACCCTACCTGAATTAAAAAGTAAAATATCTCGTAAACAGTATGAAGATAATCAACAATTTACACATCAACATTTATTTAATATAATACTCCCTCTATTCATGGAATTTTCAACATAAGTTATTATTTTAAAAACCAAAGTTAGTGTCGCCATAAGATACTCCTTAAATATTGTGAAAATTCGAAGTATTCGAAAATAGCGGCTATAACTACTTTAATTTAAAATTCCAAAAATCAGAATATAAATACACGCAAAATGTAACAAAAAAATTGGGTGTGCACGCTTAGTGAATCACCCTGTATAACGCTGTTTGGAATTTGTCAAAATCGTAATAGTGAAACAAGCACGCGTAGACTTTACTTATATATTAGTCAAAAAGTAGAACAATATACGATTTATTATTTCATACACAGTTTTAACCCCGCTCCGAGTGCCATAATATACTCGTATAAACGCAATAACAGAACGTAGCCGTCCAGAATAATTGTAATGTTACATATACATCTACACACTCGACGAAATAAATCATAATATGTTATGAATTTCAGCATAAAGTTAAACTCATATGGGTACTGTACAGTAAATGTATTCTTGGAGATTTTGATTTAACATCGTATGACAATATTATTATGGTTATAATACAACGTTGGTTTAACCGACAATTGTATTTATTGTACGATTAAATGTATAATTTTGATGAAAAAAAAATCAATATTATTGTTATCGTATATCGGTCGGTCGTCACAATTATTAAAAAGAAAAAACTACCCAGCCGAAAACCTTGGTTTAAATTTAAATGTCAATGACAACGTTCTGGACCTGCGAACCTGTGGAGTTTGATTAATCACTGAGTGGTTTCTCACTTGCTTCGTTAATAATACGGTCAAGGATGTAGCGGACATTACATTGGGTCATGAATTGGTCTCTCGTGCTCATATTGAAACATCCTGCTGTAAAGCTCTATAAAAACTCTTGTGATTTTCTTAAACGGATTTGTACTGAATTTATGTTGACAGCTCCGTTAAAAAATCTTAGTACTGTTTGATTTTTAGGTCAGTTTTGGAGTTTGCTGCTGTTGTTTATGAACCGTGATATATTGCGAGCAATAAGAGCCAGATCGATAGAGTGCAACACATGTTTCTTAATTTTACTGCGTATTTTCTGCAAATTCACAATAAACTCATAAGCCTCTTGACAACGAGCACGTAATTCTAAGACTAAGTCTGTAGTCCTTAGAGGATATCTGATATAACCAGACATTCTTATAAAAGCTGATCGATGGGTTTTTCGTCTTGAATTACTTTATACTTGGTCGAGTTAATTTCAAAGTCGTCCGTATTCTTTTTGTATACTACTTTGTACCATAGTTAATCAATTACTCCTGTAACCGACGAATTTTGATTATTGCCGATCGATTTTAATAAAAATGTATTGTTTACTATCTAAAGTGATTAATATAATTGACAAATTATCACTTGTTTCATAGCGTTCATTCAAAGAAAATATCCCAATATATTTCCCAAATTGATAGCTTTTTATAAACAAAAATGTTTTGTGAAGTATTTTGACATCGAAATAAATGTATCATACAAAATAGATATTATACGTGTAATTCGTTCCACGCCAAATGTGGTTTGAAAACCGAAAAATTAAAACAATTAACGGAGTTTGGAATTTAAAAAAATGCAAATCTGGTCAGAATGAAACCAAAAGACATTTTCACCAGCATTATAACATTATTCAAAGTATTTTAATTTATGATAATTTTGCATACTACAAAAAAAAAAAAGAATCGTACGCTTGTCAGAAAAATATCTTCAGCGGTTTGATTGACGGATAAACGCAATAGTACGATAATATAGTATATATAATATTCACGAACCTTGAACCTTTATATTATATAAAGTTTGGACAGGAAAAAAAACTTCACAAAACTGTCCGTCAGAATGTCAATAATACACAAATCCGTTTCACACATAAAGTTCACTAATGAATGGCTTCCGCGGCATCGCGGTTATGACGAGGGGTTACGCGTTTTCAGACAAACGTTACGCCGTTACGCGTGTATTGAATACAACATATATCCGCAAACTGTAATAACCGCGAAACTTGTTATAATAATATCGATCGTGTGGTACATTGAAATAATCATGGGCGTATTATGGCAATAGTATTATATGGACTGCGTTCAAGCCGTTATCTTATCGGTCGTAATTATGCTCGGGACACGGTATCAGGGTCGTACCGAATAAAAGGAGAAGGGACAAAGAGGGCATCTTTCTCTGGGCGCCGGAAGCGCCACAAATTTACGGGGCACGAATTTTAAATTGATATTAAGTTTAGACACCAATAACATCACGGCAGCAAAAGTAAAACACAGCATGAATAAAATAACAACAAACATAGTATATTTGTCTAGATGTTGCCTAATAAACAATTCAGGAATTTTTTTTTATTTGCTATAATTCCCAACCTCTTGTAGCAATAATCGTGTTTTGACGCTGTAAACAGTTTACTGATTAATTTTACGGTCACCTTTATAATATGCATTCCGGTTGGTAAACGGTTAGCGAAAAATTGCGTACATTTGGTTACTGAAACATTTGATTTTAATAACACAAAAAAATCTAAAAAAAAATTATGATTGAAAAATGGATTAATAATTTTTTTTTTTCTCGTCATGTTTTTCATAATAGTACTATTACTATCCATAACCTATCGCTGATTTATTATACTCCCTTAAACATAGCTCGTTATATACAGAAACCTATTTGTAAATATGAGTTTCTCAATTAAAAGTTCTCCCCGATATTTTCAACGACGATAAAGGACATTATAATATCTAATGATAGTTATGTTAATAACAATATCATGGATATCATGAAAACCTAATTGACATCAGCAAAATCATACTACATAAGTTCAATAATTCGGAATGAGCATTTCAGTATAAAAGCTAGTGTCAAAGAGTGAACTATGAAAAACACTGCATATAATTTCCACGCTCTTTGCCGTATAGATTTTACAATTTATTTTATTTTCTATTTGTTATTATTCATCTGTTCATCGCACAATTCAAACGTATTTACTATATTCCAATTGGTAACCAAATAAAAATACCAATTCGAAATGGACGGTTACCAAATTAACCAAACTGTTTACTAGAAAAAGTACCTAAGTGGGTTTCAATAACCAACCAGCTAAAACGTTATCGGTAAACAGTTTACTGGCGGTTACAACGTAAAAATATCACGCCTAATGTTATTACGTCTCAATGTAATGTAGACTGGAGGTGAGAAACACGCAGTCCAAAATGATATTATGTTAATAATCTAGGTACGTCTATAAAAATAATTATTCGTATTTTTATAGCAAATTCGACGTAGAAAAAAATTATAATATTATGTTAAGCGTTCGTAGAATTGTACAGAACTATCAGTTTATTATTTTACAAATTAAGTTACTGACAAAGTTTAGGTACCTATGCATTTACCTTTAAACTTTCCGGTTAGAAATATAAGACGTAAAAAAAAAAAAAAAAAACACCACTTCAGTTTATTTCGTGCGTATAGAATATTTGAATAAAGAAGAAAAAAAAACATAAATAACACTTTTTATGAGACATTTTTCAAGTTGTTTATCTATTATATTGTAGATATTTTTACAAGCGACATATTTAGAGGCTTTTGTATATTTTTGTTTTCATTATTATTTAGAACTAAATGAAATATTAAAATGTTAAATTATTTTTTATATTTACATTTTACGTGTGCATTCAATTATAAAAAATATAATACATATGTATACATATATATATAAATATATAAACCTAAAACCTACTTGTTTAATAATACATCAAACAGTTTATTAAAGCTGTTACGAATAGCTTATTATGTTTAACATGAAACTACTACACATTATTTTACTATCATAGTTGTATATTATATTTTCTGTTCGTTATATTTTCAAGTACATCCGAACGTTTTGCACGCATATTCATTTATTTGTTTAAAACGAAGTCGAATTTTTTGACCATGTACACACTTTTATTTTTGTTTTAATTAATCCAGAAACCGAACGCGTAAACATTTTTCGTGGTTTCGAACGGAATTTTCAAAAATGCCGGTTAAAATGCCTTAACCGGTTTCGGTTAAGGTTTTTTTACTAATAATGATTAATGATTAATAGAATTAGTTAAACAATTTTTTTTCGACGTTATTGAATTAATCTGTGATAATACTGTAGTTATACAGTACCTATTTATTAAAGAAGATTTCGGATCATAAAGTGGATTTTCATTATCGTTGGTGGGAAAACTGCCGATAACTCCTATCTAGAATCACTGGTTTGGACAATGAATTGACTTTTTGACAGTTGATTTGTTAATTTTACAATGCCTAATTATTAATTATATTATACGAATGTATAACCGTTTTCAACATCGTTCGATACAGCCTGGCGGTAACTATAATATTTAAATGGATTTTTTCCTTCCTTGAAAACTTTCTATAGTAAAACATTAGGATAACCGTTTTAAAAGTACCCGTGTAATTTCTATGTAAATAAAACGGTCTTGTAATATTGCTATACCAAATAAATTAAAAACGTGTACCTATACTGCTTGTAGGATGCGTCTATCGCACACGTCAAGTCGAAATAATTGCATATTATAATGTTGTATAAATATTCATCGCGATACATAGTTACCCGGATATCGTTTTAATATTGTAAGATGAATGACGTAAAAAGAAAACAAAAACGAATATATTGTGTTTTTTAAAACAAAAAACTGTAAAAAAGGTAAAAATCTGTCACACAAAAGTCACATAGTAACAAAATAACAATACGTATGATTTATTCCTACGACATGCTCTTTTTATCAGTCTGTTATCAATAATAATTTGATCATTTGGATCCATTTAATAGTCTAATTAAAAATACAACAAAATTTTTTTCGACGATCATATTATGTATCAAAATATAAACTAATA
The DNA here is from genome assembly GCA_902439185.1 of Cinara cedri. Classification (NCBI taxonomy): domain Eukaryota; kingdom Metazoa; phylum Arthropoda; class Insecta; order Hemiptera; family Aphididae; genus Cinara; species Cinara cedri. The sequence goes on along the minus strand of CABPRJ010000506.1, from coordinate 359,885 downwards.
TTTGATTATTAACAAATAAGAGTTATGTATTATTTTTAACAATACAATTAGTATTTAAATGCTTAAAATGTAAAATATATAAAGTTTTGAAGTAATTTTACATCATATTTAACTGTAAATTTGTGTTTGTTTGGATCCAATCATACTCGATATAAGGATTTTTTTATAATATGACATTACACTATTCAAACTATTCTAACTCAGTAAATTGTTCGGAGCCTCTACGTCGATTCCGGTCTTGCGGATGAAACGATAAGAGAACTTTATTTTTTTTATTTTATAACAAAAATTTCGCTAAAAACGTGTTACCACATATTTTTACGTTGGCTACCTTACTACTTTGTATACGAAATTGCCAACATCTTCACGTACAAAGAAAAAAAAAACAAGATAAATATTTTACTTATTCATTCATTCGGTGGTAACGGCGGTGCACGAGTGCGCAAGGGTGCGGGAATTCCCATCGCATCGTCAGGACACTCCAAAACACTGCCGTCGGAGGGTTATGTGCAGACCGGATGCTGTATATATGCCTATAAAGGCGGCGTTTGAATTGAAAAAAAAAACAATAGTAGGGGAAAGTATATTGTTTCAGAAAAGAATTACGGTTTCAAAAACTCGACTTTTACCCCGGCAGCGCAGTGGCACGGCGTACCGATACATAGCCCGGAGATACGATGCAACAACCCGCCGTCACAACCCACATAATTATACGTCCTTATATAAAATAATAATGAAGTACATAATGTGTGTAGGGATGCTGCGTGCGTCCCATTATATCCTTTTTTGATGTAAATTGCGGCCCGGGTAATTTGGGGTGTAGATGTGCCTATATACAAAAAATGCGAAATCGTACAACCCGTATATCATTTTCATTAACATATATATATATATACAAAAATTATAAAGAGAATCCGGTCGAAATTATATGTTTCTTTAGCTCTTGATACATTTCATGAAATTGTCTTTAGCGCAATAAAGTTATTTGTTCCTAAATCGCATATTGGTAATAGCTCTTTCCCTAAGTGGTATATCAAAAAATTAAAAATTATGATTTTTGTTGAAAAGAAACGTCTCCATAAATAGTTTAAATGTTCAAATTATCGCAAATATTTTATGGAGTTTTCTAAACTACGCGCTTTATGTAAAATGAAATCTAAGTTAAATAATAATTCCTAAATTAATGATATTCAATCTTATTTATCACATATAACCCTAAGTCTTTCTTGAGTTACATTAAAACTTAAAAAACAATAATAATATTCAATCTGTTATTGAACTTGATAATATTAGTAAATCAAACGATCCTGATATATCTGAATTGTTCAAAGAGTACTTTAGATCGGTTTATACAAAAGATTTAAATAATTCTATGTCCCGATTGACTAACATAGTAGATTTATCTAATATGCAGTTTTTCTCTGTCGGAAATATTCTTAGGGTTTAATGGTTTAAACTCTAATTGTTATCCTGGTCCTAATAAAGTACCAGAAAATATTCTTAAATCATATAAATACGCTTCATCAATCCCAATTCGTATTCTTTTTAACTGGCCCCTTTCTAATGGAATAAACCCTTCACTTTGGAAGTTAAATCCGGCTCAAAAAATTTAATATCTAATTTTAGACTCCAGAATCTCCAAACTTTCTTCATTATCATAATTTCTCGAAAAACTTTTAGAGTCCATTTTATCTCAACCTTTCAAGTATCTAATTTGTTCAAATCAACATGGCATTAGACCAGGTTGGTCTACCGAAACTAATCTACTATGCTTTTACTCTGATATACTTGAACCTATTAAGAAAGGTCTTCAAGTTGATATCATTTATACTGACTTTCTTAAAGCGTTTGATTTAATAAATCACCGAATCCTTCTTATTAAGTTAAAAAAATTGGCTTTTTTGGCAACTTATTAAATTGGTTTGAATCGTATTTACTTGATCGTCGTTAGCAACTAATAGTCAATGGTTATTTATCGTCTAATTACGAAATAACATCCGGTGTCTCACAAGGTCGACATTCATTCCCGTTGCTGTTTTTAATATTTTTGTTTGATATCGGTTCGATATTCGATTAATGTATCGCAAATAAATTAAAGCTCAACGTCTCAAAATGTTCTAAAATCTCGTTCTGTCGAATAAAAAATAAAGTAAATTTTAACTATGCAATTAGTAATATTCTACTACCCAATGTTACTATGATCTATGATCTTGGTATTACATTTAAATTTGACCTTATATTTTCTACTTACATTGACTAAATTTATTTAAAAATCATAAAACACTAGGATTCTTAATTAGATCTACCTCATCTTTTACTGATATTTATTGTTTAAATACCCTATACTGTTCTCTGGTTCGTTCTATATTAGAATACAAGTCTATTGTATGATGTCCATTCTCGTCCAGCCATATTAATAAAATTAAAAGGGTACAAAAAAGATTTTTGCGCTTCTTTGGTTTTAAATTAATATCAAATAATGAAAATTACTAGAGTATAAATGATATTCAAAATATTCTTAATCTTAATCTGTTATCTACTCGTCGTACAAAAGCTGATATATCAATCCTTGCTAAACTAATTAATGGCAAAATTATTTGTTCCTCTCTTTTGGAACGTATTTCTTTTAATGTTTCCCAATATTACTCATGATCATGTCTTACTTTCTATAACAAAACCCACAGTACTAATTATGGGTATTAAATCCCATTGAAAGAATACTGAGGCTGGGAAATGAATCTGGACTTAAATTCTTTAATCTTTAATTTTTTAATATTTTGAGTATAACTGGCTTTTTGATTTTAATATATATATTAAGTATTTAATTGCATTTAACTAATCATATATTTTATATTTAATGCTGTCATGGTCTATATTACATGTTTATTGTTGCTTATTATAATATAATATGTTACTATTCTGATGTATATTATTCCTTACTCAAACCAACTTTGGCGTTTATTTAAATAAATAGATATTGTTTTACATATAAATATTATGTATTCTACAAAAAACTAAAAAATACAAATATTTAACATTGCAAGGCGAAACGTTCAGCTATTGAAAATGCCGTTAAATAAAATTGATTATTGTTTGTAACACACAATTTTGACTTCCACGCCGATCAGTTCTAATCGATTTACTCGTACTAAAAACAATACCTTCGTCGATTGAAATAAATATATCTAATACGGAGACCTTTCCAGTTATTCGTCGTGTGCTTTTAACCACGTAATACTTACCTCGTATTTAATCATGATAAAGAATATATTATATTATATAACACGGCTGCAATTCAACATAACCGAAATGTTTAAAGACATAATATGAAATGTAATTTAGATTCAGAGCGTGACAATCGATCTATTGGTTTAACTATGATGAATGTGGTTTACATTAGAAGCGTGGCGAGGAATCTACTAGTTTAACTATAATTCGTGTATTTTTTTTCTGAAAGATAATTTTCTCTTGTTGGCACGTTAGGGAGGTCATTTATTAATTTTTCAACGGGTGATCATAATAATTAAGAAAAACTGGAAAAAAAGTACAGGATTTTCCGAATTGTGTTTTCTACCAAAAATCTATCAGTTAACCACAAAATACCTTTTTTATTGAAATTTTAATCTTGTTGGTGAATGAGTAAGATGTTTTTATTTTTAAAGCGGTTTCGATAATAATTCGGTAAACAATTATTATAGAGATCTGAAAATTGTACGGAATAATTATATTACATATTTACTTTATAATATTTTTAAACATTTTGGCGATTTTTTTAACTATTTATAGGCATTTTATATTTGCTACTTTTTTACGTAGTATCTAAGTAAATATAATGGTTTGCCCTAACGTAAATATTTAAAAATTTAACAGATGCATTATATGTAGTACTTAGTGAGCAAAAAAAAAAGAAAAAAAAGAGTGTAATGTATTAGTTTTATTTTATAATAATTTTATGTTTAAATTTTAACAAAAATTGTAAAAATTACGGCATTTCAAAACTCGCATCTGAAAGTCACTCAGAATCGTTTTTCATAAGCAATGTGGTATATCGTTTTTTTTAGATATAAATAAATCTCTTTTATGTATCCTGCCTTCCTAACTTCATATCTACAACATGCCCCTAGTATGAACTCTTTTTTTTTTTTTTTTTTTAAATATATTTATTATTATCTATATTTCATTAACTATAAAGTATTATAATTTATGATAATAATATATTAAACTAAAATAAAATTAATTTTTCATGTTCTGAATTTGAAAAAAAAAATAAATAAATAAACATAATTTATAAATTTGATTTATTCTTACATACCAACATAATTTTACCTATATTTTCTCATACCAACGTAATTCGTCCTGTATTCTGAATACAGCGAAAAGAAAATAGTTTTACCAAAATGTTTTTTTCTCTTCGGAAAGAACTTATTTGATTAGTAAAAATGATTATTTTTGACGCCATGTCTTAAAAGAAGAGGATTATTCACATTAGATTTTCGAGTTTCTCTAATAGTTTTTCTAACAAAATAGAAAATTAACAATAAATGACAAAACATGGGTTTTATTATTTTTTTTTTTTTTTTGGGTTAACTTGGGTACAATTGAAAAAAAAACACGATTAATAACATACAACATGTTATATTTTTATCATTAATCTGATTTAGATGAATGAGAAATAAATTGTCTGAGATAAATTATTTAATCTTATAGATCAGAGGTTCCCACCAAACTTTTTATTGTACGACCCATTTTGGGAAATTTTTAAAATTTGGCGACCCACAATATCAATGAATGACTTTTTTTTGCTGACATTTATCACCTCGATTCATCCATATGTAACGTACAAAAACAATCATCTGAGATAAGCCTTGCATATCTGTGGACTCATCTAGTTGTAATGAAAACCATGTACTCAAATTAACTCTTTCGATCAATTTATAACTGTCGGTTTCTACCCATTCAGAAATTTCGTCGATTCCACGTGGAACTATATTATTTGAAAGCGATAACTTTTCAACTTCTTTTAAACTATTTTGATCAAACATTGATCCCGACTGCGTCTTTTATTGATGGTAAAATTAAAAACTCACCAATTGTGCGAGGCTTACCAGTTTGAGCAATTTATAAGAAAACTTATTTTAAATTAGGCGTACGTAGCTTTTTGGTTCATTGCAGTAAAATTAAAAATATTATTTTTTGATGTTTTTAGAGATTCTAGTTTTCTTCCATAAAAATCGAGTGGTTTATTCTTCATTTCTGGATGGTTCGTATCTACATGTCGATGTAGTTTGTTTGGTCGCATACTCTCATTAGCAAGTATACATCCACAAATAACACATTGTGGACGTGGGTGTTCTTCGTCTCCATTCCACGAAAATCCAAACTGTTGACGCAGATATTGTTTCTGTTTTTTCTTAACTTTGAGTCATTGATTATTTGTTTAACCATTTGTCCATAGTTGTACAAAAGTACAAAGAAAACAAATTTATTTGAGAAAAAATAATATTAAATATACAACTGCGTACATGTATCGTATTCAATGTACCGCGTGTAACTGAAAGTAATCAAAAGTTTTGAACGTCGTGCAGATACCTACTAATTTGTATGTTCTGATAAATCATTATCTTTTCAATAACTAGTAATCTAATTGCGTCTTTTTGACTCGGTCGCTGTAAACTCGTAATCGTCACACTCACAGATAACGATTGACGATAAAACTGAATTTTAACAACAATGAAAAGTAATAGATGTTTAAAAAATGTAATATTTGAAAATATAACGCGACACACCGAAAATATAATCGCAACCCACTTTTGGGTCGCTACCCACAGTTTGGGAACCTCTGTTATAGATAAACTTGTTTTAAATCGTACTATAATATACGAGTATATAGTACATTTATTATAAATAACAAGTGAAATATTGATTTTATATTTATATGGTGCAACAAACTAATTATTAAATTGTATCAATTACACAACCTTTTTAAAATGTATTTGTGTACCGGATTCCGTGAACTTTTTAATATACTTTTAGCACTTAAGTTTATAATAAAATGAATTAAAGTTGAATACAATTGGAAATCTTTCTCTTTTCTAGATAATTCTGTTGTTCTGTACCATTTAGTTCATAATGTTGTTTTTAAATGTATCTTTATACAATATTTGCTTTTACATAAATACCGATACTTGGTCCAACAGTGAATTATAAACCAGTAGCAATGCGAACAGTAACATTATATTAATATTTTAATATATTACTGCATATAACCTTACCAAGCTACGTTCAGAATCGTGTTTGTATTGCATTTTTATTGTGTCATCTAAATTGTCTTATACATTATTCACTTTCCAAATACTTACTACCAACAATTGACGGTGAAGCCTACCCGTAGTATGGTGTATGTTCGGCTTTTATGGCTCGTTTGTACACTCATACGCTACTGGAATTGAAAACAGACAGTTAATCATTTGGCTAATAACACAGCCCGAAATACGGCAAACGGGTTATTTTTTCGACTAGGAGTAAATCGGTGAAAGAGCTGACGGAAGTACTTTCGGCACAGGTCGACGGAAATAATGTCGGAAGTATTTCCGGTGCGGGATACCGGTACACCGGATACAACTTCCCTCCTCACACGACACACCACCGTTACAATTTTCTTATCAACCCGATTCAAGATGTTTACGCGTAACTATCTTAAGTATCCTGACCGTGGCTCACACAGTTTTTTTTTTTTTTTTTACGTTAAACCACGTGCTCGAGTAGTATCGACAATTTATTATTTCCGGGTAAATAAACTATAATGTTATTACTATTCGCTACAGGATATAATATAATGGAATAATATATTATTTTAAATAAAATATTTACAAAAAAAAATTATAATAATAATAATAAAATAAACTGTCGTACGACAATATCGATGCGGAAAATAATATAGTGTAGCAAACACAATTCGCACACTATTATTATAGTAATATTTAGTATATGTATTATTGTAATGGTTTCTACGGCGGACCCGCGTTAAAAAAAAAAAAAGAAAAAAAACACTGACGGGTACTTTTTATAATAAAATGAAATATATACGCGCCGTTTGAAAACGCATATTCATATTCTGTTATTATTATACGTCACGGTGCATCTTGTTTTAAAATAATAATTCCCCCGTCCGTTCGGATCGGGAACAAATTGAATTTCATTCTACAGCAGCGCATTGTGTACACAAAATATTCAATATTTCTGAAACAAGCCAATAATAATAATGAAAAAATGTAAATAAATAAAAACAAGAAAAAACGAAAACAATTTGTTCAAACTTAAACGTAGGTAATCTCCGTCATTTTGAATAATATTACGGAGAAGTTTAATAACGAAAAAAAAAAAAAAAAGCAGTTTTGAATTATTATACGGTGATATAAATGGTTTAGCGGAACTCGAGTAAATAATATGTACATCGTTATATCGAAATTCGAATCTGAATTTTACGAAACGGTATTTAAAAATAAGAATATTATTTTGTGCGTTTATTTTCAACCTAATTGATTGGCTTCTTACGTTAATGATACATCGATTGATTAATACATAAATAGTATTAATAAAATGTGATTGAACGGTACTTTGTTGCATTTAGAAATCCCGCGGTAAAATAAAGCGGTAAAACCTATATTGATGTTATTTCGATGTGATATTTTTTAGTATAGGCTTTTTGCAATAAAATGTGATGAGCGTGTTGATCTAAAAATGATATGCTTTTTCTAAAAAAATTACGGTACAGAAAGTTACAGCTACTAAAAAAACAAAGAAACCAAATACTAACACGGCTGTAATTTTATTTATTTGACAATATTTATAGAAACTCAAGCAATGTGCTCTCGAATATAATTTCCACCTTCAAATTTTTATACGTTAAACCCTAAATTTAAACCTAAACGTCACCATATGTAATATGTTCTGTTTCCCCTTTTCTCGTTAGTTAGACTGTGATAATTGAAACGATTGTGACCTCCGTTTAATAGAATATCATTTGAGAGGCAATGGGCTCCTGAGATTATTGGAAGATTGGTAGTTATTTGATTTCCATACAAAAATGTTTAGTTTGTATTTCCAACTTATTCTAGTAAAGGACATAAATAATTATAATTCGTTTTTAAAATTGAAATTTTTCAATTGAAATCTCTACAGTTTTATCTGGCGTTTCGATCTCTAGCGTCATATTCGTCCGTAAAAACGGTCATACCATTTTTCCTTAAATTAGTATCAGTTTTGAGGTTAATGGAAATGTCTTACTATTAAGGTAGAGTCGTTGAAGTGTGAAATGTAAAAGTGTAAACGTTACAAATGCGGAGAAAATTTGGAAAACTCCAAATTAATACAACCAAATTGAAACAAATGACTAAAATAGTGACAAAATTAATATTATTATCACGGTCGCGATGGGTATACAACAAATTTGATTGTTATTTTATTGATATAAAATCTTATGGACACTATTATATTATGTTTGACGTAGCCATACTATTAACATACTATGACCAACGATGCGTCAGTCAAACGTCGAAATTTCGAAAAAGATAATCGGGACTGCTATTGTTATTAGCTATGTAACAACTATCGTACAAGATTAAGTAAAAACCAATTTATGAATCAAAAACTCGTCTACCTAACGTCTAGTGGTTAAACAATAAGCAAATATCCGTTGGACTGAATAAATACATTAGCTATAAAAAAAAATATAAGAAACAAATACCTATACTTTCGACAAATTATCGAGGTGAAACTTGACCGGGAATTCAGTGAATTCAGCGGGTTGAATGACTTACTTATATAATTTAAACAGTCATAAATAGATACGAAATGAAAACATTTTTTCATCTCCTTCTCTTAACATGGCTGCTCTCTGATATTTTTGGAAAACACTAGAATTTCTCGACATCCATTCCATTTCTATCTTGTATCATTTCCTTCTAATTTCCCATAACCAACGCTCCCAAATCGTCATTGTCTTTATATTTGTATGGGTCTGTCACACGGATGATTTTTCTTGAGTATTCCATTCAAATGCTGCTCGTTTAGTGACTTACGTATATTATTTAATGCATAATATGATTTATAAACTAACCATTGAATCGTTTAGCTTTTAATACAACTACTCAGCTTGATAAGCTTGTGTGATTCTTTGTTTTCATAATATCCCCTTCATCAATTGCGTAAATTTACGCCAAGAACTTTTTTGGGTTATAGTGTTTTGAAAATGTCAATCGAGTTCGAACATTACCTACGTTAGCACTGAACTGAACGTGCATCAAACTACGATGAGCATACAGTGAAATATAATATCCTTACACTGTACAACACTGTTAGTCTATTACAGGATTGGAATGGTTTCATTTTAATTTCGGAAATAAGGTAAATACTGGGTGTTGTGCCGGAGGTTTATTTGTTTTACCCATGTCTTCCGTTGATTAATTATGCTCCGCTACAACTACTGTTGTGACTACCTCCGAACTCAGAATGTTAATTCAACCGTCACGAAACAATCAAAATATTACGTTTTTCTCTTTTATACAATCTTACGCGTACATAAAACTTGTATAAAATGTTAATAATAATTTATATTATATTATATTATTTATTTGTGCTATTCTGTTTCTTAAATCCGGTCTCTATTTTTCTATTCTTTTCTCCATCTATCAATTCTCATACGCAAATAATTATCGACAATTTCCGGTAAACAATTAATCTTTGCTAAACAAAAAACTACCTACGAGAAGAAAACATCTGGAATGGAATAATAACATACTGCACCCGGTTTTGGGTCCGTCGATCATTATGCTTTACACAATAGTTACGTATCGACAAATCGACAAACTAGTGCGTTATCAATTCGTAATATCGTATTTGGCCATTCAAGCCTTCGACCACCATGCGCTCATTTATACTGGATTTTTAATCGAATAGAAAAAATGTACAATATTTATCGAAAAATGAATTCAAAAATATACTCTGATTTGTAATGCAAAACCACGTCGAATAGGTCGCAGAAGAAAAAACAAGAAAAAATATACACATCATAGTAAAACCAATTTGATTCGCTATGAATCTGAAAAACGCAAAAAGGTGTGCCTTTACCATCGTAATCTAAGCTGTTACCATGGAACAAACGGTTTTGGTAACAACGTTAATAAGTATACATATTTCAAAAATCAATTATATAACGGATGAAGTATATTTGATCTGAAAACGGGTACAGTATTTTAAGTTGTTAATATGCAACCGAGAGACTACTTTATATAGTGTTTGTGATATCTGAAGAGATCCACGACTACGAGAAACTTTGTTAGACTTATTAATGGATATCATAAAATTGACAACTACTTGGTATTAAATTTCTTTAGTTCGTTTTATATGGAAACCCAGCTTTAAACTATTATTGAACACCTATGGACAGATGAGTCTGTGTTTAAAGTTTCAGATCTCTGTGTGTAATAAACTTTGTCCAAACCGATGATTGCAATTTGTCTACTAGGTCATAAAATTGACTCCAATCTCAACAAAAACCCAATCCCGTCGTTGGAATTGGATTTTTGGATCAGGATAGAACTACAAAGTTACATAATATATAATATGTACCTACACCTAATCAAATAGTGGCAATCGTAAGACAGTAGTAAGTTTCCAGCAGTTGAATTCGAATAACAGACTTCATTACAACACTATTCAATTCGTTGTCGAAAACCGGAGGACGTGATACAGAATTCGGTGCACGTAAAAATGCACAAAACGAAAGTCGAGTATTGAAAACTTGGTTTTTTTGGGGGGGAATGGGGCAATATGGCACGTACTCCCCTGTGCAGTCAATGTTAACACGTACTGCGGGTCGCTATTTGATCTATTGCACTTGAAAATTGCCTCTCATCCACCACTTGATACTTCTATCACGGTTATGGGTGAAAGTAGTAGAAAAGTATGCTACTAATGGACAGTCAGATCCGCGGTCGTTTTGGTTATCCATTCTATCCAATGTCCTCGATTCCTTATGTCCACTGTTTAGCTTTCGCAACATATAGATAGTACTGTTATGTCGAGTGACATAACTTCACAATTTTGACACGTGAGTGAAATTTTCAAAAGTCCCACCCTCATTCGGGCATATAAAAGGAGGTCTGAGAGGGAGGGCATGTCCCTTACTGAAATTATTCTATAGGTTTTTTAAAAATTTAATTGCATGTTTTATTAAGTACACGACATATCATTGTTCATAAATGAAAAATAAAACCAAACGTTTAACGATTAACAATAAAACTTTATAATAGTCATATTGTTTTCATCGTATCAGTACCATACTCATGAACATTATTTTGATAACAATAATATAAAATAATAACTTTGAATTATTTATAAACCTAATAGGTAATTTAATAGTATATTATCAAAATAAAAACACTGTATTACTTCGAGCCCCTTAAGCGAACAGGCCTAGATACAATCGCACCCTCTGATCACTCTTAGTTACGCCACTGGTTTCGCCCTCGGCATAGCGAATAGTCACAACTCTAGTTTTAGATAGTAATAATTAAATGATAAAGTTCGATTATTATAAACTCGACCACGATAAGTCCCTATTAGGCACGAGGAAAACCGTTTTCTGTAACGGCGACCACAACCTTTCGTTGGTAGGCAAGGGGGAGAGTATAAAGTAGTCCCCAAAGACTATTATAAATAAACCACAATAGTACGGACTAAGATAGAATGGACTGGACATAACTGGGTAGACAGATAACGAGGGGTCGGACCGTTGGAATATTAATTTCCTCTTTACGAAAATGACGACCAATTAGTTTTAACACTACCGATGGTTCATTTGGTGTCTCAATTTAACCATGATATTATTTTTTTTCTTTCAATCATTAGATATTTAAATAGAATTTTAAATTATTAGTTTACATTAAAACCCTTAAATTTATTCATCTCTCGTACGAAAATTTGGTGCCACTAATAAACTGCTCGGTAGGTACTAGTCTATTCCATATTAGTCGGTGCTCAAAATCGAACAGTCAAGTTTTTGATAATGAATTATTATAAAACATAAAATATGATCAATAATCGATTAGGTTAAAAATAAATTAACGATGAATCCCGAAATAATTACTCTGAACAAAAATTCTGGTTATATTGAAACCTATGTCGGTTTCAAAACGATATCATTTTTAATTAATTAGCTTACAAGACATATGTCAGACCAACCTAATCTTACCTAACCTAACCAAGAAAATATATAACATAATAACATAGTTAATGTAAGAATTTAGAAATTGTTAACAGCTGACAAGGTAATCCTGTTACAAATGGTTTTTTTAAAGTTTACTGTTTTTTTTTATATTTCATTAAATATTTTGGACTAGTATTTAGCAATTCTGGGAAGGAGGGTATTCAAAACAAGCCCACCGATTTACGTTTTGTATTTACTGTGTTCCCCACTACTCTGAACATCTGCTCGAGTACAAGTTAATTATTCAACATGTACGTGTCCCTCGACTCGAGTATGGGTATACACTAAACATCTTATCGCCGTACGACTCGGTTGTGTTCTCTCGTTACGACGCACAGTGTCATCGCTATCCGGAGCCCAGAAGCCGGTCCGTCGGGGTTTCTCTCCGGCACGTCCGTGTGTTGTACGTGAACATCGGTCCGCTCACGTATACGCTCGATCGTGTTTATACGAAAAACCTTATTTTAAACCATACCGAAAATTATACCATCAAAAAAAAAAAAAAATGCACAGTGATGCATTCTGGTTTTATTTTCAGGAAGGATATAATAAGTAGCCTTAAAATTGTATTTCAATGTTGGGTGAGAGTGGTCTGTAGTTATCGAATAAACCCATTTTAATATCGGATCCTTTTCTACTGATTTTAATATAAGGATTGGTGCTTCGCGGCAATATTTTCTCCGTTTCTCAACTTGACCTAACCTAACCTACCTCAATCTATATCACCGTATCATTTTACAGGTGGTCTGTACTTAGACGACAATCCACTGCAATGCGATTGCGGACTTCTGTGGCTGGGCCAATGGCTGCGCCGGTGGCTCCGGGAAGCGGTGGAGGTACACACGCTGGGCATGGCCGAGACCCAGTTGGCTCAGTGGACGGTCCGTCGTGCCATGTGCACGGACCCTAGGAACGGTGGCGCCCGGGTGCCTGTGGCCGATATCTACCCCGAGGACTTGCGGTGCAAGGCAAGCGCGTTGAGTGGCAGTGGCACCGGCAACACGGCCGCCAAGACGTCGCACCTAATTGTCTGCCTGACCCGTTCACTGGCCGTTTTCTACTTAGCCACCGTCTGGTGCAACGTATACTGATTTACGTCACCACCGTAAATATTACCAAAACTTATAACAATAATAATAATAATAATAATAATATATGCGATATTATTACGCGTACCTTGAGAACTGCATAATATTGTACCATAAAATAACGGTTTTTTATGAATACATGCCGATTTGTTTATCAATTTTCGTTCATCCACCCACGGTAGTGTTTCCAGCCCGACCCTGTCGCCGTCATCGCCGTACAAGGTAAATGGTGTTATTTGACGATCCTTCGAAAATGTTAACCGTTTTTCCGGTCAAACGATTTCTTTCCCCTCTCCGGCTCTGCAATTTATTTCAGTGTCACTAGGTTGTCGTCACCGGTATAATTATACGAGTAGTCACCCTCGACAAGACGTCATCGTCGACACGAACCCGAACGCCCTTTCCGGTCATATCATCCAAATAATCGTTTATAGTGGATTTTTCCCGGAAATTCTCCGGGGATGACCTTCTTTACCTAACACCCAATACGCGCAACCGGTCATCCGTTTCATAATCGATTTGGAAATAATCCACGGAATTTTGATTAATAAAATAATACAGTCCGTCGTGCCCGTATAAAATCTATTAGTTTTCAACATATTTTCCAAATAATAAGCATTCTATTCTCGAGTACACCGAATTTCCCGGACTATTTTAATACGATTTTAATCCGTATAAGAATTACGTTACCAAATTCCACGCGAACGATGGACCATTTTTGATTGCACGATCAACTATCGCGGTTGCACGAAACTATAACCATATTTTCACTAATATATTTTATTTTTATTTAATTTAATTTAACATTAAAAACCAGTGATTATAAAGCGACATACGCCGCAAAGTCGCAGTATTTTAATGAAATACCGTTTTGTTTGTGTAGAGGATATTAACGTCAGTGTTCCTATTCAATAGCGAAAAGTCTTATAATCGGAATATTAGATAAACCTGAACATATTGATTCGGTGCATAAACTATAATGTTATAATGTTTCCAATACTTTACATTTCCGAACAATTCGTTTGCTTTGCAATATTGTTGTTGTTTTTCCTCGATACCCAATAGACATTACGTCATAATAGTAATAATATATTTATAGCCGTTTGAAGATTAATAGTCTGTATCAATACTGTATATCGTATCCGTTTTACATGCGATTTGTTACGGTTTTCCGGATAATAATTTACTTATATAATAACATTTAACAAATATATACAAAATAACGATTCCATTAGATATTATTTTAATTGAGTTTATATGTTATAAAATATAAATATTCCGTTCCGGTTAAATATTGATTTAAATAAATATATTAGTAAACTCACGCGAACGAGCACCACCGTATTATACATACGGACGACGGGTTGATTCCGACGAACCATCGAAGAATACAGTTTTTATTATTTATCCGTATTGTTATTCTTTTTATTTTCGTCGTAGAATCGTGAACACGTATAAGCCCTTCGTCCGTCTTCTCCCTGCGTCCGTCATTAACGAAATCAAATATTATGGTTGAAGAGGGAATTGGGGTCACAACGAGATCTAGTAAACTTCTATTATAATACGATAATAATATAGTCGGTCCTTTTTATGGCCGACTTGAGTTAGTCACGGATGACCAAATTCGTATCTGAACATAGTTTTCAGCCTTTTGACCATATTCAAAACTAGTAATATTTTATGTAAAAAAAAAAAAAATCCATATATATGTATATATGTATTCTCTATTTTGTACATTGAAAAACTTTTTTTTTTTTTTTTACCGAATCAAATAAAATGTAAACTGTGAAATAATAGTAAACAAATTCGACCGAGAGTAGTAAAGAAAATATATTCGTATTTATATTAATATTATTTTAATTTTAATAAGATACGTTGTTGTGTTTTTCTACGAATAGTAAGTTATTTGTACTCTGTTCACGCGTTTTTGATACAGGAAGAAACGTGTTATTTTATATAAAATGCGTGTCCATCAGAACGCTGCACTTCGTCCTTCCAATAACAATAATAATAATAATAATAATAATTGTATTTATGTCGTACTTTAGATAGATTTATTATTTATTTTTACTTTACATACTTTTTAACTCGATATAAATATTTATATATATATATATTATAGATTTTTGTTGATTATAATAATTATTGGAAAACACCGGAGAAACCACGAGATAACTCCACTATTTTGTAACAGTTCAGGAGCGATAAAAAAAATATCTCAATATCATAACTCTATATTAGTATATATTTTGATTGTGACGTCAAAATACTCAAACGAGATGGCTCCGATACGTTTTTTTTTTTTTTTTTTTTTTCTAAACTAAAGTAGCAAAATATAACGGTTATATCAAAGTTTTGCCATCAAATATTGTAGAATATTTTTATTTTCTCTAAATAATGCTATCGAAAAGTGCATTTTCCAACAAATCGATGGAGTTATCCGGTTGTTGTTGCTACCGAGGTTTTCGTAAATTATAAACCTGTATATGTATACTTTTAATGCTTACGTTTTAAGACAGCTTTGTTTTGTAAATAACGATAAAAAAAAAAATAATAAAAAAATGATTGTTTAAATACAAATTATGATATAATATTTGTTATTTAATCTTTAACCACGTCCTAATAATTTACAGTTTTCATCGAAAAAAAACCCCCAAAATAGCGTTATACTCTATTTACTAGATGATTTTTCTTTTAAATTTACCGAGGCATAAACGAAATGGCCTTTCCTTATTTTTTAATAAGATGTTAATAGAATGGTTTTTTTCGTTCGGTTTTTATTATTATTATTACGATACGTCAGCATCTGGGCCATTAGCATATAATTCACAGCAGCGGTGCTCTCTTTCGCCGATAATATTATATTATTTTCTACTACTTTATGAATATTAATTGCTATTATTATTTTTTTTTTATATATATATATATATAACTTCATTTTTTTTTCTATTGAAGTCATCGAAAAGATTAATATTCGATTCAAGTTACTTACTCTGAATATTGTTGATTTATTTTATATGACCATCGAACTTCCGTTAACCGTCATTTCTATTATATACCGATCTTTTTTTATTGATCCCATCGAATATTATAGAAAAAAGACATTACACTCTGAGTCATTATTTGGCAATCAACCAAATCAAAAATTACTATGAAAAAAATTTCAAACAATAGTCAGACAAAAATACAGCCAAATTTAAAAATAATCAAGGGTTTCAATATATTGCATGGCCGAATGAAAAATTTTAGATTAAATATTTTTTTGAAAAAGTCCAATTTTTTACATGGCCATATTTTCCTCAATTTATTTTGATTTATGTACATTTCTTTTGTGACTATTATCGATATAAACATCATTACTAAGACGTTTAGATACAACCAATCCTTTATTATATAAATTACAGTCATAATATCTGTGTCTAAAAAAAAAAAAAACATTTTATTATTTACGACTTTATATCGTATTGTTAAATCTAGACAAAATTAATTTCGAAAAAAATATTTAAATAATAAAATATTCAGGATAATTTTTTTTTATCATGAACCAGCAATTATCTCAAAGGATTTTAAGTGAATTTAATTTCTGTTTTTTTTTAATCATTATATAATTGTTTAATCTTTATTTTTAAGCCATTTTTAATTTTTTACCCCTACTTTATATACCTTAAATAGGTTTATACTTTTGATTTTCAAACAGGAACCCTCTTCCTCTTTTTGATCACAGATATGAATAAACAATATTTTTCTAGAAATTTTGATACATATAACATTAATATCAGATTTACTGTTTATGAGTTATAATTGTTTTAAGTTTAGACTTGAAGAGTAGGGAAGGGTTTTAGACAGGCAATGTATTAAATAAAGCCCAAACGTTGTCATAATGATTATAAAAATCAAAAATCAAAATACCTTAAAATCCTCTCAGATAATTTCTGATTCATGATAAAAAAAATTAATATGATATACAGCAAACGCCAAAGATATGGGAAATGTAAAAAAATAATCATTGCTGAACACTGATAAAGAGACGACGAATTTAAAAAACTACTGTAACCAATAGCATACGACACGAACAATACGTGTCTATATCACGTGTTTGTATTACTTCAACTTATCTTTTTAAAATTATTATTTATTCACGAATTTTTTATCGGTATTATTATAACTATTATTATTACGACTATTATTCGCCTAGTGCGCTAATAAATTATCGGGTATAATAACAATCTATCCACCGAGCCATATATTTCTAGACAACGCAGCTTGTTGGTACACCGGTTCAGGAACTCGGTGTAGTTCAATCTCTCGGTATTGTTTGACCATATTTAAACAATCTAAACTTGCAAGAGTATTACAACTATAATGTAAAAACATTTACAATTAAATTTATAAGTTGACACGAGAGTAGGTAACTCAACGATCGACTCGATACTTTTTCACAGCAGACACGAATATTGACGAGACATTAAATTGCCGACCGTTCAACCCATGTGAATCACTTACATACAACGAAATCAAGAACAACCCAGTCCCGCGCCACTCAGGTAAAATATAAATAAGCAAACACATGTTGATTTTACACTGAATATTGTATAATAATCGCCGAATCTGGATACACGAAAAATCAAAAAAAAAAAAACTATAAATATAAGAACTTAATTTAGATCGTGCAAAGTGCCCGGTTTCTAATCGTATTTTAAATAATAAACTATAATTCCGTGTATAGTTTTGAAACAAATTGGAATCCAATTGCATATTTGTATTTACTTAAGTAAATTAAATGTCTTAATTTAGCATTAGTTGATAGAACATTTTTTTTTTTTAAATTCTTAAAGCATTTTTAGAATTCAGTAACTTTTTTAAAAGTTTGACCAGTATAAATTTATTATTAATGTACCTATAAATACATAATATTATTTAAATGAATAATAACGACAAAATAATATAGAAAAATAATAATAATGTTATGAATTTTAGATTTAATAATCATGTTCTAGTTAATAATAATAATAATGCTGCGGATAATGATATGCATTATGCTACTTGTGAATGAAATCAACAACCGTAACTATGGTTACTATAGTCGTAACTCTACAGACGAACAGACAGACCATAAAGATGAGAAATATAATTTTTGAAAATTACGACGCAACGATTTCATTATTTAAAATGTTTAAGATTATATTTTTCTATAAGAAATCTTCGTCTAAATTTCAAGTAAAGCATATTTTCAGAAACGAAATTTTCCACGTTTGTGAATAATAGAGTCGTGGTTTGATTTTTCGAACAGTTTTCCTAACGATTACAAAATACCGGGAAAATATGTGAACAACCAAGTGTACAATATTTGAGTTTTTGTTGGTATTCGGTTTAAAATGATTGCAAAGCTCTTTAGTTTTCACAAGATACTTATATTGGCTTGTAGACGGGATAAAATTTTCAAAATATTCTAGGTATTTTTATATGTATTTTCGTATCTTTATTTGGTAGATATCTGTTATAAAATGATAAAACATAAAAGAATACTTGAAAGTTTAACACATTTTACATTGTAAATTGTACTTAGTAGGTTAAAAAACAAATTTGAATATTAGGTTTTTTTTGATAAGCAATTTTAAGGTCCAATTTTGACGAAAATCGTAAAAATTACCGCATTATAAAATATGACTTACCGAACTTTGCTCCAAATTATTTTTCGTTAGCAATAGCTTATCATTAAATGCAGATATAAATAAAATAACTTTATGTATCCTGCCTTCCCAACTTCCAACTCACAACAGTGGTACACACTTCCTCAATATCAGCTCTTTTTTCATATACATAATATATTTAATAAATTATTAAAAAAAATTTATAAAGTTTATCGCCTGGTTTAACATTTGTTTTTGAAATTGGAAAATGCGTTTTGGAGTTCTTCAAGATTGCAACAGTAATAGAAGGGTTTTCTTAAAACGATAAAGGGTTACATGCAAAGGGATTTCGGGATTTTCTAAATTGTTTGCTCTAATTTCGAAATTGTTTATGGAACTTCCATTTCTGAAAATTGTTCTCAAATGTGTATTATAGCTAGGATACCAACATAGTGTAGTTTCATGGTAATGAAATCTTTGTGATAAAATACAATTTTCGTTGTTTCATCGCGTTCTCGTGAAGTTAGATAAAGTTTTTTTCGTTCGTTATTTGTAAAATAAAATATTCTCGTCCGTATATGATCTCAGTTTGTTGGATTATTTTTGTACGTTGTCTATTTTTAATTTAAGCATACACTGTTTCTTGTTAACTCTATTTTCTTCTGAATTACGTAGAATTTTATATGGACTGTAAACTATATTACAATATAGTTTCTAATATAGTAATTCTTCATCGTTATGTTAATTACTGAGTACTATGATTTTCGATTCATTGTGTTATTATAAGTTTTACTTTGTGTTTTTGAGTTTGGGTTTTATTTCCCCGTCGACGCTACATGTGCCTGTTACCGATTTGTATCGAAATCAATAAATAATAAAATTGTTATAGCTAGTTATTATATTAATAGTATTGTTTGTTACTGACCACGTGAGCTTCTGTAAAATATTATAATATTGGACCTCTCGAAAAGATATTTTCTGTTTAAGAGTTTCCATTTTACTGGATTTATACCCACAAGTTCACTGCCATTGAAAATATTACTTTACCTGCGTTTTTATCGATTAATAGTTTTCCAACCTCCATCCTTCTCCGTACACTCTTCTATCGCTCACGTGGCTTTGCCCTATTAGTTGACGAAAGTTTAAGTCACCAAAACCAAATATTATGTATTATAATGGAATCGGTACATAGTCGGTTAATAATACATTCTATATAAATGGGTGCATACTTTACAATAGACGTCCGTCGTCGATTTAGTAGGTATAAATTGCCGATTGTTATTAGGACGTCCGCGTTTGAATGTAGTTTTATATTTACTGCTAAGGCTTTTAAATTTAAAATATGTAACGAAGGGGGGGGGGAGGGAGAACGGTTTATTTGGATATGCCGTGTCTACGTACACTGCAGTTGCACACCCTGCACCAGCCCCGCTTGCGTCTTATTGATTTTTTTTTTTTTATTACTAGTATTATTATTGTTATTATCATCATAATTTAACCGATATAGTATTAGGTTCCAAGGCCATTCGCCGTTATTTTTACTGCAATTTGTCACTAAGAAACTAAGTGCCTATTACGTCACAGTTATATTTGTCGATAATTAATTAATTTTATTTCGTTTCCCTACGTCGTCATCACAATAGAAAATTTATCAATTTATCAATTAATATCAATTTAGAGTGACACTTTAGTAATATTTTTATACTCTTATCCGCGTAAGTTTATTTCAGATTTGAAAATGTATATTATGTTATTGCGTAGTTTTATTATAATTTTTTTTCTATTTATTCTGGGTAATTACTATTAAACTCTTACATTTTGTCGATGATGAGAGCAATAATAATTTCACAACAATAAATATCCCAATACACCGTTCAAATTTTAAAGCTAACCAAATGCGAAGTAATTATAGCTAGATAATATACTCAGGTAAATATTAAGTTTAACCATGTCACCAAAAAAATCATCAAACAACTACTTACTATTTATATATTTCGAAATCATAAATACGCTATAAATACTATTTTCGATTTGAACGATAGTGAGAGATCTATTGGATTTATTATGATGTATGTTGTTTTTTTGTTTTTGTGCCTGTGATCAAAAGTCTTGCTCCGATGTATGAAGTGTAACATCTTTTCTGGAAAGAACTATATCCGGTTGGTGAATTTTGAGGTCATTATTTTATTTGCCAAAAGGTTTACATAAACATCAGGAAATCCAGAAAAAAAATAATTCTAAAAATAGCAAATATTTAGCACGTCCCACAAAGTTACTGATTTAATTATTTTAATTTGTATAAACTATGTTTTCTATCAGAGAACAATAGCTCCAATGAAAAAGCTACAAAATAGCTACTTTGTTTGTAGAATTTTTGATCTATTTGCTTAAGAAGAAATTTGTTTTTACAATGATTAAACAAAAGCTGAAAAATGTGAACATTTACGAATAAAATATGGCTTAATTATTTTCAATGTTGTCTTTTTTTGTTTTAATTCAGTTAAAAATATTCGTTGAAACTTTTTTTTCAGAAAACTTATGTTTGTCTTTTCTAGAAGTTGTAGAATTTTAAAAATATTTGAGCCATTATTGAACTTTTTAATTTAAATTTAAAGTCGTACTTAGTGGTCAAAAACATAAAAAATATAGTGTACCTAATATAGTTTTTTTTTTTTTTTTTATAAAAGTTTCATTATCAAATTTTAATGAAGATTGTAGATATTACGGCCTTTCAAAACATGTTTAATTGATCTTCGTTACATATCGTTTTTCGTTACTTTTGGTTTATCATAGCTAACACATGTAAATTAAATAAATATACACCTAATAAATAAATAAATATAACCTTTCATCCAAACATCCTATCTACAACAGTAGCACACCTACCTCGGTATAAGCTCTTTGTATTTTCTATAATTTAAAAAAAATCAATATTTTTATAACTCTTTTAAGTTTTAACCTTGTATTTTTCATAATGTTTCATCTAATTTATTTAAAATAAAATTTTATACACGTATATTATATATTGTGAGTACGCAGAAACAAGTTCTTTTGCATGTATTATAGGTACTTTTTTTTTTATTAAATAAATAAGTGATGTATAAAAAAATACTCAGTATAAGAAGCATTCTTTGATCCTTTAAGTTTACTCTGTATAGCGCACAGTCAAAGTGTTCCGTTTACTTTAAAACTAATCGTTTCGACTTCTATCATTATTAGAAAAATAAATAATAATATTATTTTATTATAGGACTACAAAACATCATCTAAAGTCGTAATTTGAACAAATTAAATAGTTTTAGTGTTTTAAAAAATTTTGTTTAATCTAATGAACTAACTAGATCATTAAAATTGGTTATCTGATTATTATTGCTAGGGATTTTAAGAGTTTTCATATGTTCATTTAAATTTCAAAAATAAATCTAGAGAATAAAAATACAAAGGCATTGGCAATGGCAATACGAGTCTATATTTAAAATTAGTTACATATTTTGCATATTCTGTTTCTACTAAACATATTAAATAGACAAAATGAACTTCGGACGGAGTGCCTGTAGAGTACCTCATTTGGTTACAAATCTGAAAAAGTAACGCTCATGATACATGCAGTGGCTATGAGGTGTAACCGTATCGCTATGATTAAAGCACTTGACACAAGATAGGAATAGTAAATATTTTATTATTTTTAAATTTAGCTGGCGTCCGCAGGTCAGAAATACTATTCGAAACCGGTACCAAAATTTGTTCTATTATTTCTACGAATTTGTAACAGCAACCCCGAAATTTTTACAACCCCCTTCTAAGGGTTGAAAAACGCGTTTTTGTTACGGACGCCAGCGACACGTGTGTCTTTCTTAACTTTTGTCTAATTCGATTAACTGTCAGAAGTCAATTTTAAAGTCACCCTCGTAATACTAGATCTACTTGTACCTTTTTTATTCCCTTCAACTCTTTTAATGATATACCAAACTCTCACCTCTATCGTATTATGAGTCTTGCTAATAAATACCCCAATTTTAACTACCTATAAACTATTTTATCAACTGGGTCTTTTATTGCTGTTATTATTATTTATTGCTTATGTTATCATATAATGTTAAATTATATTTTTGGGCCTCGGCCTGAATTGGTATAAAAATAATAATAAAATAAATTAAATTTCCATTTTTATTTTGGTCTGATCATGTGTTTGATATTATTCACGTCTATAGTTATTCAATAGTGGCAATAGCTAAGGAAATTGTATCTATGAAAAGAAAATGAACCGGAAAGAGAAAATAGAAAATCACGTCCAAATAGTGTTCGGGAATAGAATAAGTGCTGCATGTGGAAAACATCAGAAAATCCATGTATATATCAGAAAATTCATAAAGAAGAATAAATATAGAAAAGCAAAAACTATAAGTGACAAATTTGGAAACGATATTACAGAAAATGGAGAAATTCAAAAAAATTGAAAAAATATATTTTAGAACTCTATGAGGAAACATACAACCCGCAACCAAAACCATCGGAAGTATACGAGTATTTATATTTATTTATAATGGTACAAATATTAAAACAAATAAGAAAACAATTCATTTGGCAAACATACTCAAAAGAAATTAATAAATTGAATATACGACTATTTTGTTTTTAAAAAAGGTCTGCATCGAGAATAGACGCTTCAATTTTTTAAAGTTGTCTACCTGCCTAATCATTTGAAACATCAATTAATGTTATTAACAAAATTTTTTTTTTTTTTTTTTTTTGAAAAATTTGGTAAATACATAATAGATTGAAAACACTTCTATGATCCCTGATATATTAATAATTTTAAAAAAAGAACTCTTTTTCATCACTGGTACGCAGAGGTGAGACACATAAGGTGTATTATATTTAGTTATAGACGTAAATGATATCAAACTTATCGAATCTAGTCACACCAAAAATTGATTTGAACACACTTGAGAGGAGGGAGTTGAACAAATTTCGGGGTCGCTGTTACAAAATTGTTCAAATCATATAACAAATTTTGGTACCGGTTTCGAATCTCTATGAAAGAAATTAAGAAATGCGGACGCTGACGACACGTGTAGCTGGCGTCAGCAACAGAAAACGCGTTTTTCAACCCTTAGGGAGGGTTGTACAAATTTCGGGGTTACTGTAACAAATTTTAGTAGCGGTTGCGTTTGTTAATAAATGTCGGAATTTTAATTTGAACAACCGTTTGAATGTGTTTTGATGTTTTACCAATGGTTTGTTACATGGTTTACTGTTTACTGAAATGAATAATTAGGCAAATTTATATTTTACTGAGACAATAGTGATCATTGTGGCATAGTAAAGTTTATGTTATATTGTTAAATTATATCAGTGTATTAATATTGAAATATTATTGATGGATATTTTACCTGCCTGATTTCAAGTTAAACTATGTTTTCTTATACAACTGGCTAAACTAGTAAATTTAAAATGTATTATTAGGAATTAAGGCCAACCAGCTTACACTAGGATAATCTAGTTTGTCTTAATAGTAAAAGATTAATCTTCAAAACAAACTATTTAGCTATATTAATGGAGATTTATATACATTAAATTCATTTATAATATGGTCTAAGGTTATATGCTTGGTAGCTATAGTTGAAATTGTAATACAATTATTAAATTCTTTAAACTTTTGTATACATTTCTGAGTACAAAATTCAAATTCTGAAGTCCTATTTTTGGTAATTTTATTCGGGTTACTACTTCAAACATAATAAAAATGAAAAATATATAATCATTTATATTTTCTCAGTAATATGGTATTAGTGCAAATATATAGTTTTTGGTAATATATTTTTTTGTTAAGTGAACCGACCATTCAAAGTACTTCAATATTCACTATATTTCTTTCAAATTTAGATACTCATGTTTGTATTTAATTTGGTACATATCCATACTTCAAAACGTTTATTTTATTTTGTATAGTTATAATGTGTGAAAATTTGATTTTGCTCTTGAGGTTGTAGAGAGCTGTTGATTGTTTAAATGCATAAAAAAAAATATACGCGTAAAAAAATTATTATTATAAATTTAAGTAATGTCGGTTACCTACTAATAATAATGCAGTTTGTGCACGCGAGAATATAAAATGGTATGAACTCTAATGTAGGTATACTTGTATGATTAATAATTCTTTTTCTCAAATTAATATTCTTCCCTTGGTTTATATTCTATTAAAACTGTCGCTGGTACCAAGCACAAAACTTCACTTAACACTTTCTCTCTGCCACGCAATAATCTAAATTGTTATAATCGCTCAAACGATAAATATAAATACTTTTTTATATATATATATATAAATAATTGGTAGGTACTGCAGACTGCTATACAGCGTGTGTAATTTGTAAACAGTAGTTAGTATAATACCTACCCGAAATATTATGTTCAAGACAGTGCGTCGTGTGTATAATCGAATTATGGGTCAAAATTGACGTTGGTGACGAACATTTCAGACAAGTTAACATTTATTTTGCTTCTAGTAGACTACCTTATATACATTAATACTAAACAGCTCACAGCTGTGTCGGAATGTTTAATTAATTAGAAGATCCATTTGGTTCGTACAACGTGAGTGAAGTCGGTGAAAGGTCCACATGCTTGTCGCACATCACCTATATTTACGTTTGCATGCCTACAAACGCAAACGGAAAAAAATGTACTCCCCATCTTTAAACTTAACTGGTAAATAGTGAAGATTCTCAATGAAAACTTGACTATAAAACTATTTTTATTAAGTAAAATACAAAAAAAAAAGTATTTTCATAATGTTATTTCATTATGTGTGGTATTGTTTAATGCACGTGTGAATTTATATATTTCCAAGTAAAAAAAGTTGTGAGCGTCATATGTGATTTAAATATTCTATTCATATTTTATTATTTTTAAATTTTTATTTTAAATATGTTGCTTTAAAAATGTGTAAAAAACAAAACAAATTCTTTACCCTTGCTCTTTTAAAGACATTTAACAAGTAAAAGTTATTTTAAAACGTCTTGGACTTTTGAGCTTTACATTTTCCATTTTGAAATACACACTTTGTGTTCTAAAACATACTATGTTAAGACTTGCTGAACGAATGTAAACTGTAAAATAAATAAGGTTAATATTAACAATAAAAATACCTACTATTTTACTATGCCTTATAGATTATAATGATCCGTTTAAATGTTGCACCCGAGGTCGATGCATCCTGCTACCTGCATATGTCCTTAGTTGAGTTAAAATAAATAGTTTATAGTTATCGCTGCAGAAAGTTTTGTATATTATTTTCCGAGAAAAATTACTAATTTAGAAGAACACTCTGTATGTATATAAGTAATTATTGGAAAAATTGAAGAGGTAAAAAAGTGGAACACGTCGATTGACATCGTAATAAATATTCGATGTGTAAGACAGTAAACCTAATTTAACTCGTAGTTATACGACTTATACGACTCGAAGAAAAGTAATGATATATTATTAACTTTAATTTATGACATTCAAAATGGGAACGTTTTAGCTTCGTGTAAAAAATCCTGGTCTCCATTTCTATTATATGTAATAATATTTTCTCGATACCTGTATAACGTTTTCGACATAAAATAAGTAGGTATGACAAGAGATCGTTTAACGCAGATTGGCCATTTGTATTCGATAACGCACATAAAACATATTATACATTTATACAGAGTGACTCTTGTTTGTATAAGCATTAATAAAAATAAATTATTAAGATAATCAAAAATATTGAAATAAATTTTAATTTTCATTACGGCGTATCATATTAAGGTTTCTTCAAAACTATTGATTTTAAAATAGAATGTTTAGAAATGAACCATTTCAATTAAAAATAAAAATAAAAACTAGAGATCGGTAAACTAGTAGTGTTATAGTAATGTCAATCATGTTTTCCCCCTAAAACGTAACTAAGGAAACTTAGAAATTAATAGACATAAAACCTTTTATGTCAGTTTTTTTTTTTTTTTTTTGTAGAAAACATGGAAAATTTATTCAAATAAAAATACCACCAGACGAGAAAAGTCACGTCTTTTGAAGTACAACGTGAAGCGTAAAAATATGTATATATTTCACTCGTTGAAAAAGCTTTTTTAACCCTAGGGTTTTCCAAAAAAAAAATACGTCTTACCAGTTACAAAACGAATACTCTCAGAATCTAAGATTTGAAGATGTTTCCGTGTAAATAATTGATAACATTTGGAATAAGTAATAAGTAATTTTTTTTTGTTTAACCAAATTTGTCATTATTTAATGAAAATTTTGAATTATGTTGGCCACGTTAAAATTATTAGTTAACCAGATGCTGAATAAAATCTCTATAATTGTAGATCCTCGATGCCTAAAGTTAGGCATGCATTAATGGGTTAAGAAATTAAAAACTTAAGTTAATTTTAATTTTTACCTTTGATTTACAATTAGCTTCACTTTTAACTATTTCTTAAAATTTATTTAAATTTCAAATTTTAACACAATATATTTCATCCGTCGTGTAATAAATTATAATTTTTTTTTGAGGGGGGAGGGAAGGATTGATTCTGGAATCTCATATTTAACGCAATAGTAATTGTTTATTCTTATTTTCAAAAAATCGTTAATTTTAGATTTATTCTAAATTAATTTATTTTCACTATAAAAAAAAAAAATAATAATAATACCTAATAAATCTAACTCAAGTTAATGATTTATTTCAATTTTCAAATTAACTTTTAACTTAGTTGAGTTTATGAAACAATTGACGTGTGAACGAGTGAACTACGGAAGGAACGAATTATTTTTTATATGACTTTTGTGTGTATTATTATTATTTTAATACACACGTAATTTTCTTAACGAATGAGAAGATTTTGCGTTTCGGATAAAATCTTTGTTGATTTCTGGATCACCTTGATAACAGGGGGAACTAAAGACTAATAACACTCTTTTGAGAATTGTCTTTTCGTTTTACAGCATCACATTCAGGTGTCAAGTAAATTACTCTATATAATATTTTATTCTCCCATCCGAATTCCCTGCTGACAACAGCGTCACTCCCATCGGCTGCAGCCCTTTTTTTCAATTAACAGAACCGAGTTAATATTATTCATTAACATCAGCCCATCAGCATTGTCGATAGTTAAATAAAATTTGTCTTTCAGTGCAACTTTAACACAGCAGGTCCGTAATATAAAAAAAATACCCGTATGTGCGCGCATCTCTTCGTCGGCGTATTTTCCATTCCTGTGTTTCCCGTCCCGCGGGATATCATCCGCGGTCTATAATAATTAATTATGCAAATCGAATGCGCGCGTGTTTATGTGCGAGTGTGTGTGTATTGGCCGCCTGCCGTTTTTTTAACAGTAACTAAAATAATAAACTTCCGGTGCCCTTCAGACGGGACCACCTCTCCGGCGCGGTAGTCCGGCCGATCGACTCGATCGCGCGTAATTTGTATTCCGTCTAATTCCGCGACTTTTCCGAAACGGGTCGTAAATTCGCGGCAATCGTTATTTATATTATTTTATGGGCAATAATACGAGGTGGTTTTTTTTTTTTTTTTTTTTTTTATCACTGCCCAGCTATTATATTATAGTCTACTATACGAAGATTTCGAGTAAAATCGATTTTTTTTTATTTGTCAGTCATTATATTCTGTTACGAAATCGCATAATTACAAAACTGTATATAATATATATACGAGTATATATGCGTTTTACACAAGTACGTTTCAGTACGTCATAATCACCAATAAAATTGATATGCTCATATAACACTATGTATAATATCGGATATAATATAATACCGTTTATGAGATGTATAACAATTTAAAATTTAGCCCGGAGTAGTAGGCTATACTGTAATGTTAAAAAAAAAAAACCTATATAAATTTATTTACCCTTCACTAACCCTCCACTGAATAAGAAAAATAATATTGTAAATATAAAATCGCCGAACAATTTTGCTTGATAAAAAACCAAAATCAATTTTACTCAAATAACTTAGTAATTTATTACTTTGTGTTAAGAAAATTTAAGAAACAAGCTGCCCAGAAATATTAAATTAACTTTAATTTGTTCACCCAAATTTATAGCAACTTATACAACAAATTCTAAAAACATAAAAAATTTTAGTTTAAATTAATTTTCAATTTTTGTATTAAAATGTTTAATTCTACACTTTACGAGACGTGTATTGTATTATTATACTTATACGTTTATGTTGTATCGCCGTATATAATAATCATTAGATCATGGCAAAGAAATCATTTAAACCATTCCCCCTCCCTCCCCCCATAAAAAAAAAATAACAATAAAAAATAAAAACGGAATGGAGCTAAATAGTCTAATGAAAAAACCTACCACTTTATAAAAATTAAAAACAAATATATTAAGAGCATTTTATTTTTACAGGTATGTCTATTTTATAAATATAATTTTATCTTTTTGTTTCGTTTTTTTCTTTTTAAAAATTAAAGCCGCCAGAATGAATTATCCCTGCTGGCGGGATTCGTTTTTTTTTTTTTTTTATCAATCACGTTCAAAAATCATTGGTTTTCTTTGAACATTTCAGTCAGTATGATTTAAACAGAAAATAAGACGGTTTTTTTTTTTTTTTACATCAGCTTCCAATTCTGTTACCCGTTTGTCATTATTTCATTTCACATTTTTTTTTTTTCAACGTTTCCCTTCCATACTGCGGCAGCAGTCGTAATTGCACCGGGGTTGCTATACGATCGTGGCCGTTCGAACGGAAACCAATCGAAACCTATTATTGGCCATTTTTTTTTTTTTTTTTTTTTTTTTTTTTTATTATTTCGGCCGAGAAATTAATAATAATATATATCGGTCCACACTTTCCAGTCTTACTCGGTTATTATTTATTTGACTTAAAACGAATGTTATGACGTGCAAATAAGTCCATAAAAAAGTTAAAAAGAAAAAAATTATTATTAAAATAATATAGGCGACACGTTAGATTTTTGGATATCTTATTTTATCTGCTTATAATTTCCAATTCGCATATCTGTTTGCGTTTTTAATTAATTGTTTAACTTTTTATTTCCGTTGGTCCTTATCGCACCAACACGCCGCATTTGCGTAATATAAGTATACCTATACGATAAAATAGTATTATCTTATAACAGGTACTATACTGAACTTATTGTTGAACGGAGACTGGTCGGCGCATATGATATAATAAATATATAGGTTACATAGTCTAACCTACGGGAGTATTATATCATATTATTATTAAATAAGATATATATATAATAGATTAAATACTGTGCAGAAGGACTGACTTCGATTTCAATGCCCGGACGGCGCAGACCTATAATAAGCTTAACAGGGTGTCGTCTCGTCCTCCGTAGCTTGCCCTCCGACAGTGGTACAACCGACCTACACGTAGACGGGCGAAATTTTCGCGGCCGATCGATAATTAATTACGAATCGTTTCGGTTTACGCGGCTCGCGGACGTCTTTTGCCCGTGCTGTTGTACGAAGAAAGTGGGGGAGGGGGCGTAATTGGTTCCCATACCCGCGAACACGCGAAAATCTTTAACATAAAACATCACACTTTGGTGTAGTACGGCACGGCCGCGATGAAAACGCAATTTACGCGGGAAAAGAAGAAAACTTTGTAGTGTCTCGCGTGACGAACACGTTATGTGTTGATAACAAGGCTTATCGATTCAGCCGTCGTTTTCTTTTGCGTCTCTTGTGTTGATAGTGGTAAGTATAAAATTATTACAGTTACTATAACTATGGATAATTATATAGGCTATGCGTAGCCATAACCATTATATTTGCTTGATTATGATATTTCAGTAACTTTTTTTTCTCTTTCTTAAAGATTCCACTGAACCCTCCCAATTCGGAGTGTGCCCTCACACCGTTCCAGCATTACTTCTCCCGATTCGGCATACCCTCCTTAATGGAGCCACATTTCACAAAGAAATGCAAAACCATCACAAACGATTGCTCTTAGTTTGTTCCCAAAATTCCAAAGCGGAGAGTGCTGTCGTTTCCTACACCCCGACGTTTGCAGCACAAACGCTGAAACTCGAGCATAAACCAACACAAACGTAGCACGACTGATTGTCCTTGGTTTGGTTCAGGAATTTCGAGTGGGGGTGTCAGGGAAATGCACCTGGCAATCGATTAAAAATAATACAATAAACGAAAACGTTTTCGTATTGATTATAAGCCAAAGTTTTAAACTTTCCTAAATGTTCTAAAAAAACATATTTTGAAAAAAATTAATTTATTCCGAGATAATTTGTGGATCGTCCCTGTTATCATTTTGCCACAAGAGATTTTCTCGGTCCCTTTGGTTTCGTCGTCGCAAACGGAGAAATATTATACGCGTGGACAATGATTAGGTTTCATAGTCATATAATTCGCAAGTCACGGATAAAAAACACGAGCAATTATGAAGAAATATCCAGTGTGAAAAAAAACACTCAATCGCGAGCCGTCATCGTTATTTTCATCAATAGACTGTAATAGTCAAACGCAAGCGGACACACACACGGAAAATCCGTTAAATCCGTTACATCCGTTACATCGGATTCTACGGATTTTCCATCACCAATATAACCACCACTATAAGAATATTATGATCGAGAACTGACTTGAGAAATATAAACAAATAAAGCAAACCGACAATCATACACTCAAATATATGTATATAACTCGTGAATAATATATTTAAAATAGTCTACGAAAGGATTTGATGCAGTCAAACGGACACCATGCAGATTTCTCAAAAAACATCTGAAATTCCTTGATATTTCCCGGATTTCCTCTAGAATCCCTGAATTTTGTCTATATATCCTCAAAAGATTTCCAAAACTAAACTGAAAAACTAACTAAACTCTTTCACACGAAGAATTTTTATTTTAAGGTTGTATGGGTAATCAAGTACTTTGCACGGAAAAATGAATACAAGTAGTCAAATAAATTAATTTTCTAATTGATCAGTTTTTCTCATTACTAATTATAGTTAACCACTTAACAATAAATTGTATCAGTTTTTACTTTTTAAATTCTTTGATAGCTAAATGTAAAAATTTGGAAAGGAAAAATTATTATAATATAGTTATTTAATTTACATCTACGATAAATAAATCATTGTCTGAAAAATATTTCTGATTGAAGTTCGGTTAAACAAGTTTTAAAATACCGTGATTTTTAGGATTTGAGTCTTTAAGATTTAAGGACATTCCTATATCATTAACGCGTTTTCCATAGAGCATTTTTATCTTATTCTATAAAAACTTCTTATATTCCTATAAAAATACGAGTATTAAATACGGGCTTTTAAAACTATGATAACAAATGTTTTACAATATTATTATAATTTACCGGCACTTACCGTTTTAAAATGTGCAAGTTGCATTTATTTAATAGTATAAATAAATATCTCATAAATTTGTTTACGTCTTTAATTATTTGACAAAGGACACTATAAATCATATGTGAATCACCCAATAAAATCTGGATATAATTCGTATCATAAATCAATTACTATTTTACTAGGAAGTAAGGGAGGTATAAGAAACTTTCACCAGAAATGTATGGTAATTTAATAGGAAATCCATTATTATAAGTTGCATTTATTAAAAAAAAAAAAAAGTAGTCATTTTTTTTTTATATCAAATACGGAATAAAATATATCCTTTTTTATTATAACAAAATTAAAATCATTATCTTTAATATTATTATTGATTGAGAAATATTAATATTTTCAAAAGAATTGAAAAAAAAAAAAGGTTATTTTCAGGTCATACAATAAAATAAATTTCACGACTTGTATAATTCGTGAAATGAAAAAATAATGAGAAGCGTATAGGTGTATATATAAAAAAAAAAACCTAGATCCCTGGTTATGCTCAGAATCTAAACAGATTTTAAATCGCGTCAAAAGTCCGAGATGGAAAATAATGTCGATACTACGCACAAAATATCCGCAGGAAATGCGTACGCGTCAGTGTTAAATAATGCTGCGGCTATACCTTACCTA
The DNA here is from genome assembly GCA_902439185.1 of Cinara cedri. Lineage (NCBI taxonomy): Eukaryota > Metazoa > Arthropoda > Insecta > Hemiptera > Aphididae > Cinara > Cinara cedri. Next base: position 326,877 of record CABPRJ010000506.1, on the reverse strand, counting down.
CATCATCATCGATTTTATCAAAACGCGCGGCGAAATTAATGATCCGTTAATGAAATTATAGTATTATTGTATTATACACTTTCTTTTAAAAAAAAAAAAATCGACTGACCCCCTCCGACTACCTACCCCTCTATTGATCGCGTAAAATCGCGAAAAAATTTTATATTAATTATATTTAAGTTTACGCGTGAGGTTATTTTCATGTTAATGAGTGTTTTTCTTTCTGCCGTGCAGTGTAGGCAGGTACTTACTTTCTTTATTTTTTTTCTTTTTCTGCTTTCGTTTCTAAAGATTCGATTATACAGGTAATTAGTGGCGTTATTGATACGCCGCCGCCTCCCCGGATCGTTAATCATTTTCGACAGGCGTAAAGTTGGGCGCAGAGTGCGTATATATATATAGAGAGATAGAGTGTCGAGAATAACAGCGAAGAAATAACACAATATCATGTACGTACGGTTACGATATTATAGTTTTGTTGTAAAATAACCGTAGCTTTATTTCGATTCCACGCGCCGACAGTGCGGTGTGGATATCACATTTTGTTCGTTCACTACGGCGTGGCGGCGGCGCCGCCGGACACATTGATAACATCGAATTGATTTGCCCGTACGTTGTATTATATTCGGACAGAGGCGGGCAAGATCGGCGGAAACAATTAACTCGGTTGAGCTGTAAGCTAAATAAACAAGTACGGTTTCGGTCGGGTCTGCGTGTCGGGTATCCCGTGCCGAAGATACGATGTGTGGCTATTAAACAACGAGACTGGTTACGAAAAAGTGTTTTATCATAAAAATTATTCTACATTCAAATGCTCCCCTTCAATATACTCCCCTCCCCTCGCCACACGCCTTTCCATACGTTTTTTCCATTGATCAAAGCACTGCTGGAAGTCTTCTTTGGTGAGGGCCTTTAGGAGCTCTGCCGTTTTTTGCATTACCGCATCCATCGACTCAATAAGATATCTAGATACCCAACGCGTTACTCGTTTTTTTCACTGCCCATCTAGGGCGCCCTCTAGGCGAGCAGTCTCGTTGTTTAATAGCCACACCTCGTACTTCGCCTATTGTGTGTGTATTTTATTCCGCGACGTGATTTCTTGTTCTTGGCATACATACTTTTCCCTTCGGACGCTTATATCCAAGTTAAAAGTCAAAATACAAAACAAATATGTTTATACGTTCTATAGTGTTCAATATTATTTTGTAGATATTATGAATAGGGGAACAAAAAATATGATCTAAATCGGACCATACAAATATTTCCATTGATTTTAGAATGAACTCTGTTAAATGTTTATTATAATGTCTCGAGGTAAGTACTTAAACCGTTTAAATTTAGATAATGCATTTTCGAATTTCGTAAAAAAATCGATTATTTATCAAACAAATAATATTTGCGTTTTATTTATATATATTCATAAAAAAAAAGAAATGAAAAATAACTAAACATTAAACAATGTAAAAGTATCAATTTATTGTTGTCATAAATTGTATAAATATTTTTACTTCATTAAAAATATATTACGTGTTCCGAATACAAATCCATAGAGCACCTAAAATAAAAAAGAAATATGCTAAAAATGAAAATAAACAAATTCCCAGAATGCGTGACAGTGAAACGAGTCCTCCCTTTATTGGTTTTTTGATATTTCACAAATATTTCAATGTACGCTGCTTTACTTATCCGGTTTTTTTTTTTTTTTTTTTGAAATGAATTGATATTGTTATCTTTCAGTCAGGTGTCGGCTGATAGGCCAATAACTGGATTTTTTATTAAACATTAACTTAATAAATAGATATTATTATTTATTTATGTTAATTATATGAATATAATTTATTGATTTAAAAATAAAAATGAAAAATATTCAAATACACATTTGAATAAAAGAGTGATTTATAAAAAAAAAAAAATGAATAAGAAAAAGAAATGAAAAAAAAAAATGGTGGCTGCCAATCGAACATTATTACCAAGAGACTTTGAGTTTCGTAATAGTAATTATAGTGCTGTGAATTTAAACCACTAAAAAAAATATCTAATCATATCGTACAAAATTGAAAATCTAAAACAAGTGACAAATTCGTTTTTATTTTTAAAGAATAAAATACATTTTAATACTATTCGTCTTGAATAATTCCGAAAAAAGTATTTTTGAAATATTCAGAATACTTAAAGAGTATTAAATGTCATAAATGTAATATTTTATTCGGAATGCAATCCGCATGTCTGGTAGGTTAGGTATTAAAATGTTTTTTTTTCCTCCTCGCCACCCGACCTATTCGGTCGTCTCGAGAAAGTTTTGATCGACAAAAACCGCATCGTCGCCGTCTCGCGTCCATCGCTTCCGTGCGACCGACCGAACCGTCAAAAGCATAAATTTCTTGTCGAGTCGTTAAACACAACGATGACGTGTAGGTGCGGGATGCGTTTGACGTTCATCGATCTTACGCGCAACAACACGTTAATCTCTCAACCAGTGAACAGTGCGGCGTGGTTAGTTGTACTTCAAGCCGTAAATTCTAGAACCAGTGCCGTATATTAAATATATACAGAGTGGTCAATAAACCAGTAAGTATTTTTTTTATTTTTCGTCATTTTTATGTTTTTGGGAGGGGTGAAACCATTGATTCTAGGTAAAAATATCCGGATCTAAAATACCCGAGGAAAAAATATCAAAGTATAAATATATAATTAATAAATAATCAAGTTGGTGTTCATATACATATCCATGTACAATCAAAGTAATTCTTAACTACTCAGTTGCAATTTAGTTAACAATATAATATTTAGAAAACACATTCGTCAGTAAAAAAATTAAAATATCAAAACAACATCTGTGAGTATATATTATAATAACAATAATAAAAAAAAAGTTAAAAATAATAATACCTATTAATAAAATATAAATAATAATGTTTTAATAATCTCTTATTGTCTTCGGATATTGTATTCTTAACTACATCGTAACTAAGTTGTAATAATTAATTTAATTGTATATAGATATGTATACGAACAACAAAAAGATTATTTATTAATTATTATACATTTATACTTATTTTCTACCTTGATATTTTTTCCTCAGATATTATAAATCCGGATATTTTTACCAGTTAATGAAACCACCAACACATTTTGATTATTGAATGTTAATCCATATTCAAAATCCAATAAATATATGAAGTTTTTTTAATGACATCACACAGAAAATATACCCGTAATATGATAAACTTAAAAGTGGAATATCACAGAAACAGGACACGAAATAAAAATGTAATAAAATTAAAGTCATGAACTTAAAAGTATAGGTTTCCGAAAGAAAATTATGATGTGATAGTGGTTTTACCTCCCCCCGATTATAAAGGTAACAAAAAAATAAGAGAAATGTACAAATTTAAAATTGCTTGTTTCTTAAACTGTCCAGAATGCTAAAATATATTCTTGGTCACCATAATAATCGGTAAATCAATAAAGCGTAACACACAGATAGATCACGGTAATAAAATATATAAATCGTAATGCGCAATTTTTCGAACTTAAAAATTATTTCAATGTGAACAAAATAAAACAGTAATAGGGTTTTTATATTTATTGTCACCTATTTAGGAATGTAGTCTAAAATAAGTGAAAATTATGGTCACCGTTGATGGAGTCCAGGAGTACATTCAAATATGTTTTAAAATTGTTTTAAAGTATTACGATTTTTAGTACTTTTTACAACAAATTAGTTCACTGGTCCGTACTGGAAAACTATGCAACTCTATTCTACTGGATTCTACTTGGTTCCCCACACACTGTGTTTGAAATCATAGACCATAGTTGACCTTGTCAGTTGCCCGTTTAAATGTATGCTTGAAAAGTACCCACGACGCACTGCGACGGACGCAGGCATGGACGCGCGTGCAATACTGAAATATACTGTTTATCAGTTATTGTTTTGAAGCACATGAATAAAAAACAAACTGTATACAAAAATACGAGAGAAACATTGTTATGGAAATGTAGTATATCAATTGTATTATTCCATTTAAAAAAAAAAAGAACTGATACTGCAGGTGACGGGTGCGCCAATGTTGTAGGATACACAAATTTAATTAATTAATAACTTAAAAAAAACTAAAACATTGTAATCAATTTTTTTTTTTTTTTTGGCCACTAATTACAATATTCTTAATGAACCTCGCAGTAAATTTTTAAACATTTTTATTCAACTAAACCCATTTTATCGACATAAAACTAAAAAAAAATTTCAAAATTTCAAATACATATGTATTTGATATAAATTGCTCAAAAATCGCCAAAATGTTTTGAAAGTTTTATTGATCTACGATTATTTTCAAAACAAAATATAAAACAATGGAAACCATACATTTCCTGTTTTTCAAATGTTTATTCCTAGTGTTTCTCAATTGTTAAGAAAACTATTGGGAAAATCAAAATATTACTTCCACAATGTCTACAATGACTAGATAAAATATTCTACCGAAAAAACTTTCCAGTAAAGGCATTAACTATTTTTATGAACGGGATAGCAACATGTTCGTTTGATTTATACTCACTCATTCCCCCCCCAACAACCGCTAATTATTATTAAAATAACACATATGAAACTTCATCCAAACCTCTAAGCTCTTCTTGAATATTATATTTTGGAAGTAATTTAGTGTGCCCCAGTTGCCATAACAGTTATTCATAGATACAAAAATCTATTTGCTATTAGAATCTATAAATCCATTGATTTAATTTATAATTTGGTTTATTATCAATTATTGATAACTCTTCGATGCATAAAATATTATTACGCGTCTAAGTACACTTTGTACATTATATTAATAGCATAGGTAATATAACAAACTACACATTAAAACTCGGAGTATAAACTGTAAAACATAACTTTATATCTTTTTTTTCCTAACCATCCATGGGTCCATGCCATGACCCACCCACCCAAATTTATAGATGAGACACTTGACCCGAAAATTCGGCATCACGTCGACACTGACTTTTTCTGTAGTTAATTCTATAATAAAATAAAATTGTCATATGTTATCCGCAAGTGTGTTTTTTTTCTGTTGGATAAAAATAAATGATATACACTGGAGTAATAATATTAAAAATAACCAAGCCAAATCCTTATTTTATAAATTTACTTTTCTTCAACCGTTTTCTATAACTTCTGATTTGTCGAAATGGGCGAACACAATAACACTTATCACTAATGAAATACATTTCATGTCGTCGATGTTGAATGGAAACGTTCGGCTGTAGGAACAACAGACGAAACGACTATACGGTTGACGTGACGAGCTTATTCTGCGACAATGAGTGAATGCAGACATCTGTAATTTCCATCGTCCGCTAAGGCGACGACAATGGAGGTGTTTCATTGGTTAAACTTGAATTAAAAAGAAATAATATTATGTTGACCCGAATTACAAATTGATGATTTTTAATACTATTGAATTGCCTTCAACCTAATAGTTTGCGTATCGTGCATAAATTCTGACATATTTGTCGGGACCCTTTTTAATTTATTTCTTTCCACTTTCTCGGTGTAATTTGTAATAAACTATTAATACCTATTGTACAATTAAAATAGTATAATTTTAATGAGAGCTTATCAGTGACAGGAGAGGCTTAGAAATATGAGTGCAAGTATTCGCCAGGAAAATAAATAGGTGTATGGTGTAAATCCTGAAAATTATTTCCCCAAAATCTAAAAACTAAGAATCGATTTTTTCGAAGAAGATTCCAAAAATTATACATTCAGGAAAAATACAATTTTAAGTTTTTCTTTCCGGGCAAATAGGGTAAATCATTCCGACGATATACTGTTTGGGTTGTTACAACCCTCCGGAAATATCAGTGTCAGAAAAGGGATTACTGAGATTATCTGAGTGGTCAAACTGCCATAGACCGTCACCTAGTTTATCACAACTAGTGTACACCAACTATTTTGTGTAAGGTTGTGCAGTGTTCGAAACAATTTCTGAATATTAAAAATAATTTGTTCAAATATGTATTCAAATAATACTAATATTTAACATATCTGTTTTTCTTTTTTATACATACAAGTTTTACTTCAATTACCAAAAAACTAAGAGCCTAATTAAAACTAATGTCTTTTTTTTATTTTAAAATACGAAATTTTTCTTAATGAGTTTTTGTTAAAATCGTTGTTGGCACTACAGATATTATAAAGGTCATGCAAAATGTATTTCTTAGCATACGATATCATTTTTTAGGAGATCTGACTCCATACATTTTTAATGTGTTGTGTCCTTGTTTATTTATTTATTTTTTGTAAGTGTATAATTGTCTACTAAAATTCAATGAAAGGGACAATTTTTTTTTTTTATAAATTTTTGTGTGTTTATTTGGTTTTAAAATTATTTAGCAAAACAAAAATTCTTGTAAATTCAACAAGAATTATATATTTGTTTAAAAAAAGTTGATCTTTATGTAGTAGTTAAAAAACTAAGTAAGATTAAAAAAAAAAATCTTGTCCAGTTTAATATTTGACAAAAATCTTAAAATTAATGCTCCATTTCAGATCATATTTAACCGAACTTCGCACAAAATCGTATTTGGTCATTAATAATTTATCATTGTAATAACTCCCTACATCCTGTGTTTTGAATTCTTTTCGAAAAAAATAAGTAGCAGACACACAACAATTATTCTTACAAAAACATAATAAAATCTAAAAATAAATCTTTGTTTGAAAAATGAAAAAGTCTTTTGGTTTTGATACGACAATTTTTAAAATACCAAACTATACCAAAAAATGTAACTGTTCAACAAAATAGGTACTAGGTCTTTTCATTTGTGTTAATAGTCCCAAGGCACTTGGTGGATATTGCTTTATTGAAGTATGTTTAAAGAAGGTCAGGGTAAATAAATAAATAAAAAATATATATAGTAGTAGAAGTATAGTGTATAATGTATATAATATATATAACAATACCTATATGAAAATCATAGTCAACTTTGTTAGAATCTTGTATAAACGTTGGTTTTTGAAAAGAGAAAATTGTTATTTTTATTTATGTATTGTATATCCCTATATTTTTTTTTTTTGTATTATGTTTATTATTATTTTTTTTTTTTTTTTTTAGAGAAACTTCATGTGTTTGATCAGGATAACATTGTGCGTAATGTGCGTCAGGTTAAAATAGAAATTTGTTTTCCCCCCAGTAGAAATTCAAAAGAAGAAAAACTAGTTAGTTTCAATATTGTATACTCTGTTTTCTGTCAAACTACACGTACTTTCTACGAGTATCAATTAAAATTTATCTACAATATTTAATTTAGTGAGAAAAAAAAATGAGTAATTTTTACTTAAAATAGAATCTAAAAAATATACCTACAAAACCATAAGAAGTACGAAAAGTTTACAATATAATGATAGAAAATCGATACATATTTTGCATCACGGGCAGTTCACTGGTGTAAGTAGAATGCATGAAAGGTTTTAAAGTAAGTAAAACAATTTAAATTATGTATAAAAATCATATAAATTTAAAAAAGACTATTCTGAGTGGAGCTCACTAAACTGGTAAGGTTATATTATTAGTCATGTTTTTCTCCTTGTAACCCAGTTTTTAATTAAAACAAAATCGATGTCTCGACAGATTTTTGTTGTTGGTTTAATTTAATTGTACAGAAGTACTATTGGTAATCTAAAAATTATATGCGAATAAAGTTCTGCATTTCTGCATTTCGTACTGCGTAAAAAATTAGAGTATTTCACTTGCCAAGAAAAATTGTTTAAACAAAATTGATAAATACAAATTCACCAATCGTGTAAATGGGTCTGAGATTATTATTACGCATTGCGTTACTCGCCAGCGACAAAATAGCAAATCTCTAATGTTATGATTAAAATGTAACTTCCGTTCTACATATTCTATGTCTTCACGGTTATTGTTTTCCAGTAATTATAATCTAAACTTTGTCAATCAGCCCGTTTTAGCTCTTAGTTTAAATACACAAATTCGCAAAGTTTAAATTAATATTATATTGTGATGTATACTTATATACAGTAATTATATATGCAAAACAAACGTATAGAAACACTATAAATAATTTATTGAATCCAAAAAAACGATGCATAAATATAGAATAGGCTCTGAAACATCCGTTTACATCCTATTTTTGAATAAATTATATTGTAGTGATTTTGGTTTTATTTCGAATTCATCACGAAAATAATATAATAGTATAGATTTAAAAAGTATTGAATTTTCGAATAGTTATTGTATTTTTGTAGTCAACTGGTTTTTAAATTAAAAATAATAAAATGATTTGAAACTATTTCATGTAACTACAGCCTTTCTATAATAATATAACAATTGCATTGATTCTATAATATAGCAAATTTGATTTTATTATAATTATTATTAAAACGGCATCAACGCAAAAAATGTATTCCGTTTGAAATGTTTGCGATTTTTTAGTTTTTAATGGTTTTAGAATTTCCACTTACGTGTTTTTATTTAAAAAATGTCGTCGAAAATCAAAAAATGACTTCTTTAAATTACAATTCAAATAACTTGAGCTTTTATAAAAGTTGCTACACTTTTACATCAAGTTAACTAAGACAAATTGTATCCACAGACTTGAAAAAAAAAATAAACATTTTAGTAAAACCAATAGCTTCCTGGCTACGCTTGAAATCTAAAATACTCACATACATCATAAAAAAACTCGGAATTGAATAAAAAGAATTCACTGACAGACACTGCTGTATCATTAAATCATCAGTAATGACTAGTTCACGGAAATAAAAGTTCAACATTAATAGAAATAACATATTATTATTATTTTAGAATTCTAAAATCAATATTATATTTGTTTGCGTATTTTGTCCATTTTAGCTGGCACACGCCTGACGAGTTTTAAAAATTAATCAGTAAAATATAGTGACCGTGTAACTTAAAAAAATGCATTAAATTCATCACACGCAGGATATTTTCGCGCTGTTTGTAAACTATATTATACGCATTGTACCGATCACACACCCTACTTTTCACTACACTTATTATTTGTTTCTGAAACTGGCGTAGTGGTTTTAATTATACGCATCAAACGTTAAACTTTAATATTATTCACTTGGCTCCTTTTTCGTCGCCACCGCTGTAGATCGTATATTGTTAAATATTAGGGGTGATGGAACTTCCGAAAAGTATATAAGGAGCGATTATTATCTTTATATTGTACCCAGTGTCATTTGCATATACAGAAAGAATGTAGTTTAAATATTAATCTACTTACATTTCAGTATTGTATTATTCATCCGATTATAAAATATAGTAAGTCTCGACTCAAAACACAATGGAAAATGTAAGATTTTATTTACAGATGGTTGGTACATATTCTAAAATCCGTGCCTATACTTAAATCGATAGATGCGTATCACTCGGAACGATTAGAATAAAATACTTGGTAGTTGGTTTACTTTCTTGGCATAGTATAATTGTACTAAAATGTCCACTTGACACACTTCGAGTAGGTACTGTTGGCTTCATTAATGTATGCCAACTACTGTTTTTTATTTGTTTCGGTTGGACAGTTACAATGAACAGGAAGGTCGGGAGAATAATAGAAAATTAAGAATTGAACTCATCAATGAACTGTTCGAAGAACTTTGGAACAATTTTCATTTAAGCAAACGTAAATTTTAAATAATTTTGCAATAATTAATTTAAATTCCAATTGTCGATTAATATTTCTAATGATAACACTAAAAAAAAAAAAAAAATGGGTACAATTTTATAATAGAAATTAGCAGATAAGGGCCAGCGGTTAAGTCAAGTACGTCATGTACGCTTCTTTCGAAAGTATGCGAAGTACGCGCGCACTTTTTCACGAAAAATAGCAAAATAAACCAGTTCTATAATGTCAATTATTTGTCTTTGTTATTATTTGTCAATGTATGTGTACACAACGGAAAACAAATATTCCTGATGTCGCTCTCTCTCCCCCACAAGGAAAGCCTTAGTATGCGGTACACTTTTAGTACATAATTTTGCGTTAGGAACGAATATAGTTTTCTATTATTTTTATCATTCTAAAACATCGATCTCTTGTGTTTATCTAGATATTTTACAATTTATGTTCATACAATACTGGTGCATTTAACTAATAATATTATAAACTATGTAGGTTGAATTAGGTTAAAACAATAATTCAATAATAATTCACTTATATCCAATAACTAATCAGATTAGTGGATATTAATGATATTAATTATTAATGAAATATTTTTATCGCGTATATACGAAATAAAAACATACCTAATATGTGATTACTTTTTGTTTTTTCTTTTTTTGTTTACGTATTGTTTGTGAATGTACATATGTATACCTATACCTATGCATATTACAATAGATTTAACGAGTTTCTCAATTTTAACAGACGGTTATTTAGGTTGGAGAGAGACTAACAGTGCAATAATAAATGTGTTATTATTATTATACCTATATAACGGCGCATAAAACAACTACAACAACCTTTTCTAAATTAATTAATAATTTCCGAGAAAACGCGTACAGGTTAGGTTACATATACCTACGAGTAAATAAAAAACTTGTTCGAACGATTTTGCATTTAGAATAACAACGACGGCGTTTAAAAAACAAGGTATTATACCTAACCGAATAATAGTCCATAAAATTATGGATAATTTTGAATGGACATAATTTAAATTTACTCGCGGGAAGGAAATGTTTTTTACGGTGGCAGCGGCAGTGGCGGAACTTTCTCCACTACCTATATCCGAACTTGAAACCCTATTAAATAGTACGTTTTTGTTATTAAACGCGAAAATACGTATATATTATTATATATTTAACTAAATGCCCGCTTTTACCCGCGTTTCGGGGATAAAACGATCCGCGAAACACGACGACAACGAATGAAGTTTTTCTACACAGCAGCCGGACTATGGGATTTAGAGTGCCGATAAATTTGACACTTCCGATCGAACTCGTTTCCGCTATTATATTAACCTCTACCATATTATTACCACACGGAATATTATTCAAATCGATAACACTGGTATTGTTATTGTTATTGTCACGGTGTGGAACTTTGGCGTAAATATAATCTATGTAATTTTTTCCACGGTCACGTTGAAGGGGTTTGCGATCCTGTGGCAACCGTCATGATGTACAGTACGTACACATAATGAGAGTTACATACACGTCCTTTGAAAAATGAATTTAAAAAAATTATATACACAAAATAAAGTTTCACTTTTCTAAAGTATAAAGTGTTTCGAGAATGTACGATTGTTATAAATGTCTACGGTCTACGAATGACCTGACACTGAAGAGCACCACCCCTCTTCTTCCAAATTATTGAATACAGGGTTGAAAAAATATATAAAATGTATTCGTAGAAATCTAACAAAATGGTAATTTTTTCTGCCAATAATATAATATCCAACTTAACCGATGCCATCCATGCGAACGAATTTTTAAAGTAAAATTAAGTTAGATATTATATTATTGACAGAAGAAATTACCATTTTGTGAGATTTCTACGAATAAATTTTACATATTTTTTTATTATTGTGAGGCCACTGATAAAATACTGATATATTTTTTATTACTGAAAATATTATTAAATTAACTTACCCATAAAAAACGTTTGGAACTTATTAGTTACCACATAAATGTTTTAGAAATATCCACGCACTTAATTGTTATTATTTTAAATTTCGATAGACGAAAAGAAATAACAATAATTTGTATACTAACAATAGAGTATAGTTGTACACAGAAATAAGTGGCTTAAATCTCTACGTTTCTACCTGTCACATCCAGCCTGATATATTAACCTCATTTAAACTTGTCCAGTCCGCCTTATATTTCCACCGCCCCAAGTACCACGTATAGTATATAATATCATGAGCCTCGTGTTAAATTAATAAATAAATAAAGTCACATAATTAAGAAATAAAAAAACACTTGAAATATTTTTTAAATGGCTACAAATAGCACAAACTTCGCCAGAATGTTTTAAAAATGTGAGAAAAATGCTAAGTATTCAGTGAACATTTCAGGTCTCCATATTTTATTATTTTTAACAGCATTAATAAAACAAATTGAAAAGAGCTGATATACCAGGGACGGATATTCCACTGTTTAGGAACTACTCTTCCAGGTAGTCGAGAAGATTTATATAAACCGTTGCTGACGAAAAAAGTTTCGGAGCGAAGTTCGGTTATATATATATCGAAAATTTATAATATTTACGATTTTCGTCAAAATTTGGTATTAAAACCCTTATAAAAAAAAATATAACATAACACTCAATATTTTTTAGTTTTTTTTTACCACTATAAGTATGAATTATAATAAACCTCCCGTTAAACTATCAAGTATTTCTGTTTAGTCTAACAATTTCGTCACAGAGTACCACCAAGTAAAAACTCCCAAAATGTAAAATGTCTATAAATAGCACAAAAATTAAGCAAATGTTTTAAAAATTATACCACGGGTAAAAAAAGCAAATAGAGCATATATGATTTTGTCGAAATTTTTAAGTGTATCTCTAAACTATTATTTTCGTTTTTCTATGTTCTTTTTATTCGGTTTCGTTTAGTTAATAAAAATACTACAGAGAAAAATCAAAAAAAAGTGTACAATTGGAAAGCATCATCATTTTATGGTTACGGGTATCGACGGCAAAGAAAAATATATATACCAAGTGCTTGTTGAAATCTAGACGTCCTATTATAATTATAATAACGAACGTCGTGCGTGTGAACAATGAACGGGTTACGTATTTATAAATGGCACGTCGTTTCTTATATTCTCCAGCGCGTCTCGTACGGACGCGTAATAATAATCCGATGATCCTATTTAAAAGTGTTCGATAATGGCGGCCATCATGTGGAACGGAATATAAATAGATAGCGATTTCACGCGAAAATAGGACTTTGCGGCCGTCTTGTCATCCCCTGGGCGACGCCGGCTGAGTCTCCATCCGGTGGTATACGTATATATACGAGACGCGACCGCCTAAAAGGAAGTGTCTAATCGTAATTGCCGGATACTTAAACGCGTTTAATGGGATACCCTTGTTCGTCTGTGCTCGTGACTTCGTTCGTACGGACCCGGAGTTTCGGGTTTCGTGGGAGCGGCGGGTGAAGGAGAGGGGAGATAGAATGCTTTGCGGAGCTAGAAATGCTCGAGAGTACGAGAGAGTGAGTTGCATAAAGCTTAAACGGCTGCGAAATCTTCTTTATGTACGTATATAAATTATATACCGGTGGAAGGACTTAAGCAATATTAATGGACTTCACCCGGCGGTGTACTATATAATCGTATATAGGGCTGATTGCTTCATTGACGCTAATCGAACGGGAGATAGCTCCCACCGTCAGAAGATGATCCATAATACGCGTGTGAAAATTTCCTACGAAATTCTCGAACATCGGTCCTTGGTACCGGTTCGAGATCCAATTAAATAAAACTGCTTTCGAAATTCGAACTTTCGAGCGCGCACGGAAATGTGGTGTGACCACGGGTCTCGTCGTTTACGCGCTAACGTTATCATATATAGATATCACCGTGATTTTTGTTTTCAGATCTAATACTCCTGGTTTTTTTTTTCGTTTATAAAAATATTCAAGAGATTTAATATTGATAATCGAGTGTGTTATTTTAGATTCCGAGAGTGGCGAGGTTTTACTAAGATTTTTACATTTTTTTTTCTTTCTTCTAGACTGTGGACACGTTTTGTCCTAGTGAACTTGCTCCGATTTTTACGCGTAGCAACTTTTTTGAAAGCTTGAGATTTCTGAATTGTACTTTAAAAGGTAATTATTTTGATTTTCAATGCCACTGTTTAAATAAAAGCACTTCAGTGGGAAAAAAACGTAGAAAAACGTACAATTTCACAATTTCATTATTTTATAAAAACACAGAAGAAGTTTTCTACATGAAAAAATGATTCAATCGAAATACCACAAAATATCTTTTTTGTTGATTTTTTGATTTAATATCTTAGAGTATAATTTTCAAAAATTATGAGCCACTTTTGAGCTTTAAAGGAATTTTAGTTTTTGAGAGTTTTTTCTACTATTAATACATGTAGAGATTTGACACTTAGTCAAATGGTATTTATATTGGACTCACCTTGACGTAGTAAAATTTCCAAAATTATCGGATGTTTTTATTTTTATAACTGTTTTGAGATCAAATTTTATACAAAAATTGCAAAAAAAATTACGGCACTTCAAATTATCTATTACCGAACTGCGTTCGAAATCGTCTTTCGTCAAGCAATAGTTTATCGTTTCTTACATCTATAAGTGAAATAACCTTATGTATCCTACCTTCTTAATTTCTCACCTACAACAGTGGTCACTCCCATCCACAGTATCAGCTCTTTTTTCGTTTTGTTATGAAAATAAAGGACGCGGCCGTTTAATTTGTTCTCCGTAATGGTATTATATAATATACCGCCATAAAATATCGAAACACATTTAATTATTACGAAATTCATTAAATTATACTTTTAAATCAATAGCCTTTAATGTTAAATATTGTTTAACAACAATTTCTATATTGTATAGTATTCAAACAAATTTTTCTTGTGTTGTGAACTATAGTACGGTTTACAATTTCATTATTAATATGATGTATTTATAATATATCATACAATGAATTATTGAATAATAATATTGGTAAAATGTGTACCTATTTTTTTCAAATTCAACTCTACGTTATTTTTTTTCGCGAATTTTTTAATAATAATGGTAATATTATAGTCCAGCTATTTTTATAATTTACAGAATTCATAACGAGTTTAGTTAGAAATTCAAATAAATATTAATGTACACTTTTTTTATTTGACAATTTTTAATTAAATGGAAACATAATTAATACTTAAATGAGAACGTAACGACATTATACTTGTTTTAAAATTGGCGCAATTAAAAAACGTTTCGCACTTTTTTCACCATATTTGCAGTCTATTGAGGTATATTTAATTATACTTGTTCAAAAATATTTAAGAGGGTGGCCAGGTGCAGATTTTTTTCACATTTATTTCAGATTTTATAAAATTTGAAAACTGTTTTTAACGACCTCCTTAATGATAAAACATGACCTCTTATCTACTGTCCGATACCCATATAAGAGTATTACATCACGGGAATAAGAATAACTTAGTTTAAATTGAATATTTATTTATACACAAGCGATTTAGAATAATTGATAAAACGCAACATTCTATAACCCGTATTTAAAGTAAAAATATTAGCAAGTCTTCCTCTTTGTAACAAACATATCATTATCAAAATCGAACTTTCCTACGAAATATGAAAGATTTTCCCGTAAGGCATCATGTTCTTGAGCCAAAAACCCTTTGAACACTACGGAATAAAATTTAAATAGTAAATTTATTCAATATTACATTCTATGATATTTATGTAATTAATCTATTAATTATAAAAAAAAAAATACCAAGAAGAATCATAAAATGGGAAAAATACAGAACACAAAACTCATTGAACTCAGACAGTCATATCTAATCGGAGTTCCATAGGAAATTTAACTGCAGTAAGCTTGTTTTTATGTGGAAGGAAAAAGGAACTCTCTTATCCTTGGGACATCTGTTCATTATGGGAGAAGATCAGCCCAAAAGTGACGCATGAAAAGGGCGAAGCAGAGTATGCAGCAATAGGCAAGACAACGAAATTTAATTTATGGAAATGCGTTGTCATTGATATATTGTATATTTTTGTTTAGATTCTAATCGCAGTATTGGTTTTACTAGATGTATTTTATTTTCTGTTTGTAAATAAATTTTCTACAAAATATCATGCTCTGGTTTTTAAGTGGTGTAGCATCTATTCAAAGCATTCTTAAGGAATTATTTTATTACAATTTATTGGTTTTTTATCGTTGTGGGAGGATAAAATTGTTTTAACCGATCATGTTTGAAAATTTAACACGAGGTTCATTATAAACTGTATTTGGTAAAAGCAAAATTTAAACTTAATATAATAGTTATTTTTGTATGTAAAATATTAAACTAGATTATTTATTGTACGTAAATATTAATAAATATTTTTATAAAAATATTTATTGTAAATAATAGATTTTTTTATCAGCAGTATCGGCTCTTTTTTGTTTAGATTTTATTCAATCCCGGTGTAATATTAAACAATTTGTCTTAAACAGTACTGCAAGGACGAAGCTAAGGGAATAAGTAGGGGCGGTGAAAAAGCTCGAGAGCGACTAACGGTAAAACGTCGTCCTTTTCTGTGTTTTTCCACATTATACGACACAAATGATTCCGTTTATTATCCGTGCAATGATTAATGAGTTTATATTATTATGATAACAATTTACTGCAGTTATTTCAGTCTAAATTAATTAAGTGCATAATGGTTTAACGTTTCGCCAGTAATTCACTTGAAATAGGTACCTACCTATTTTACATTCTGTTCATTAAAGCCGTAATATATACGAATATAATCAGCAAGGCTGGGCATTAACTTGGGTTTTAACATTTTAATCTTAGAATTTTAACACAATATTCAATAAATTTACAATTAGTACACTATTTTTAATAAATTTTTAATTACCAACGTACAAATATACATTTTTTTTATGATTTTATAATGTTTTTAATTTGATAGTCACAAAATAAATCCATTGTGTGGGTATTCACTACATGTAGACCTAGTATTTTTTTTCATATAGATATTGATTTCTCGATAATATATTAGTTGTCAAAATTAAGAATAATTTAGTTAAATTAAAAAACAATGATCTTGACAAAAAATTAAAATACTAAAAAAGTATTTGATCAAGGTATAATACGACTAAATAGTATTCTTTGCAAAATGTATATATTTAATTATTTATTAATAATTCTAAATTTATATATTTAAATTAATTTATAGATTCGTTGTTTGTCCTAAAACAAATTACAGAGTCACAAACGTTAAAGTGCGGAATGCCTGTATTACAAGTAAGACAGACAACAAATACAAATATTGGTGTACAAGACCCTAAAACATAGTCACTATTACAATAACAGTTGAAACAAAAATACAATTTTACTTTACTCAAATGTATAAGTCCATTAAATTTTCAAATTAACTAAGTCAATTAATACAATAAAAAACATTTTAAATTATAAACTTGTTAACTTTTTTTAATGAACTTAAATAAGTTAATATCATTCATTAATTTATCCAGTGCACAGCCTTGTAAGAATAAATCATATTATATGGTACGTAATATAAATAATTTCATGAAATATGTTTTACCTTTATCAGTTTCTAATTTTTATTTGCATTTTAAAATAGTTGTGTAAAATTACCTCTCTTTTTACAAATATACAAGTTACCGAATTTCCTATCGTATACGGTATACGTGTTCACTTCAATAAACATAAAAATATCAAAAGCAGATTAATCAAAAGCAAAAACTTATAAAATACACAAGGAACGTAAAGCAGCATTATTTATTACAATTGTTCGACGAACTAAAACTTCAATTGGTTATAATTTGAAACTTGTCAATGCGATTTTGTTTGCGCGGTTTGTTCGTTTATTCATTGCTTAGGCGTTTTATTTTGCGTTATTATTTATTTGTAACTTTTTTGCGTTATTATTTATTTGAAAACAATGTTAATAAATTATAAAAATCATTTTTTTTAAATATTTTCATTTAAAACGTCAAGTTTATACTGATGATCTCGAATTTATTGTACACTCTGTGTATTATTGGATTAAAATACAATTCGGTCAAAAAAATAGTTCTCAATTAAAATCAATCTATAACATTATATTGTTTCAAAATATGTGAATTAAGAGTACAGTCCCACTATTAAAGTAATCATTTTATTAATGGCCTAAGTGCTATTACAGGTTATCATATTATTATGTTATTAATTTATTTATTATTTGAGTTTCTATATAAAAATAATATTTTTTAGATGACGATTATGTTAAAAAATTTAAATGTTACCATAATAATAGCAGTATAAATAAATCGTCTAAAAACATAGTACTTCTTTAATTTTAATTTTGTTAAACGCTAAGAAATCTCACATTAACATACTTTAAAAATCAATGCTATTGAAAAATGGAAATAAAACAGTGGTTTTAATCAAATATTTTTAAATATTAATGATGCTGATTTGAACAATAATATTATTTCAAAAAATATATTACATTGTAGCGAATAAAAAAAAAGAACTTACAAATAAAATAATACAAATTATTACTCAACAGATTGTCAAAAAAAACAGATTCTACTCATCCTAAAATTCAAAACAAAATTTCTAGTTGAACACAAAAACCGTACAAATTTAAAATAATGAATTCGTTATGCTGAAAATATTAGTCGTTTCCTATAATTTTTTCCCAATTTTCCTAATTATTATGAAAACCGCTTAGAAAATTAAGACTTTACAAAGCATCAACTAGATCCAAAATTCAACAAAAAAATGTTTTTTTTTTTTTAATTTTTTGTTTACAGCAAGATTTATAGTGAAACAATTGCTCACGAACACAAAAAATAAAAAAATGTAAAGAAAATTAATAATAATTATACAACTATACGTTTATTCCACGAACGATAAAACTGAACTTCGATTATTGTATTCCCAAAGTCAAAATAGTTAATCAAAACTACAATAATAATACCTGTAATTATAATTAAAACATTTTTTTCTGTTTTATGAAAAAAGTTTATAGAAATGTAGACAAGTACTTTAAGGAGTATAGGGATAAACTTATAATAAAAAGGTTTATCTATAAAAATAAAAATAAATCACTCAAAACGTTGGTAAGCGCAAAACTTGAGAATGGCTGAACCAATTTGGCTGTTTTTTTTAAGCATAAATTGTAAACAGGAAACCATGGAAACAAAACTGTTTCTTTTTTATTGAAAAAAAAAACGTTCTATCAAAATCATCATTATTCAAATTTGGTCGCCAGAGAATAATACAAAATCTATGTGAGATTTTAGATTATTTAAGATTCGGTTTGAGTAAAATATATAAATGTGAAATCGTAACGTAATGTGAATCATTGTAACAGCTAATATCAAAACTACTGGATTAATATTTACTTAGTTTTTCGCAAAATTATCCGCGTTGCTTGGGACAGTTTATGGCTATTAAAACCTATCCCTATTGAAACCCATCCCCCAATTTGGTTTTTAGGTATTATTAAATTAATTTTCTTTACGGATTACCTTAGTAACACGGATGAAATGAAAAAAAAAAATAAAAGTTTGGTTAAAACGTATCTATGGTAATTAATATAAATACAAATAATTATAAATATTTATATACCATATTATGCAATCCATTTATATCTTTGCGTAATTATTTAATAAAAAATTTAAATTTTTGAAACAAATAATACGTAAATAATAAATAATTCTAACGCTATTACTCGAGCGTAGAGGAATTCACTCACGCGCTCGACTACATCGTCGACTACATACCAGTTTAAATAATAATGTTAATAATACAGTTTAACAATACCAGATTAAATATCTAGTTAACAAGTCTCAGACAAATACTAACGGTAGATAAAAAACAATTATGATTTTATCGATTATATTTATTCTGAGATTAACTAATCTAAAATACAACAAACTAAAGATTACTTCACTATAAAAATTGATGTTAGTTATATACTTATATCGAATGCTAATTTACAATCATTCAATTTCTGTCTGTTACACTGATTGGCACTTACTTTTAAATAATTTCCTATCTACCTACAATGAAACGAGACTAAATTGTGATTAAAACTAACATCACACATCAATAGAATCTGATAATATTTAACTTAATTCGTTGTTAAATTCTTTGGCTGGCCAAGTATCTCACAATAATTATTCTGTAGTTATAATGCTAAATAAGTGATAATAAAATTACACTTCTAGTTTAACTGAGAATTAACTAGCACTTAAATTCTCTTAACTAGAGTTTGATAAAATATACCTTAGTTTGTATTATATTATTATATCTAAATAATTAAAAGTTTATTTTAAAAATCGATTTACTTTCTATTATGACAAATGAATATTTTACAAAAGAAGTTTACTAAATTATATTCTCAGAAGATGTTTCGGATTTAAAGTGTTGGTGAAAGTATAGTTAAAGTGGATTTACCGTTGATTTGTCTTTTTCTCGTCCGAATGGAAATGATGAATTGTGTTGAGGACAGAATATATATTTTTTTTTTACCAAATAAGAGGATTAAATTGTATTTTCTACGAATTTACGAATTGAAGCGTTTCAATAATTTTGATTTTTTTCATGTAACTTGACAGCAAACATATTTTATTTTTGTTATCATCACCGTCGAAAATTGATATTAGATAATACTTTAATAAAAATACTAGTATAATATCGATGTAACATAATACACAACATCTAATCATACTTACATTATGCTTAACTGCTGTCTAGGAAAAAAACAAAAACCAACCATTATTCAAAACTATATAAGTAGGTACCAAGTGATTCATTAAAGTGCACTTATTATCAAGGAAAGTATTAACTTTTTCCGGAATTTGTTTTCTAGAACATTTAAGAAACAAGCTATTCTACAAATTTATATTAGAGAAGTATAGTAGTGGAGGATCATTTATGTGGCGAGGTGCGACGCGGAGTGTTAATAATATAATACCACTCTCCTCCAACCTAAACTTAAAATTGGAATATCTCGTGAACGGCTTAACAGAAATCAAAAATTTCAACACTCAAATTTATTTTAGTTAATACTCCATTTATTTATGGATATTTTAAAATAAGTTGCCGTTTGAAAATCAGAAGTAGGTTATGGTTTTTTTCCCTAATAATAAGGATGAAAAAAAAAACATAAATATACAATTATCGAGCAGCTTGTTTCATAAATTTTCTAGAAAACAAATTCTGAAAAAGTTAACACGTTCCAAGATAATGAGTGTACCCACTTAAATGAATCACCAAATATGGATGTCTCTATTAACAAACGATACGAGAATAATCATTTTCCCCTCTGATTAAAAGGTAGGTAAGTACTACGTATTCAGAAAAAAATCAGTTTTCTTTTTTTTATTTTTCTATGCAATTTTATAAAATATAAAAATGTTAGGGCAAAACAATGAATCCATCTACTATTATAATAATATTTATTGATCTACTGTATAATTAAAAATTGTTTCAATTATAATATATTGTATAAAGTTGGGTGATACCAAACATATTGAATTCGATAACAAATACCAATAACTGATTCTCGATACAATTTTTTTAAAATTAAAATTTTTTTACAAAATTGTAAATATAAATCGTTAATATTGTCAATTATTATTAAACACAACTAAGAATTTGGACGTAAAAACCCATTATAAAATAAAAAATTACTAATTTATTTAATCCAAGTAACTAAATATCGAGGGTATGTTAGGTTAGAATAATTCGACCTTAATATTTATTAAAATTAATAAGCAAATCGTGTAAAATAAGTACTTAGGTATTTGATTAACGCTAAACAAAGTTTTCAGGTAAACTTAAAAATGTTGTGATTTTTTATCGAAAATGTTCAATGAATATATTAAGTTAAAATATACGATACACCATTGATTTTTGATACTTACTTAGTGTTTTAATTAACCTGCAGAGCTATATTATATATTTTTATGATTCTATTTACAGTTAATATTATTGAATCTATTTAACGTAATAAATATATAAATAATTCTAATCTAAGTCCCTAACTGAGTTATATGTAATGTGTAGGTATTTTAAAAGACAAACTTCATTAATTTATCTACAAAAAAAACTTAAGTAGTAGAGCTCAGTCATTAGAGTGAAATTTCCCCCCCAGCTGTCTTGTTACTATTACAATATTTCATGATTCTGTAAGGGAATTTCAAACCCAGTATTTCTTGTGAAGCCATACAATTTAAACATAAAATTGGTTGGAAAGGGGTTGAAAGTTGAAACTACCAAAGAAACATTCATAATACTTACACCATGCCTATACAAAATATCAACCCCCTCGGCTTCATTTGGAGGTATCTGTAGGGATTTTCAAAGCTGAAAAAACCATGCTATTTCCAAAACAACATAGTAAACTTTATATTGAAATACAACTAAAATTTTATCACTTCAAACTGCCTATAAAAACAAACCCTAATACCCAGATTTAAGCTTTTTCAGTTCAATGGAAGCTATAAGAATAGTATAAACGTGCCGATAATAACATGTATACAGTGTGTCCCACCATGTTCGACTGATTTTTCTAGAGCTGTTAATATTAAATTTTGTTTAATTGTTTTTTTTTTTTCAATCGGTTTGTATCATGTGAGCTACGTACTACATTGCTATAATATATTATAATAAAAAATTCAATGTCACTACGGTTAATAATGGCAGCATTTTAGATAGGTTTGTAGTGATATCAAAAATATTACTGTCGTCCGCATAATCTAATGAACGAAGTTTAAATGTATAGCAATTTATTTCATATAGTTACGAAACTGAACTTAAATATTACATAGATAGAAGTGCGGAACTAAATATATATATATATAATGTAAACCTGTGTAATACATTTTTTTATATTTTTACACGTCAAGAAAAATCAGAGAGGTTAGGAAGAAATGTTTCGCATAGGGAAAAAAAACTTAACTGTAAAGATTATGTTATAATCCATCATTATCGCGGAAAACACGATTACACGAATCGTAAACATACATAATAATAACATAGAAATGATTAAAAAACGAATATACTTATAGGTTAAGCGAAGCAATAGTTCCGCCACGTATATAAATGGATTTATTACGCAGACATACTCGTATACTCTCAATGAATTCTTGCAGAAACGCGAGCGTGTTTTAGAAGAAGAATCCCGAGGAGATTGGTAGATTTTCTTATTTACATTTATTACAGTCGACTCGTCTCCTCAGCTGTTGAATTATTTCTTAAATGTTTAGTATTGACAAAGGATGGCACTACTCAGACTATATATACATATACACTCGCGGATCGTGAAATACTTCAAATGTATTTTCACAGAACGATAGATAAATACGAATAAATAAACACTTACGAATAGCTTTAAAAAAAAAAACGGCACTCAAAGTCTTTAAGCACTTATATGGCATTCGATTTACATATTATACTGTTAAAACTTGCTGGCCGCTTAAGAACTTCGATAGTAAATTGAAAGTCTCGCCAATATATTAAATTACAGAGTGCGGTAAACAACACAATATACTGGTTAATATTCAAAGCGAGCAATAAAACGAAAACAAATTAATTTAATGAAAATATTCATATTTTTGTTTCAACCACATCGACAGTATAACAGTATACTATTCAAAAAAATAATTATGTAGGGTTTTTTCTTTTTTTTTTTTTATTTCATTAAAGATAAAATAAACACAATATATATTAATATGCATCACACGATAAAAATAAAACTCATTCGGTATTTTTCTATACATTTTTACGCATTATTACGAAAGTCAGAATAAAGGTTCTCGACTATAGTGGCCATGGGTAAAATTATTGCTTAGAAAATTAGCTAAAAATTTAATAGCTAATTCTATACTGATATATCTTTTTAATAGGAAAATTAAAAATGATTCTTTTTGGCATTCCTCCATCGTATAGAGCTGATTTTTTAATACCCAAAAGTGGTTATAAATCAAAATTGATAAATTTTGAGCTGTGGCAGTGTTGTTCTAAAAGTGCGATTTATGATTTTCGTTAAAATTAAATGTATATTTAAAAAAGTTCATAACAAAAACTACTACAATACGCTCGATATTTTTTTGTTACCATCAAATACAACATTTTTTTCCGAATTACAACAAAAAAAAGGATCCAAAATAATGAGACTGTTAATTTTGTAAACTTTCCTAGTTTTTCTATGGCTTTTCTCAGTGTTTCCCAGTTCTTAGATTAACTACAAGAGAAATAATAAATTACCTTCACAATAAACTACCTAGATTCAAAATTCAAAAAAAAATTCTCCTAAAAATGTATAATTTCATCGAGATTTGAAATAAAAAAAAAAAAAGTTAGTCACAAAAATTTAAAAATTATTTCACATACGTCATAATAAAATTAACATTAACTGTGCTCAGAATCTGAAACGATCCACAATAATTCACAATATATTTTTTTAAATTCGACAGAAGTATAAAATGTGTACGTATATTTTGATTCATACTTGGTGTATCGTATTTCGTGAATTATTTATTACCTAGTATCCAAATAAATAAAATTTGGTTTTAACCTTTAAGAGCCACTGACACAATATTATTGCTGTACTTATACCATCGTAAATTATTATAATGATATTTAAATGCGTACATATAATTTATGGTAAAAACGTATTAAGTTAATGGTCATTTTATGGTAAACTGTGAAATTGCTTAAAAACTTAATTCCAATTAAAACTTTTATATTATTGAAATAGCAAAATATTATGGATTATTTACTCAATTTCGCACATAGAGGAATTTATGAATTTATTAAATGTATCTGTGTAATAACACTTATTAACGAGAGCATGGTGTTGTAAATATTTACTGGTGTGTCATAAAAATGACTAGTTTATACCAAAATGTGTTTTATGGCCTAATATTTATGTTACAAATCAGTTATAAACATAAAGTATTTTGTAAATTTAGCAGTTTATGTAATTTTATACATTTATTAGAAAAATATGTATATTTTTAAAAAATAATACTTTACAATTCGTTTTAAGTTTATTAAAGTACTCTTCTTTATAACTCAACAAATTAAGAATTAAAAAAACAATGTTCAAGATCTATAAATATAATCAGGTGAGCCGATCATAATTGTAACTACCTGTATTATTTATAGAAAATTAAATTGTATGTGCACAACAGTTGTGCACAATTTTCGCAACACGATAATTCCCTTGATTGTATAATACTTCAAATTAAAATAAATAGGAATTCTCGGGAAAAATGAAATAAGAAATGGTTTTCGAGTTTAATAGTGTTTCGACAAGGAGATAAAAAACACAAAATAAGAAGAAAATTAGAGGGAAAAAAATGTTTCAAATGCATTACACCCCGAGTTTATGCGGATTATCCCGTGTATAATGATTTACACGCAGGTATTAAAAACCTTTATTAAGGTATCTGTATAATATTGTTATTTATTTAGTTAAAACTGTTTGCGAATGCTATTAACAGCGAAAACAACAGCGCGAAACAACTGCGAGACGACGTTGTAATAAAATTATTGTTATACATATACTCGTATACAATATACAAAAGTCTCGTGTGTACAACAACGGCAGCGACGACAACAACGACGACGACGAAAACGGAGAGTATACGCGTTTTCGAGTTGCTACGGGTCCGAAAAAATAATAATAATGGAAAAATAACGAAAAAAACAACCTCCGAATTGTTGCCAATAACTGCGCTGTCGCGAGAAATATTCTTTTTTCCCCCATGTAAACGCTGCGACGGGAGGTATCGCATGAAGGGGAATAAACAAATACTCGTATTATTTCCCCGTATAAGCCTCGTTGGAAAGAGTGCGTAGATGTACAGAAAACCTATCTAATGTGTTCTTCGTATGATATCATAATATTATTTTAACGTTCATACACCGACGACTTAAAGATGGTGGTTTTTTATTTTTGTATATATTTAAATACATCGAAAACTAAAAGAGTATCCAATTTGTTTAAAACGAAGACTCAGACTGGTAAAGTTTTGTTCATAAAATTTTCTGGTAACACGAAAATAATCATCAGCCGCGATTTCTAGAATTCCAGTATTATATATCATTTTAAGGCGATGCAGTGAAAGCCTACACATCTTCACATTGTGTATATTAAATTTTATTTTTCAATAAAATATGAAAGCAGTGGGGTAGTATAATTTTCACACAGATCATAAACTGTTGTCGGTTCAAACAGAAAAAAAACCTTCGATTAAAACAGATTAAAAAAACGGAATAATAATCATATTGTGAAACTGAATTATTTCTGGGTTAAAATATATGATATTATGTAAATCGCCATCACACCGGAAAAAAAATTTTAAAACTTATATCATTGGTAAGTTGGAATATGATTCATAGCCAAATGTATTTATATTTTCGTAATCAGTATACTAATAAATAATTATAATAATTATTTTAAATAGTTTTTTTTTTTTTTTGTTTATTATCATTTAATTTCTTTGTTTTTATTAAAAATATGTTTTCTTTTTTTTTGTACTCACACAAATAAATATCCACTGTATACATCTCGTATTATTTAACTTTATGTGTATAAACCACAGACTAAGACAAATAGTATTGCTAACAGCGGATCGGGGTTTCTAGAGAATAACTTAACCATGTTACGCAATAACGTCGGTTTTCACACAGATTAGTAAAATTTAAAATGGCTGTTACATAGAAACCATTCATTGCATAAAAATATTAATACATAACAAATAGATGATAAAAAATAACAAAGCAAATAAAAAAATGTCCTCCTCCTTAAAAAAAACTGCATCATAGCAAAACCAATACATTCATTGCTATTCGACCAAAATCTAAAGATATAATAACTCCTTTAATACCTTTAATATTTATGGAAAATCTAATTTCCCTCCCTTCCATAATATTCAAGTAGCATCATTTATAATCTATTTAAAATTGGTTTTTGAACAAAAACAATAGGCCCCAAATTATGGTTTAACTTGGTTGTTTCTAACTGCAACATTGCCTATTTATAAGTTAAAAAGATAAAAAAAAAAAAAAACTACTTCTCAACTATTTATTAAAAATTATTTTGAGTATACATACTATACGAAAATAATTAGACTTACTGTAGTTATAATTTTCTGTTTCTTCGTCATTCTTACAATACCGTCGGGTTATGTTTTCATTTTAAATTTTTGCTGCTTATAGCATTATAATCGACAGTATTTAATCGATGAAAATGCAAAAAAAAATAAATATGACGACTATAGACGATTGTTCAATTGGAAATCATTAATGTTTGTCACGTACAAAGCGCGATAAGTATTATTGCTTTCACGTACTATTACTAGATTTTATATTATTGTTACAAAAATATTACAATTTATCGGTTGTGTTACGTCGTTCATAATACGTTGAAGGAAACTATCGTAAAACACAACAAAATAAATGTTAATAGTTTATGACTAAGCGATTTAAACGATTGATTTACAGTGTAATCAATACAATGTAAGATACTCATTATCTCGGAAGAAAACAACAAACAAAAATAAAAAGTCTAAAGTAAATTTTTTTATCGTAGCAAGATTTCTCGTGGTAAAGTAATTTACAAACAGAAAAAACAAATAAATAATTTTAAAAAGCACACAACATAGTCAAACATACAAAATTCTCGCCACACTTAAAATCTAAACTCTATTTTGAATAACTTATAGGTAATTTAAACATCGGTGTTGGAAAACGTGTAAAAACATACCGCGAATAACGAATGCAATATGCATAGTAAACAAATTTGTCAAAAACTATTGTTTAACATGTTTGTTTTTAATTTAAACACTATCGAAATACTATATAGTTAATATTAACAAATGTAAGCATACATATTTAATTATATCGGCATTATTTGTTTCACAGTTCGCAAATGATTGATAGGAAACGAAAAATTCCCTGGTATAAAACTGTAAACTCGTATTATTGAAAATAAGTATAAGAACGTGAAACAACAAAATAATAATGATTATAAGTCCACCGCCTCACCGACATGACGGCACTGTTCGAAGTCATCGTTCGAAATTTAAATTATCGCAGGTTCGGTTGTCGTAGTTGGGCTGCGTCCGTGGATATCGCACGGAAGGGAGAAATAAAATCGAGGAAAACCGGGGAAAAACCCACTCCTACCCAATCATAACAGATTTTTTTTTTTTTAACGAAATACGGTGTACGAAAAGCGAAGAATATATATATATATTATATGAACATTATTAAATAAAAAAAAATCCGGTTAATCGAAATCCGGCGTGAAACACGCGTGTCGCCGGCGCTCGTTTGACGGGACGGAATGCGTTTGTACAACATACGCAACGATATATCGGTTTTTTTGTTAATCTCTCGGTATACATTCAACTTGGCGGGCGAGTAAAGAAAAAACATATTAATGTATATATATATACCTTCACGATGTCATTGCCATAAACGTTTCCAAATATCCTCTAAATATATATTGTATAAAATTGGACCGCGGAGGTGGCGGTCAAAATAGCGAAACAGCCAAGGCGATACATTCCACGTATATGTTATTGTATACAGATAATCGAACTTTGAATATTGAAGGCGAAACAAGAGAGCCATCAGCATATTTATAATGTTTCAGGAATAAACGTTTTAACCCCCCGTGATCAGCGATGGAACTAAAATTATGTGTAGTAGAAAAACATGGACGTTAAACGTAAAATAGTAAAATATAATTTAGGCTTCGCTACACACAGAATCTAAAAACTATTCTTTCACCGATTTGTCCGATTGATAGTTCTTTCAAATTGTATATCCATTATTTTTTGCCGTGATCTGTGTTGAATTTCGGTAAACAGGAACTTTCCAACAATATCATGTCTCGCACAATTAAATTTTGGAAGACAGGGTAATCATCCAGAACCGCAAATTCCGCCGGTCCACTCACATAATGGTTCCACAGCCAACTAACGATCGATCGTAATGTTAATGACAACGATAGAGGTTGATTATCCGTTCATTAGAGAACCAATATTATAATGCCAACACGTCTACCTAAACAAACAAACTGTCGACGTCAAAACGGACATTACCGATTTCGCGGGAAACCACGGGGCCTAATGCGCTGTGCCTATGACATTCTTTCTCTTTATGACGACCACCACGTGGATAATAATGATATTTTATTTTTAATGTTTATGGGTTGAACATAAACAAACTTTTTCTTGATATAAATGACCACATAAAATCTTATTGGAAAAATGTAATATTAACACACATATTACTATATACTAGACACTAATATAAAGAAAACACGGTAGAACATCCTATACATTTATGCCAAATATATACATTTGTTGTCACACAGTATATAATGTCCTCCATCTAAAATTATGAGCCAAACATCATCATTATAAAAAAATGGTAGTTAATTTTTACTATAGGGGTCTTACTTTCATGATAGCAACTATCACGTTAAACTATCATCGGGTGACTACGTCTTAACGCATAACAGGTGATTC
Organism: Cinara cedri; assembly: GCA_902439185.1. Taxonomy (NCBI): domain Eukaryota; kingdom Metazoa; phylum Arthropoda; class Insecta; order Hemiptera; family Aphididae; genus Cinara; species Cinara cedri. The sequence goes on along the minus strand of CABPRJ010000506.1, from coordinate 297,616 downwards.
ATTTAAGTGGGTACACTCATTATCTTAGAGAATATTAACTTTTTCAGGAATTACTTTTAAGAACATTTAAGAAACAAACTGCTCAACAATTTTATATTTGTGTTTTTTTTTCACCTTTATTTCTGGAGGTAAAACCACCACCTACTTTTGATTTCCAAATGATAACCTATATTAAAAATTCTATAAATAAATGAAGTATTAGTTAAAATAAAGTGTTGAAATTTTTATTTCTGTTGGTGATATATACCACTTTTATGTTTAGGTTGAAGGATAGAAGTGGAGTATAATTAGTGTGGCAGTACAATGCACGAGTTATTCATTATGCACAACTCCTCTCCTCTAACCTAAAATTAAAAGTGGTATATCTCGTCAACGGCTTGATAGAAATCAAAAAGGTCAACACTAAAATGTATTTTAACTAAAACCCCATCTATTTACGGATTTTTCAGTATAGGTTGTCATTTGAAAATTTAAAAGTAGGTATTAGTTTTACCCCCAGAAATAAAGGTGACAAAAAAAAACACAATTATAAAATTGTGGAGCAGCTTCTTGTTTCTTAAATGTTATAGAAAACAAATTCCGGAAAAAAGTTAATACTTTCCGAGTAATGAGTGTACCCACATAGTTTACCTTCCGAAAGTGAAACTTACATTATTAGCTCTGTTTATAAATTTAGTCTTAATAAATAATATTGTTGATAGTGTTTTTAGGACACTTACTTAGAAAAAGTTCCCCGAAAAATGCATAAAACAAATTTAAAAAAAAAATTTAATAAATGTGCATACATTGCACGACGGGTAGGTCATTGTTGTTAATACGAATTTGGGAAGGTAAAGAGACGAGTTAAGGTATATCTGTACGCAACGACTAATCATTGCTAAAGAAAGATGGCTCTGAAAAAAAAAAATAAACCTTATATACCTCACCTTCTCAACTTCTCACCTACAACAGTAGCCGCTCCCATCCCCAATATCAGCTCTTTTTTTAAAATAATATGTAAAATTTTATTTTTAAACAAAATTGCATAGTGTAAACAATTTTCTTAGTGGTATACAATTTTATTTAATAAGTTAGAGCCGTTAGAGGAGGATTTTTGAACAACACTGTTATTTTACTTTTTGAAATTTAAATGTTTTTTTTCCCCGTGGCCTTTTTTTAACGTTAAGCGCTTTTTTTTTAAATATCACGTTTCAATATTTTAACTTATATTTGTTGTAACTAATTGTTTTTTTAATAAAGTTACAATAGAGAAAAAAGCGCTTATTTGTACTTTTTAACGCTAGAAGTTCCATGCCGTAATCATGAGTATCTTCAAAGTCAACAATATATTATTGTGATATTGGGCATGGTTTTATTTTAATAACGAAACATCAGCGGATTACGTTGAGGCGTTTGATATCGGTATTTGTTTCAATATAATTTATAATAGCTAGTAAATAACGTTTATATTATATAATGGTGTTTAAGGGACCAATGCAAACGGTAGTTTTATCCGGTATGTTATAATATTATAATAACGGACATTCTACGCACTATATACATAATTAATACCGCGGGACCCCCAAAATTTGGTAGATGTTCCTAATTTATCGTTATGCTATGCAATATTATAATAATTGTTAACAGTTTCCATACCGTATTTATAATACCTGTAAATTGTTAAACAATTAATATTTATTGTTATTATTATTTCTACGGAGTAGATAGAGGTGTGTTAATTAAAATTAATAATCGTAATAAAAAAAAAAAAAACCCAAAAAAAAAAATATGATTCAAATAATCGAGGCGATAAAAACGCCGAGTATATGTCACAATTCAATAGAAAATAAATTGAAAATCGATTTAACAGTTAACTTTTATTTCTAAACACCTATATAAAACAAAGAACCATTTTATTTTTTTGGAGAATCTCAGAGACTGACTGCTCATCCAAACTTCATGTGGTATTTTATAAAATCATAGAGTATTTTGCAAATGAGGGGTTTAAAGCCATTGAAATCTTTGATCTGACCAGTAGATGTGACTTAACCTGCAGTAGTTTGATATGGATACAAAATAATAATTTATAGTTATTTTCCATTGCCAGCAACCATATTACTTATTCATATAAATTTGAAAATTAAATTTAAAAAAGTGCATTTTTAAAAACTTATGGGCAGCAATGGTTACCTACAATAATAGTTACGAGATTCCAAAAGGAAAACGTTTTTATCACACATTTGTTTAATATAGTAACGCCCGGCGAAACAGCTAGTATTAAATAAATCATCTTCCTCTTTCGGGCACATTAAAATCATTAAGGTCCACCACAAAAGATTCCTCAATTTTTCCGATGTTTTATTAATCTGTGTGTATGTGGTCAACATTTATCATTTAGGTAGACTAATGTAGATATTAGAGCCCTACATGGACCGGGCTGACCTAGCACCGGCTTGAACTCAACCTTGTCCATAGGTATACTGGGCCAGGCCGGGCATCATATTTTATTAAAATGAACAAAGTTGAGTGAGCTATATTTTAACATTTTAACTTTGGGAAGGCTTGGACTTCATAAATTAGAATACCAAAGGGCTCCAATGGGCCACGTTTTACATATCGGCCTGTTTGGACTTAAAAATATCGGCCCACGCAGAGCTCCAATGGACTAGAGCTCAACATGTTATTTATAACATACCTACTTGTTTTACATAAAATCAAGTATTTGATAATGTAAATGTGTAAACTATTAACAAACTAAAATTAAAATAATCTAATAATTCTGGACACTGGACGAGTGGACGACCAAAAGGAATAACACGGGGAAAAAGATTTTATACTTATAAAATTATTATAAAAAATAATTGTATTTTAGTTTGCTATTGGTTTACACCATTGCATTACCAGATACCTTATTTAATACCTACTGAATTTTAAAAATAAATATTTATAAATTAAAAATTATACTTGTATAAATCCAAATTTCTTTTTCCCAACTGTTCTTCTTTTGAGACAAAATATATAGGTAATTTACTTTGTCCATTATATTGTGGTATAGATATGTTTATATACTTTGTACTTACACTACAATTTTAGTAATTTTTTTTACTTTTGATTATGAACTGCAGATTTCGATAACTTGCCCCGATAATTGTTTTTGTGAAAACATATAAAATATTATCATTGAATATATAATATATTCAATGATATTGAAATATAGTGTAGGTACCTATTATATGGTACTATATAATATTATGTATTATATTAACCTATATTATTACTTTTTATATTATAATACTTAAAATAAATACATTGCATTTTTTTCCACTTGCTTTTTATTCATTATGCTTTATACTTTATTGTACTTTATTATTATACGAGTATCAATCCGTGTATGTATAAATACGTATGAGTCTAGGCTTAGGCCTGGACGGTCCTGACTGGGCTTTCGCTGAGCCAGGCCTCATATGTCGGATGGGCTACGTTTTAACATTTTAACTTTGGGAAGGCTTGGGTATCATAAATAAAAACAGCCAATAGGCCAGGTTTTATGCATAAGAAGATGGCCTTTTTTAGGCCATCTCCTACGCCATCTTAATAATATCGTTCTATGCAGAGATCTAGTAGGTATCGATACAAATTGTATTTTAAAAAAAAATTAAAATATAAAATGTTCAATATTCATACGAAAAAAGCAATTTAGAAGAAGTTTAGTTGCCTTGAAAACATGATTACAACAAAAACTGTAGTTCGTTACTATAATATAAACATTCTTATTATTAAATTTGTTTTATTTTTTTTTCTCCAGGGAATCTAAGAAAACCAAAATTCAAGTCTAATAGATATGATCGTTCTCACGAATATTACTCATTTATAGAAATTCAATGTGTCAATTTTATTAGTATTTTTATTTTCATTTTGATTTTGTATACTTAATCTGTAATATGCATTGAAAAATACTCTGTTACATTATCAAAAATTTAATAATAATAAAAAAACCGAACAAATTATGATATAAACTTAAATGCTTTTAATGAAAATGAACTTCGGTCGAAACCCACCACGTTAGACGTCTAAAGAAAACTACGTTTTAGCATTCAGGTATACATTAATATTAAAAGGATATTATATACGTTGTTTACATTTCGAAGACTTGTAATAAGTGAATTCTTTAGAATCCAGATTTCCAACGACGTTTCTGAATTATTAATAATGTATTTTGGCGACTTTATATATTTAGAAATATTTTATATTATGTGGTTTAAAGATTTTATGGGTCTTTTGAATTTGAATCCGTTGGATTAATATTGTACTCGTCGACTGTTAGTCTATATGAATAATTAATATCGGGTAATATAATATATTCATAATATTTTATTGCAATTATAATATTATGGTATACTGAATAATATTCGTGAATATTGTGTCGTTTTAAGTATCTTTTACCTGATTGAAACGGGAGCACGTAAAAATCTGGAATGTACAATTATTGAATCCAGGATTTTGACGGTTATCGAAATTTGAACCGTATATACATGAAATGTAAAAATCTGTAATATACAAACCTTAAAAAAAAATTTTCTATTTATCCAACTTTTGGACAAAAACCATACACGATCATTACCAAAATCCATTTTTTAGAAAATAATAAGAAAAAAAAACATACTAACCCTACCATTATTTACACCAAAAAAGGTATTAGACTTTATTGTTATGCTTGAGATATTAACTTTCTAGAAGTTCTTATCAGTGTCACAGAACGGCTACCATATCTTTTTTTTTTTTAACAAAATAATTATTAGGTGCATAGGCAAAATTTGGAAAATGTAGATAATGGATAAATGGATTAACTATATATAATATTGTTTATAGAAATTCAGTATTTTTTATTCCTAGAATTTGGATTAATAGAAAATTATTTTTCGATAATTGTACATTCCAGACTTTTACATTCCAGATTTGTACAGTTGAAATTTCGATAACCATAAAACCCTGGATTTAAGATTTGTACTTTCCAGATTTGTATTTTCGAAAATTATACGTTTCAGATTTTTACATTCAAAGTTTTTCCATTCCCGATTTTTGCAGGTGGCCATTGAAAGCATACAAGTAAAATTAATACGTTAAGTTCAATAAAACAAAAAACCGGTTTTATTTATTTGTATAATTAAATTTTTCGTTCAATAACGGTTTTCAAAATAATTTGGAACACATAACTAAATGACACTTAGAATTTAAGCGAAAATATTTAATATATTATCGAGTAGAGAGGACACTGGTGCATTGTCTAAACTAACAGACACTTCAGTATAACCATAATTTATAACGAAAAAATATAATTTTGAAATTTAGAAAAAAACTAACAGCTCATTATGTATAAATTCTGAAAAACGGTACTAAGTGAGATTTTCAGGTACACTTAACTTCAATAGTATAAGTTATGTGGAGACAAACATGTCTTTTGGACTCTTTTTTTCTAAAATTCATCGATACACGTAATAAATTATATGCGTGAAAATAAGAAATAACACAAATGGAAAAATGCGTTCATTTGTCCGAACTTTATATAATAATAGTATTAATTTTTATTTAACACAAGTTGTTTTCATTTTGTTTATTAAAATACAAAACAGAATCATCTAACCCTTCTCTTGTATCCCAAAATTATTTATACGTACCTATGAAATATGAATATTGTTTGCCATTTTTTAAATTTCGTCTCTTTTACAAAATATTATGAACGAAGAAACTATTCAATTTGCTTACCAATTTGTATTTATAAACAAAAAAATAATTCTACACTCAAACCTAACGTAACTGATAAGTGATTATAAACAACTGCATAAGTATATAATATTTAACTTTAAAAAGAGTATCAAATGCACAACACATAACATAATATACATGTAAAACACATATATACATGAATACATGAATATATATGTATATATATATATATATATATACAAGTATATATACAATATTATACATTAGATTTGAAATTGGCCTTCCTTGGATTTGCATTTGGTTTACCCAATTGGACGTTCATAGTACCAAAAAAAAATATTACGCAAATAAATATAAATTATAATAATAACTAGTTAATCAACTCCTGCTATGTATGCATTTATGTATTCCTTTTGTCGTACAAAAAACCATTAATTATACATGTGTAGTATGATTTGTGCAACATTTGTCGTACACCGATTGGATTTAAAATTAATTAGAATTTTTCTTTTTTTTTTCTTTTTATAGTCAAACAAACCGTTTAGTGATGACCAAACTCCATATTTCGCAACCGTTCGTGAATTAAAGCGCATACGGATGGATGGACAAACAGACAGACACGAACCAAATCGGAAATTAGTTTACAATACTTAATAATAATAATATTATGGATTTTAATAAACGGACGATCACGCGGCGTTACGTATAGATAATATAGGTACACGACTGTCGTGCGAACCTGTTTATCAATGTAATATTATCATGAATACAGCTATGTAAAGGAAAAAAAACCGAGAGTGAGTAGCAAGTTCTCGGAAAACGAAAACAAAAGTAATGGATTCACACCTCGTATACGTCAAAATTTAAGTAATTGTAAAAATTGTTTGCGTGACTATTCAGTAATCATTCAATTGTATCGATTTTCTTCAATGATACAATTCTTGGGGATATAAAATGGTTGTTTTTTTTTTTTTTTTTTTAGATTCTGAACTTAACGACGGAGTTAATGGTTTTACTAAACATTTTTTTTTCTATCCCTGTGAACACATTTTTTTCTAGTGAACTTGCTCCGATTTTTACGTGAACAACTTTTTAAGAATCTCAAGTTGTCTATACTGTACTTTAAAAAAGTCATTTTTATGATTTTCGACGACAATTTTTTAAATAAAAACACTTAAGTGGGAAAAAATGTCAGAAAACTTACAATTTCGCGATTTCATTATTTTATAAAAACAGGAATGACGTTGCCTATCGGAAAAAATGATTTGATCGAAAAATCACAAATTACCTATTTTTGTTGCATTTTTGATTTACTTTCTTAAGGTACCATCGCCAAAACTTTTGAGCCATTTTAATCATTTAAGGAATTTTAATTTTTGGGAGTTTTTTGCTGCGATTCAGTTATAAATACACGTAGAGACTTGAAACTTGGTAATAACACTTATTGGATTTATCTAGACGTGGTTAAATTTCCAAAATCATCGGACGACTTTTTTTTAAAAAAAAGCGTTTTGTCAATCAAATTCAAACAAAAAATTTGCACTTCAAATTATGTATTACCGAACTGCGTTCGGAATCGTCTTTTATTAAGCAATGGTTTATCGTTGCTTACATCTATAAACAAAATAACCTTATGTATCCTACCTTCCCTTCTCTTTTACAACAGTGGCCGCTCCCATCCCCAGTTTCAGCTTTTTTTTTTTCGAAATTAAAAGTAAATACCCGACATATATGAAAATATTGTTTGAATATATATATAAAAAAAAAACCAAATATACTAGATAAACATACTCCACAAATGCAGCTAAGCTTAGCACTTCGAAAATGCGAAAACACTTGTAGTGAGTGACGTAAGTGTGGCAGTGGTGAACATAAGATAAAAAAATTTAAAAAAAACCCTGTTCTTTAGTGATTATTATTTATTCATAATCGAATAGGCACTCAATAGTTTATGTTGACACGGTCCGTTAAATGCAAATAACTAGGCAAAAGTGTTCACTTATGTGTTGTGCGATTTTCAAGCGACAAAATGGTTAGGTTTAAGTTAGTTATGGTTCTGACCATAACTAACCAAACCTAAAACCAAAGGCTTAAATTTATGAATTCATGTAATTAAAATTGTCATTTCAGAACACTAATGTAAAATGTAGGTCAAGAGTTCGTTTTTTTATTTTTTTTTTTTCAAAATGTGCGTTTTAAAGCACTGAATTCAAACGTGTACGTAAAAATTTGCATTCTTTTTTACTTTGGAATATCAAAATACTTTAAAAACATTTTTTCTGTTTTGGAAAAGGCGGAGTTTAGTACTGAGAAAATGATGTAATTTGAATATTTTGGAAACTTTTTTTTTTTAAGTTGTAGCGATTTGAAGAACACATGTCACTAATATTCACAATACATCATTATAACACGCGGAATACTAGGCGGAACAATCAATTACGAGTGCGGCGATCGGCTTATTACGCTTATCTGCTTCGCTCGTCGACTTGAGTGTTACCGCTTCGAATAGTTTTCCGTTTTCAATTGTACATAGTCGTCGTGAAATTATGAACATTCTTAAACCTGTCTTAACGGACACGTATATATAACGGCTGTTTATCCAAACGGACCAAATAATAAGGTAAAAAGACAGATATTTCAGTAAATTTCAATATTCCTATGGTGGACAATAATTCCAAAGGAGAACCGACGAATAACTTTTATAGGACTATACTATTTTATTAGACTATACGTCCAACCGATTACATTTATAACGCTGAATACAATAACGTTTATTGCGTGGTCAATATAAAAAAAAAATACCATGTCAATCCAATTATTCTATATTTTTAACCGGAAACCGTGATTCCGGCTGCTTATTCAGAGCCAGTTGTTTTTTTCATTGCAATGGCACGTGGTGTATTTACAGAAATCGTTCGATTTAAATTTAAAAAGTTTTTATCGATGCAAAAATACTATTATAGTAGTTTGTCTATTGTTAAACTCGCTGAAAAGTGCAGCATCGAGAAACGGTAAATAACTTTGCTACAACAAACACCTTTATATAACGGACACGTTTGATAGTCCTACGTTTGTCCGTTATGAGCAGTTCTAGCTGTATTATTATACGTGTTTGACAGGGGAGAGAAACTTAATCTCAGCGTACGCCTACACGTTCTTACATTATCGCGTATGGGGAGAGTAAACTTTTCCGGGCGGCAACGTCCATAATACCGACTGGCAGACATCGCTCGTATAATATAATAAACCGAACGAATGTAATTTGATTTCGATTATTTATTTACGGACGTGGGGACGGACGGCGGCAGCCATAACTAATGAAAAAATAAATTCTATAAACCGGCTATTTTTATATCTGTATTCCGCCGGCGATATCGATTAAACCGAATCCTCTTATTAGTTTCGTGAGTACCCCACACATATCTATATAAAACGCGGATGAAATTAAAACTTCGGGACACGTAGCGTGGCAGTTATATTACGGCGTAGGTACACATCGGATTCCGATGCACGAGCTATTGTGTCGGATACATCATAAATCCCTTTCGGAAAACGGCTGTCAGGGAAATAGAGAGTATATTATACACACACATATATATATATATGTGTATACATGGTATGTAATATATACGTACCTATACATATTTTCCGCCGGTCGGAAAACAGAAACGGAGAAAAATAAAAAGCGACGATGATGATGATAATAATAATAATAATGCGTTATTATTGGGTTTCTTTCTTAAATTCTATTTACTTTCTCGACGTCACTGTACTATTATTATTATTATTATCATTATTATCATTATTATCATTATTATTATACTTACTGCCCGTACCACTGCACTGCTAAGAATGCCTACCTACGCCGGCTATACTCGTCGTTTCGTTTACCGTGCACGCCCGAGCGAAAAATCATATAAATACATAATAAGACCGCCCGAAGCGTTCGACAACTTTTTTCTACCCCCTTCTCGTGCGGCCGTCTCTCCGATTACACTACACGGGATACTTTTAATTTTTTCCAAGAGCGATTCAATAACGCGTCTTTGTATACCGCGTAGGGACTCCGACTTCCCGGTCCGAAATCATCGTACTTATATAATACACGCGTGTATTCGGTCACTATGACACAACTCGTTGTTATTCCGATCAAATTGTACTGTAGCGATTCGAAATTATTACAGAACGCTGCGGCAGACTGCGTACCGGACATTCGGTTCGCTGCGCAATCGCATACGAGTCATGTTATAATGTGTTGCTGTGACGTAGCTATAATTATTGCACTCCGATGACGATGTTCTGCAATGATTCATACTTCTATAATATTTTGTTTTAAAAAAAATTTACCTATTAAGATTTTTAAAACTAGCTAAATAATATTATTAATTTAAGATCAACACACCAACAAAACAAACTAATGACTTTTGAGGGTGGAAATAATAATCGGCTATCTAAACATTTCTCGTTGTACAACATTTTTTATTGTCATTAAATTGTTAAACTCTGAATTAAATCCATTGTAAATGCATTTTTATTTTAGCCTGGTTTTTGCTTTCTCAGTACACATTTCGAACTGTAAAACGATGAATTCGATTTTTAAACTTTTATTTTTTTGATATTTCAGTTGTTTTGTTATTTTTAAGCCTTTTTATTAATTTTTCCCCGAAAATAAGACACTATAGCTGTCTATTCTGTCTACTTACTTTTGATTTTTTAACGGGAACCTATACAAAAAAAATCCATAAATAGATGGATATTATAGTTTTAGTTTAGTTTAATTTTTTTTTAGAAAAAATTCCAAAAAATGTTAATACTTTTCGAGATAATGAGTGTACCAACTTAAATTGATCACCTTGTATAATATATAATTAGTCGAGAGTTGGGGGTAAAATTCGACTCTAGTGACGAAGCACTACCCAAAAGTTATTTTAATCAATTTTTATTCAATTCTGTTTATATATATATGTATATTACTTAATTTTTAATATCCAAGGTTATTCCTTTTTTTTTTTTTTTTTTTTGGACGAATGAGGCAATAAATCACAAAACTTACTCCGAAACTTTCAGTAATTAACGTTGCAAACCAAATTACCAAGACACCATAAGACTCCACCAATCTCTAATTCCTTAGCTAAATTATCGCGGTATTCTCTGATACTGTTCAGCTAAGATGGACAGTTCTATACTTCACTACGCTTTGATATAAAAAAAAAAACACAATTACCACCAATCAGTATTACAGAACGCCAAAAAACGTCGTAAAAACGTGTTTATACTTAAACACATTAAAAATAATTAAACACAAACGAGTCCTCCAAAATATAACACAATACTTTATTTGAACACTGACTGGGTTCGGTCTCCGAACCTACCACCCAAAGCCCCGGAGAAGAGTAATTTTTACAATAATATTTCAGTCATCTTTTTCCAATTAGTTGTGTAAAACAAACGCATTGTCCTGCGACAGTGGCGACAGAAAATATGATTTTCTAAGTTGACGTACCTATAAAATATGTTAACATTTTGTAAAGCGATATCATATTTTAGTGAAACAATTTTAGAATATTAAGATCATGTAGCATAATTGATACTAATAAAGCATACCTGCTTATAAAATATTGTATTATTATTATAACTATTGGCCACCGGATATACTATAACATAAATATGTCGTAGGCCATATGGGAAATTAGTCTTTTTGCGAAAAGACTAGGATCTTTGCAATGATTTAACCCGTTTGCGAACTACTTGTTATTTTTCCAAACAGCCTACTGTTTTTTAGGCTTATTAACAGTTAGATATTTTTAGAAATACAACAACTATTTTACCTATTTTATTTTAAAGGTAATTTATTACTTTTACAAAAAAAAAGCTGAATAGAGTTATTGTAACATATAAACTGAATAGTTTGAATAAGTATGGTACTTATTATATGACATTATATTTATTTTATAAACTATATATCTATGGTGAGTATCGGTGATGTTTAGATTATTTTAAAGTTTTTGATTATTGTATTACTAGTTTTATTTTACATTACTAATAAAAAGAAAATATTTAAAAAAAAAAATGTTTGCATGTGGTTTCGTCTTACATTTTTTTTTTTATACTTATACATTAAAATTGAATAATATATATTTTTATTTATATTTTTTTAAATATACTATATAATAATGTATACCTATTCAGTTTACATGTTATAATAATTACATTGGTCTTATTTGTTTGTACCAGTAATAAATTACCATAAAATAAAATAAGTAAAATTATTGTTACTCAATTATAATGGTTATATTTGTTAAAAGGCCTAACCGCTATTTGTCTGTGAGCCTGAAAAACAGTAGACCGTTTGGAACAATAATAAGTAGTTTGCAAACGGGTTATTCTACTGCAAAGAGCCTAGTCTTTTTAATTTTCCATGTGGCCTAAGACATATATACAGGCTGATTAGTTCACTAAGAGCCCTAACCCTATTTTTTTGGTTGAATTTTACATATATTCAAATTCTGATTTTTGAAATTTTCAAGTTCAACTAAAGCCGATATTTTCAAAGCGATTTGTACAGCATTTAAGGAGTATCCTGTGGCTATACCAACTTTAGTTCTTTAAATGATACCCTATATTAAAAATTCCATACACAGATGGAGTATTATTTTAAATACATTTTGGTAACAACATTTTTGATTTTCGTTAACCCGTTAACGAGATAATATTCCACATTTAAGTTTAAGCAGAGAAAAAGTAGTTGAGTATTATTTGGGTGGTGGCGTGCGGCTTTTATTAGTGCTCGGCTACTCTCCCCCTAACAAAAATTAAAAGTGAAATATTTCGCCAAAAGATTGACGGAAATCAAAAATGTTATCACCAAAATGTATTTAAAGTAATACTGCTTTTATGTATGGGATTTTTAATATAAGTTCTCATTTGAAAAAACAAAGTTGGTATTACCACAGGATACTCATTAAATGTTGTGAAAAATCTAAGTACGTGAAAATATCAGATTTAACTACAATTGAAAATTCCAAAAATGAGAATTTGAATATATGCAAAAGTTAACCAAAAAAATGGCATGAACACGCTTAGTAATTCATCCTGTACATACGTATATATTTTTAGAGGCTTTATCATATATATCTCATTACAAAATTATCTTATTTTATTTTCAGTTGTCTCTTATTATTATTAGCATATTATTACAACAACGAAAAAAAACTAAATTGTTCAGGCGAGTAAAACTATATAATTTGTATAATATCAATAACAACCATTTTTCTTTAATTTTTTTACGTTGAATATGAAAAAAATATTTAATTTATTTTCATCGGATTTTACTGCGTGTTGGTGAATTTTTTAAATTGTAAACGTTTTGTAAAATGTTTTTTTCGGGATGTACGAAGAGTTGATTTTATTTTGGAGAGTGACGGTTATGACGATTATATAGTTTTTTTTTATGTATGGTTTCTTAGTAATTTAAATTCATATGGCCCGATGATTGAGAAATGATTGTTATGGAAAAAAAAAAACGCAAAGGAGTCGTGATGTGTGATCTCGAAGGTTCGATACATAATAATAATATATTCATAACGCTATATCAACATACTTTATATGGGCAATATTAAAATGTATTTATTTTCGGATATACTGAATAAAATGTGTACGTGCTATTACGATTTGACTTCTAGGCTGTACACAGTACGGGTTCGCCATCCCTGACATACATTATGCCCATATCATGATTGATGGTGCGCTCGTTTCTTTCTACGTATGATACACCTACATATTATAATGTATAATATACGACGAGTACGTCGTGTACGTGTTCATCGTATTGGCATCGAAACTTTATAGACGACCTTCGTTATCGATCAGATGTTATAACAACGACCGTGTACACATTTCGTCTTTTCAAAGCTAATATAATATAATACCTAGTAGCAATAAGTCGGTTTGTCACTGTGTTATAGACGCAATTGTATGAATTTGTATACTCACAGACATACGGTAGCCCGTAGATATATTATTACTGTATATACTGCTCGTCCCTCATGCCCCGCCTTAAGCTATGCCTATGGTACCGACGTTGTTTGAAATATATATATCCTATATTTTTCTAACGATGTTGTTATCTCTTTGTGAAGTTATAAACTTATCTCTGTTTCTCCCTCACACGTTTTAAATGGGTAGACAGTTTCTAAACTGTCAGTCTTTTTCTAACAATTTTGGCCCCCGGGAGCTCTCTCTCACTCACTCTCACTCTTCCTCTGTCACTCTCTGCCTCTCTCGAGCGTTTTTATGGATCTATAACCAACCGAATTAAGGGTTAAAGAAATAGTGCACTGGATTGAAATAATCATTCGTATTTACGTGCGCGTAACATTTTAATAGAGTACGCAATTATATAAGTAGGATTAATTTTACATTAATAAAATGTTATATAGGTATAAAATCTATAAAGCGCTATATATTATTCGTTTAAAATTATTTACAAAAAAAGATTCCGTGATTACCATATCATACATATAGTTTTATAAGCTAAAAACTATAGTGTAATTTCAAATTCCGAGCGTAGCGAGGAAGCTATTGTTTTTACTTAGATGTTTTTTTTTTTCTAGTCTGTAGACACGTTTTTTCCTAGTAAACTTGCTCTGATTTTTACGTGTAGCACTTTTTCTAAAAGCTCAAGTCTACCTAGATCGTACTTTAAATAAAGGTAATTTTTTGATTTTCGACGCCATTTTTTAAATAAAAGCACTAATGTGGGGGAAAAAAATTAGGATAACGTACAATTTTATAAAAAAAAACGGAAGTTTTCTACCAGAAAATATGATTTAATCGAAAAATCACAAAGTACCTTTTTTGTAGACTTTTTGATTTACTTTCTTACAGTGTCATTGCCAAAACTTTTTAACTTTTAAGAAATTTTAACTTTTGAGAGATTTTTTGCTGCAATTCGGTTATAAATAGACTTATAGACTTGAAACTTGGTAATAATACTTATATTGGTCTTATCTAAACGTGGTAAAATTTCCAAAATTGTCGGACAATTTTTTTTTCTTATTGAGTGTTTAACAATAAAATTTAAACGAAAATCGCAAAAAAAATCACGGCACTTCAAATTATGTATTAACGAACTGCGCTCGGAATCGTCTTTCGTCAAGCAATAGTTTATTGTTTATCCTACATTCCCAACTTCTCACCTATAACAATAACCGCTCCCATCCCTAGTATCAGCTTTTTTTTTTCGTTTTAAAATTTTATTATATTCCATTACCTTTCCGTTTGGTGTGAATGTCGGAATAAAATAATACAAATTTGTGCACAATTAGGTAGGAGAACTGTTTTAAAAAGAAAAAAAAATGTGTCTTTCGACATTTTAGAATGACTGGAACTACTTCAAGTACACCGAAAACGTATTATATCATATTTATTAAAACACACCAATGTGTCGAGTGTCAATAAGTTTAGTTCTTTTTCTCGTTACCCTCCGCTTAAATTTATATAGTTTTAAGTACAAGTTTAGTTTTAAGTTTTCTTTTGAAGGAGGGGGAGTTGAAAAAAAAATATGACAAATAAAATTGTTTTAAATTTTGTGTGTGCTATAATCATACATTAAATATTTCTTTATTATTATTGTACAACGCTAATTGTATAACCTTAAAACGATTATTCTGTGGATGTACTTCTATTGACAATCGCAAAACTTTGTTTTTTTGGATAATCGAAAGCGATTACCGATAACCATTAAGCTACCTATTATTATAATATACACACTATAATAAACTGAACTTTTATATTATTAATTTGTATTATTTGTATAATTTGTTAAGTGTGTTATTACACTTTATTCTTTTTTCTAACTATTTTTTTTTTTTTATTTCGAAGACATTTCGGGGTGTGGGATTACAACTTTCTAACTCCACTCTCTAGATACGCCACTGTACATATCCTATGGATATTATCCATGTATATATTTTTTTGATATTTTTACTGACTAATGTGACTTTTAAATATTATATTATAAACTGAATTGTAACTGAGTAGTCAAGAAATGCTTTAAATGTATATGGATATGTGTAATGTTTATGAATAACAACATGATAATTTAATAATTACTATACATTTATACTTTGATATATTTTCCTCTGATAAATTTTCACCTTGATATATTTTCCATGGTTATTTTTTCCTCAGGTATTTTTTCCTCGGAAACTGACAAAACCTCGATTACTGTACTTAGTTGAATGCGATGTAGTTGTTTTTTTTCATCAGAAAAATGTTAAGATAAAATTATGATAAAAACCTTAATAATGACGGCATTTCAAAATATCTATGACTGAAGTCAATTCAGAATCTTATTCAGTTAGCAATGGTTTATCGTTGATTGTAATCAACGATAAACCATTGTAATCTGTAGATATAAATTAAGTAACCTACTTATGCATCCTACCTATACATCCTATCTATCCATCAGCAGTATCAATTCCTTTTTTACTATAATTACTTAACAATACATGAAGCTCGCCTTTTAAAATTACAATAGGTGTACATAAGGTTAATTATTTACATCTGTTTAACTTTTGAAATGTCAAAGACATATTTTGTAGGTACCTAATTGAATTTAAATAGAGAATAACTAAATAGTAACATAATATATGTGTATTTTTAATAACCATAAACTACGTATTTTATTAAATTGTTCAAAATATATCATTCATACTTTTTACTCAGACTTATATACCTATATAAACTTATATGGCACTTTTTTTTTTTATTTTTTTTTTTTATGAATCCGAATTTGTTTTCATTTTTACTGCCAATGACTAAACAAAAAAAAAATAAAATATTGCACAGTTGTTTTTATTACAAGTAAAATAAAAGATGTCTAGAGTATAGACAAAATAAAAGATGTTATAAATACTCGTTACCTTATGTTTACGGATTAAGTCTTGTATTATTGTTTTTAATTCGAAGTAAATCATGTATCATCATCTCATTCGAAAATTAGTTTTAGTTTATTTGTCTTTACTCATTTTCGTTTTTCATATTGCGAGTAATAATAAAATAAATTATTAATCTCAATAATACGTTCGAAATCAATTGAATAAAGGATATTTAAAGGTTTATCTTCCATCGACATATTATTAATTAGTGTTTGTAATTAAAATTTACCAAAATAAACAGATAATATCATCGTGTAATAATTAATTTTTTTTTCTTATTATTATTTATTAATATTTATGACAAAATAATATGGAACGAGGTTTATTTGTTTCAAATCTATTTTAGCATAATGACAATAATTTATCGGTTATGTAATAAAACTCGTTTCGCTGGTAGAATAGAATCAATAATTATTAAAATTATTGCAAACGAAAAGATGATTGTAAATGGTCAGTCATATTTTTTGTGCCGTAGCCAAGGTAACCCGGATATCATCAAAAAGAAAACCCAAGCACGGACATTTAAATCCTGAGTGAAGCGAAGGAGCTTAAAGTTTTACAAAGATGTTTATCTTTTTTTTTTTCTGTAGATTTTTGGTAGAAAATTTCTTATAGCTACGAAAAAACAAAATACAAAAAAGATACATCAAAAAAAAAAAAAATCTTCTTGAGAAATGCAAGTACATCGGGCAAAAACATTTTGGAAAGTTTTATGCAGATGAATGTTAAAAGAATTTATTGAATAAAATTCATTCAAATGTACTTTAATTAAGTAATTTGCTGCTATTTAATACATTAAATAAATTGCTATCGTATAAATAAGTGTATTTTTTTTTTTATTTGATTATGTGGTATATACTATACATTGAACTATAATATTTAAGAAGTATTCTGAGCAAAAGGAACGTTTTTTTTTTTCTATGGATCTATAGGCCCCTAGCTATATGCTGCACTAATAGATATACATTCCGATAAAACAAATGTGCCTATACAAAGTTAAGTTAGGTAGTTTACTACAACAAGCAGACAATAATTGAATACTAAACAAAAAAATGTATTAAAAACGTCTAGTCATTGTGCAAAATTACGAAATTGTTATATATTTAACTACACTTTAGGGAGTAAGTTAATATTTTAATAACACATAATTAGAGTTTATACTATAATATTATGTTTACAATTTGGTGAAAAAATTAGTTAATATTCATACGGTGAAATAATTATCCAAAGTAGTATTATGGTTTAATTTAAATTAAAACTTTCTAGAAAATGTTATACGATGAATTAATTTAAAATTTATAAAATCTGCATTATTGAATTACACACCCATCCCAAAAAATAAAAGACAGTAATAGTATTACAACTTAGGTGTTTTGTGAAACGAAGCTCTGGTAAATTTAGTTAAAGAAGATCAAGTATGGTGAGCTGTGGGAGCAATGAAAAAGAAAATAGCAGTAGGTTCAGATTGAGTATCAATGAAATTATAGATAATGTTAGGTGAGTTAATCATTTGCTGGTTAAAATATTTTTATAATTATGTGCTATTAGACGTAAAAATTCCAGACGAGTAAAGAAACAGTTTTTTAATGCCAATATTTAAATAGAAGGGAGATACAAAAGTGTGAGAAAATATAGAGGTATAAAATTGAAGTCAGATTATAAATATTCCAAAAAAATTATTAAAAAAACTACTTTACACGGTGGGCTACTATTGTAGTTGAGAAGGTAGAGGGAAAATATTTTATGTATATTTGTACGCGACGATTAATCAATGCTAACGAAAAAACGATTCTGAGCAGAGTTAGGTTAATAGTGCTGCTTTGTCAATAAGATAATATTATATGCCATATTATGATAAAACAATTAAATATGCATTATATATTTTCTTTAATTATATTTGTTGTTTGTACTTATTTTCCCGTTTTTTCTAAGTTTTTTTACGGTTTTTTTACTAACTTTTTCCTGATTTATCCCATGCATTGGGAAAACTTCTGGAAAAATCAAAAAAAAATCTCCCTAAAGTACCACCCCAGTCAGATTTTCTTTTATTAAAAGTGATATAATTGAAAATTAATACAAAATTACTGATAAAAATGTTAGAAAAAAAATTAAACATCATTGTAAAACCAATACATTCCTCGCTCCACTCAGAAACTGATAAGAATTAAAAGTGAAAAATAAATATTTTTGAAAAAATCTTTGGAAAAATAAACTGTGGAATTGATGTTTTAGGTGACACAAATTGTAGAAAAATATAAAAACACAAGCCCTATTTACCTATAACTTTTAAAGATTAATAGAAGACTTATAATAAAATACCTAGAGAAGTTCTAATGTGAACATAAATGAAAAAAGAAATTCCAAAATTATATATTTGTTAGATAGATAAGTAAGGAAAAAAGAAAAAGAGTTCAAATAAAATTATAAATAGTGTGTGTTCTATAACGAAAGTTTCCAGGATTGGAGTAGATGTACATTAGGATGTGATCTGGAGCTATTCAATGTTTTCTATTTTCAAGAATGAAGTTACGAAGGAAATATAAGGCAAAGTACGATGGTGCATAATGTTTACAGACAATACAGATTTAATTTTGCAGGAAATCTTAAAGAAGTTAAAAATATACTAGAAGAATGTATATTAAGGATAAGAAGAAGAAAAACTAAGTATTATGACTTAAAAAACTCAATTGGATTACACAGTCTCATTACAATTTACAATGTTTTCCAATATTCTACCTAGATAATATCAAATAAATATATGGATCAACAAATATTAAGAATGCTACTCCATCGATATATGATTCTTTGAGAGTCTGGTAACTATTGTGAAATAAGAAAATCTATATTATTATTTATAAAAAATAAAGTAAAATAGTAAGAAAGTGAATATATAATTATTAAACTGTATAAACATTTTTTTCCAAACATCATAATATTAAATTATACGTTTATAAATAAATAGAGCAAAGTTTGTATGAGCGTATTATCGTTAAACGAAAATTGGATATTTATTCTTTTTGTAAATGGTTAAGTCATTGTTTTGAGTGGAATATTTTGACTGCAGGTACATATATATATGTATTCCACGACAGTTTTAGTGATTTTGCGAAAACCGTAAGGCAATTCGAACAAACCTAAAGTAAAACCCACAGCCAATAAAAAAAAAAAATAATAAAAAAATACCTCTCGTGAAACTTTTAGTGTATTTTTACTTACTACGGTAAAAAGTATTTTCAAAAAAAAAAAGGAACATTGTTGTAAAACAAATAGTATTTTTGTTTCATACAGAATATAAAAAAAAAAAAAAACAAAATTGGCCTATCTAAGGTTTACATTGCATTCTACATGAACGGAACTTGTATGCTCAAAAACTGTCTAAGCCTCGTGTTTACCGACATTAGAAATACAATACCCACGAAAAATTAACTGTAACAAACATGTATTTTACTTATCCATTTTCACAATGTTATTTAAATTTTATGCCGAGAGGGAAGACTAGGGAACTATGCCAGTGTTAGAAAGGAACCCGTTCCTTTTCAAATATAGAAACGAGAAACGGGAAATAGTTCCTATTTATATGGAACGTAAACACAAATTTCAGTTCCTTTTATTGAGAAAAAGAAAATGAAATATTGTTTAAAAGTTTTTTAGTGTTGGTATCACTTCGTCAGTTACTAATTTAGTTATATATGACCGTAATATAAACGGTATCTCTGTGATAATGATTTAAAACGGTAACAAACAATATAACTTATTTGATAATGACAAACGTCAAATTTACAAGTCATATATAAATACAAGTAGTTTTTATTAACTTTTCAAGTAATATGTTTTTTCGTTTTTCATATTTTAAGGTAGCAACTAGGAAATTAATTTAATTTAATTTATTTGAATTTTAAACGTGTAGATTCTAACACGTAAAATAAGTTTCCGATTTTAGTTATCCTACCATCTCAACTTTCCACTTACAATCGTAAGTAGCTACGCCCTTTCTACCTTAACAACGTCATCCGTGACTTATCGTATTTATACTCATCAAAAATCTATGCCACTTGTCGCACATTCAAAAGAAGGCTTGTTGATAGCTGGGAAGTTAAGAAGGTAGGATGCATTGAGTAGAGCGAATTATAAATGTATTTGCGGCTCACCGGACGGTTCGGAAGCAACGACTAGCAATGACGAACACGGCACGAGTCCTAAATCCGTAGATTACCCACCGTCTGTGGACACGGTCTGCGGGGCGGACCGCCGCA
The DNA here is from genome assembly GCA_902439185.1 of Cinara cedri. Taxonomy (NCBI): domain Eukaryota; kingdom Metazoa; phylum Arthropoda; class Insecta; order Hemiptera; family Aphididae; genus Cinara; species Cinara cedri. Next base: position 276,720 of record CABPRJ010000506.1, on the reverse strand, counting down.
ACGGGAGAGACGTGTTTGGCATAACTTTTAATTGATCGCATCACGTGTTCTCGGAAGAAACACAATCGGTGCAATTAACCGTCGATAATAATAATTACCTCCCACAAGATAATAATAATCATACGTATATAAACGAATATATTATTATGCCTACACGGTTGCCTATACAGCGTATCCTATATGATAAATCGTTTTTTTTTTCTTACTTCTCTAATGTTTACTATTCCGATTCGATTGTTGACGTGAACCCTTTGAAAAATGAAAAAAATGACCTCCCCGACTCGCGAACTACAGAAACGAATCTTGTCCTTTCAGATAAAGCGCCGCGCTGTCTGTACACCGCACAGTGGGCCGGAATAAGTTCAAAACTGGACAATAATGAATAATTTGAAAAAATAGATAATCTGTTATTAAACTTTGATAATAGTGGGATGAACCCGAGTAGTCCATTATATACTATCGTAAAATTAACGACTGATATACCGAGTTACCGGATAACGAGCTATAAATATACATTTAACTTTCGGTTTTCTGATATCATTTGTATTCGTATATTACTTGTTTATCTCTCAGTATAAATTTAGACTAGAGGTTCCAAAAACGTGGGCGCAACCCAAAAGTGGGTCGCGATATTTTTTAAATAATACATTTTTTTTTATATTCTGAATGAAGCGAGAGACGTATTGGTTTTACAATGAGGTTTATTTTTTTTTTTTTCTATCCGTGAACAACATTTTTAACAGAAATCTTGCTCCGATTTACAAGCACTTTGTAGGACTTCTTCTGAAAGGAAATCTAACTGGGGGAGGGGGGGGGGTAGTACTTTGGTGAGTTAATTTTTTTTATTTTACCAAGAGTTTTCCCAGTAAATGTCAAAAATGGGAAAACGTACGAAATTTAGCTATTGGTTAAAAAATATTACGATCATTATTTTGTCCCAGTGAACAAATATTCTACCGGCAAATCGGATCTATACTTGCCAACGAGAGTATGCCACTGAATAAACTTCGTGAATCCCCAGAAAAACATAATAAACCAAAAAAGACGTCCTAGGATAACGGGGTCGGGTACAGCCACTGTAATTGTATTGTACACCTGTAAACAACGATAAACCATAACCGCCGAGGCGTCGGTGCTCGCCGCGTTCGGAATCTAAAATCGAAAACGTCAAACGCCTATGAATATAAATCATAATAAACGAGTGTCGGGGAGGGGCGGGTGGGTGGGCGTAAGGGGGGAGGGGGGCGCGCGTGACTTCTAAATTAATAAATACTCCGGAGAAACGTATGGAATTATCGGTGCGATTAACCGTCGATAATCAGCGCCGACGGCATAACAATACGTGCGCGCGCGCGGCGTTACGCGGTGGCAATAGTACGGTACGAACAAAATCATCCGCACACGCGGATGATACGATTGCGCTGGTGTGCGTGCCGCGCGCTTCGAGACGGCCGTGCGGCGGCGGGGCGTAGGTATATAGGTGTTAGTTTAATTTCCATCACAAAGGGGGTTAGGTTTGTATACACACACACGCGCGCGAGCACGCACGCGCACACACGCCCGCGCGAGCGCGCTTGTATATTATATTGATATTAACATTCCCTCCGGTGCTCATTTATTAACATTTTGAACTCGGCGTTTCCCGTTTGCCCGCGCCGTCAACCGCTCGCGCGCCGTATCGCTCGTGCCCGCCTGCACCGCGACACGGCGGCGGCGCGCTCATTCAGACTCGTCTGAACGTGATTGCGTATGCGTAAATATTTTTTTTTTTTTTTTTCTATTCCGTCGCGTGCACGCGTACCTATACGTACCCATCTGCCGGCCCGCCGCCACGCACCGCAGTACGGCCAAGACGCGCGTAATAACGGGTCGATCGCCGCCGGCGGTTTTCAAAACAATATTATTCTGCGGCGTACGCGGCACGTGGCGCGGCCGGGTATCGCCGTATACAGGGTGACCGGGAATAACCCCCGCGCCGGCGGCGGCGTCAAGGTATCGCCCCGGTTACGCGCGACGACGTCTAGTCGATTTTGATATTTCCCCGCCCGTTATTTTTCGAATACCGGTAATAAGAACGAATCCGCCGCCCGGGCCCGACCCTCTCTTCCCCGCGTTCGTTAATCGTTTAGCCTGTAACGGCCGCACGCGGATAAACTATAGCTGACGTTTTGTAGACGCGTAAAATGATCGCACAGCCGACACCGTGCGACGAAATCCCGTAAAAGTGGAACGGACTTGGCAGCCGCACTATTATTGCCGATATCTCGAGGGAAACACGTGTGTATCGGTTAGCCCGCGAGGCCGTGAAATATTATTAACTCGTTCGCGTCGCGATAATTAGCTATTACAGATTTAGGAACTGCAGCAGTGATTCGTGGCTACTTTCGAATATTTTCGATATTACGCGTATATTAATAATAATATCGTACAAAGGATGGGTCACGGTCGTAGCTAAGCCGGATGTCTGTAGTTGTTTATAGTATTCTTATGTCCGCGGCATTGATAAAAATATAAAAAGCCCCGAAATCGAATTTACACAAACACTTCGTACCTACTATGGCTTTTCAAACTAGAACCCACATGTTGTCGACCGGATGATTTTTCCGAAAATGTTGACATAATTTAATCGGAATTCGCACGCGTTAGTTTCCGAGTGATTACCTGCTCTAAATACCGAGAATAATCGGCTTCTATGGATATCGGATACCCACCGTTTCGCGGAAACACTATGACGTACAGGCGATTTCTTGTACGAGTTCGTTTAAATTTTTTCGCCGTTTAATATCATTTCTGCAATATTGTCTAAACCCCACCACCCCTCAAAAAAAAAAAAAAAAAAATCGAATTTACACAAACTCTTCGTAACTTATCGCCGACGGTTATTGTGATAAAAATAATCACTCTGTATTTTATGCACGTGCCACAGGTACGGAATAACCGCCGCCGCCTATCATCAATTATAACCGGTACCCCGGTTAACCCTTATCGACGATATTATTTTCGTTGTTTATAAAGTCCCCGCGGCCTTCCCACTCCGCCCCCGATGAAGAAACGACGCCGTTTTTCGTGCGTGTCAAACGAGACCCGACGGATAAAAAAAAACGTATACATATAAATACGCGTCTAACAAACGGTAACGATTCCGTCGTCCATGATTTACAATTTGATAAGTAATGTTCGGATTTTTTTAGTCATGTTACAACATTAAAAAAACACACACACACACACACACGCATAAAATACGACATAAAAGCACTACATATCATATTTGTTGAAAAACACAAACAATAACAACGGAACGGCTTTGTTAAAAATCGGATTTGTCACTCTATCAAATAGATTGTACAAATAATGGAATAAATATTCGGGCAAGTTGTTGTAATTTCATTAGACGAAATATGTATACGATTTACCATTATCGAGCCTGTAGTCCAGAAGCATCCACACATTATACCAAGTGCGGCTTAAGCGACACTTTTTTTTTTTGAGGTGGGTTCCTTGTGGCATTTTGAACACTAATCAGTGGATTTAATAATTAATAATATTTATACGTAATATTGTAATAAGTATAAAGTATAACTACTAACTAATTGTATATTTGTTTTGACTAATACTGTATATAGTAATATAGAATATAAATACAACAAGTTAACAAGATACTTAATATACATTATTATTTAGACATATAGCGAAAATTTATTTTTAGATAACGACTGAACGAAAGCTATCGATTAATATAAAAAAAACAAACTAATGAATGCTATTTATTAAAATATTTCTAATCAATTAAATGTATATCTATTCTTTTAAATTACAATTGAGTTATATTCCCTAGCCGTTTGATCAAATTTAATTAATTTTTATTAAATTTTATAATATAAAAGTGATGTGTTGCGAAAAATGTTTTAAAAGAACAAACTTATTTTTATGTGATTGGGGCAGTATTGAATTCAGGTATATGCAAGAGCACCCTGTTAAATCAAATTGTATACATTAATATGATGGTAAATAAGCAAAAAAAAAAAAAAGTCATTAGAAAAATTGTCCGGGGTCAACACTGGATTGGGGGTGATGGGGTATATCGTATATAGACAAATATTTAAGCCTCACTTATTATAAAACCGCTGTGCGTCACTGGCCTATACTATATTATCTATTCTATTGTTTCAGCTTTGAAATATTTAAGCGGATTACAAATAAAATTGGTTAAAACTATAAACAGGTACTGAAATATATAAATATTATTATATTTTAAAATGTAGTCTAAATTCATCACCGTCTTATTCGATTCCCGTGTAGATGCCCCCTCCCCCCCCCCCGATAATGAATCTATTGAATAGTCAGATGTTAAAAATCGTTATTCTGTCGACTTTAAAAAAAGTAATGATATCATAGGTACTTACCACTTACTGAAAATAATTTCCGCGCTAATTTCGTGAATTTATTAAAAGACAATATTGTTTTTTTAGTGCCAAGGAAAATATAATTGGAAAACAAAATAGATGAAGACTTTACATTTCATTATGAATTTATTATATTTTACTCTTAAGTTTTATAATTAGTAATTATTATTTTTTTTTTCTAACTTAACGAACTTTCAAATATGGCTGTGTGGATTAAATATTATTATTTTCGAGACAAAATAACATGCCTCTAAAAACCAAAACCCCAAAGAAAATAATAGTCCGTTAACTTCAGGGACTTCTCGGTTTTTTGAACTAAAAATGTTGAATAACTGAAGTTTGTAATCCTGTAAATAAACCTGCCTAGGCTTGTTCAATCAATTTTTAATTAATTACATTATAAAAATGATCGATTATGAAAACAAAAATAATCCAACAGTCCGGCTTTTTTAAAATATTATTACATTATGTTATTGTTTGACAGGATTTTAAAATACATCATATAGGTATAGAAAATAATATATGTATTACCAATTTACAATTCACAGTATTTAAAGTGCACAAATCAGTTTATAGTTGTCACAGTTTATGTATTATTATTATTATTATTATTATTATTTTTTTTTTTTTTTTAATGAAAATTAATGAATACGATCGACGGGCAATATTAATGTAACTATAGTATTATTAAATATCGTACAACGCAGTTTATAGAAAATGGGAATAACATTTTTTTTCGATTCTAATTTTATATTTTGCCTCGTATTATTTTCATTTAGGAGAACGCTATTTGAACGCTTGCGTATTTATTTACAAACGTTTCAGAATTATAGTTTTTTTTTTTTTTAATCAAATAATAAAGGTAATGTACATGGTATTTTATTATTTTATCTACTAATAAGACGTATTCATATTATTCTATAGAATCTCACGGTTGATCGCCACGTGTGTTTCCGATTTGCACACATAGGTAAATTTGTTAATGGAACCAAATATTAAATAAAATAAAATCAGACATATTTCACACTATGGGTAGACCACTGCTAATGGTGAAAACACGAAAAGGTGTATAGAGTAAAGGGTTGATAATTGAAAATTTTTCTTTTCCAAAGGTCCCAACAACCTTAATTATTTATTTATCTATTAAGAAGATGCACAATTTGTTTTAAGAAATTTAACAAAGTGAATTAATAAATATATAATACAGAGTGTATTATTTATAATTAAATAATAAAAGTCATAGATTTGTATCTGGCAGAATATTAAATGTATAGCTATACGAATGATAAAGAATTTGACAATTTCTTATTTCGGCAATGTATAAGAAAAACAGGGGACAGGGAAGGAAAACAATATATATCATTTTTGGAAGAAAAAATCCCTACGAGCCGGTTATAACAATAACCGCTATGTAATTATTGTTGCTACTTCAAATAAAAAAGAAGAAATATACGTGGACTAGGTAGGGCATTTTACTTTTTAAGATATTTTTACGGTTCTTGTTTTTGTTGTACGGGTTTAAGTTATGTATTGCGTAAAACGAAATGTTTAATATGATATGGAAATTTATAACGTTTGTAAAAATTTTACATATTACGTGGTACATTTTAATGTTATACGGTCCTCGGTTTTGGGTTTCCCTATTATATAGGTGTATATATTTATTTATATAACACACATATACATGTGTAAGTATTAAAGTATACATGCATGTGCACTACTCAGGTACCTACATACATAAATACATACTTAAAAGGACTATACGGTTTGAATATTAACGCTGCGTTTGTTGGGTATTCATACCTATATCTGACAAAACAAATGTTTATAGATATTGCGATCGCTAAAGAATTTTTAAAATTATAATGCTATAACATTTATTAAATTAAGTTCATGTTGGGACGTGGGCGGTCTAGCGACTTAAAAAAACGCTTGTATTTAATGTACTGTAATTGTATAAATAATATATTTCATAATAATCTAATTAAATTCAAAAAAGTAACACATAGACGTTGCAACAAAATCAACCAAACGGACGACGAGTTGCGTACTTATAAGTACTTTTCGCGATGAGCTCGAACGAGAATGTGTTATGGGCTTTTACTAGGGAAACGGCCAGCGGTCGAGAACTGCTGCCGATAAAGTACCGATAACGAAACTCGCTGCTTATCAATATTATTAAAAGGCTGTACGTACGCAACAGTTCATATTATAGTATTTAATAATAACATGTAAGTAACTGGAGTAATTGAAAAAATAATATATAGATACCCTTAAAGTCACATCGTAAAAGAACGAAAATAAATTAAATTACCAGTTAGGTATTCATTATATTACAGGATGAAACTGCAGCTATTGACATGGGTTTTTTTTCCTAGATTCGTCTTTTATTACATTCTCGAAATTATCGTGGAAACAAATTCAGTAGGTAACATGACCTTTCTTTCGGATTACTGAACTTAATAATATGAATCGACATTTTAATCTAAATACAACTTATTGATGTATCTACAATACATACATGTATTTCAAAAATCTTGTAATATATAATTATCTCGTACAGCCTTAATTGATATTTTACATTTCGAATGGTTAAACTTTTATTAATTAGCCAATCGTATGCTATTAATAATTACTAGCTGTACAAAGTATTGAACTAAAAAGAAGTTTAACAAATTAAAACGTATTCTACCTATATTTTCCCCTGACTAACAATTTCCATCTATCAAAGATGACTGTTGTTGCGGGAATGCATTTTTTGGCAAGGTATTTCCTTGCCCATGACAACCAAATTAACTAATAACAACTGTTTGGGTTTTCATCTATTTTGCCCAGGTAACCGTTCATAAATCAACAAAGAAAATTCGATATTTGCATCAAAAAAAAAAACCAAAAAACCCTTCGTGAACCACACGGAGTCGAATTTCAGAAATCCGACTATGAAGTGCAAACGAACCCGTTCATCCGCTTCTGTATGTAAATAAATGTCCAACCTTTGCGTTCGATAAATTCGACTCTTCGCACAGAAGCAATAGTTTAAACAGACAAATACATCACAATATTAATATAAAAATTAAATTTGACTTTACATTGTGTTTTTCTTTTACATAAATTGCGTGAAAATTAAATTTTAAAACTCGTAGGTATATGTATTACAACAAAAATTAAACCATTAATAATTATATTAATTATATTATATTAAAATATATTAATACAAGTGCAATGCACTCTACTATCAATGCATCATATAAATAAAATGCTAAATTTATACAATTTTTAAATAATACATTTGAAAATAATTACAGTTTTGGTGAGTGTGTGATTTTTTTTTTTTAACGGAGTAAAATTTATAACACCTATACTTCAGCAGAAATTTAGTTGCGTCTAACACATATTATATAGAAATGAAAACCTTTTGTTATCTGATATAGTTCATGTTTACACGACCTTCTCTGTTATTCTTACAATTCTCTTGTGAATATTTATACTCGCAGTTAATAATATTCATTATCTGACTTAATTGCCAAAAAGGAACCTATAATAATTTTTAATTAATAAAGCTACCAGTTTTTTCTTTTTACAGTATTTATTTTATGGATATAATACGATAATTAAGGGTTTTGAGGATAAAAGCTTTCTTTTTTTTTTTTGTTTTACCTATTTAAAAATATCCTAAAGACAGAAGATGTTACCACTCATACATTTTAATTAGCCCATTTAATAATTTAATTAAATAAATAATATTTAATTTTATGGACTTTTAACGTTTTGATTTATTTATATTATAAATATATAATAGGTGTTTATAGTTTCGTTTTAACTTTTGGTATTTACATTATTGTTTGTTTACATTTAAAAATTAAATTAACTCAATGTAATGTTATATTAGGTTATATTATAATAATTTGAATAATATTACATAGTGGTTTTTTTCAAATTATGTGTCATATTTAAATACATTTAATAGGTATTTGAGGAAATAAAATTTTTAAATCATTGCAACTCATTGTCCTTCCTCCAAATTATCTGATTAAATATACGGACGTATATAGTCAGTGGTTTGCCCAAAAATTATCAATGGTATGGGATGTAGCAAATAATAATCATGAATAAATTAAATAAATTCGTTTTCTTTACCCAAATTGACTGTGGGAATTGGTAATTTAATAGCCAGATCCCAAAAAAGGCTAATTTCTAATCAATATGTCAAGTTTTTCCTCATAACTTGGCTGAAATAAATGCATTTTGACATTAGATTACTCATATTTTTTTATATTTTAAACCAAAGAGGGGGAGATATAATCTCTAACTTCCTCCTGCGCACGCCACTGGATATAGCCAGAAGTTGAAAAATAAAATTGGTAATTTGTCTTAATAGTATACGTACATTAAACATGTTTATGAAATTTAAAATGACTCTGCAATATTTTCTAATGTTATAATTAAAAATATTCATAGTTTATTTCATTGTTCATGTTCTTAAGTACCAGCGTCCTTAAGGAAGGGGGGCGATGGAAGCATTTTCGTTGAATTTGTTATTCGCATTAAAAATTACTTATTTAATGAATTTAAACGTTTACATGAAATATAATTTAAGACATTTGTAATACCTGTGTGCCACATCTTTTCAAAATATTCTGTAATTATTACGAGGAATTTTTAAAATATACTTTGCGTCCCCCTCCCTCCTACAAGAAAAGTTTAGCTACGTCACTGTTCTAAATAGGCTTAATCACTAACATTTGTTTTCTCTATCTGTGTCTCACTTAATAAGTAAATACGTGTAGCAACAAAGACATTCCGAATTATTAATATTTTAGACTCTGAGGGAATTATTGATTTTACAGTAGTGTGAATTTTTTTTTTTTCTGTCTGTTATTTGTTAACAACTTTTCTATCGAAAATTTTGATAGATATATAAAATGTAACACTTTTTCTGAAAGAAAATTTTATCTAGTTGATGCTCTAAATCGGTCATTTTTAATTTTCTAAGGGGTTTTCAAAAACGGGAAAAAATTATTTTATCATTTTCTATTTTGTTTTTTGAATGGAAGATAAAATTGTTAGACTAAACAAAAACGCTTAGAAATTTGACAAGACGCTCATAATAATTCGTTTTTAATAGTTAAAAGTTTTAAAATCGAATTTTGAAGAAATTAGTAAATATTACGGCCTTCCAAAACATGTATGACCGAACTTCGCTCCAAATAGTTTTTCGTTAGCAGTTTTTTATCGTTAATCATAGGTATAAATTAAATAATTTTATGTATCTTACTTTCCCTACATCCCACCTGTAACAATGACGCACCCATCCCCTGAATCAGCTCTTTTTTTTATTTTTTTTTGAAAATGAATTCCTATATTATGTACCCCTTGCAATATGATGATTAAATTTATTATTGATGACTTTATAGATTTGCAGTCAAGTAATTTTAATAAAATAAAGCCTACTGGAATATTATTCTAAAACAAAATGTTTTCACTTTGAGTATGTAGGTGCTTATCTATATAGGTTACGTTGGGTAATTGGTATTAACAAAATGTATACACTGTACATGAACGCGTAAATGTAGTTTTAAAATGTTTAAGGTGAGGCATATAAAATGCATACTACAGTAAAATATTAGTACGCAATGACCTATGGAATAACTAATAAAACCGCATTTGATATTGGATAAATTTAATTACTCCCTCCCCTTGAATAATTCCCGGATCTACCATCGTTTGAAAATCGCGTGTATAACGGCATCTAGTATAGGTTCACGTAACACGTAATAAATTGAAATAAATTAATTTACGTTTAAAATGTATTATTAAATAATATTCAAAATAACATCATTTAAGTTGCCTAAAATCGATAGCTATAAATTATGTTTGTCAATGTAAAAATATTTATTAACTATAAAATATTGTTTTGATCAATATTTAACCTATATTATATTTATGAACACAAATAATTTATATTGACAATAATTTGTTTTTGTTTTTGATAAATTATATTTAAATAATTTCCTGGTATATAATTTGTTTGAAATGCAATTAACTTGATTACAGGTACATTAGTAAATAGTAATACATATTTCTGTATGTATATTACAAATTTTATTGTGTATATAGTTAAGTATGTTGTAAGTATATGTAAAGAACAATTATTAAATTTGAAGTAAATATTTACACAGTTAAATATATTTTATTCATTACAATTGACGAAAAGTATTAAAAACACGTCTATTGATTAAAACTAATTTTTAACGAATTATTTGTTTTTTACGAAATATTGTTCACCAACTGTCCTATAAATTCGATTCACATACAATCGGTTTGTTCATATTCACACACTAATTGTCTAAAATGTGTTAATTTATAGTTCGTTAAAATTTCACGCCAGAACTATTTTAATTGTTTATTATTTATTTTTTTTAATCGTTTCCCCTGTCATGTAATTCACAAAAGCCAACATCAGATCTGATACATACGAGTATTCGTTATACGTTTATAGTATTCATTGATTATCATTAAGCCCAAACGCACTACGATAATCCGTGTAATTAATATACTAAAAAGGATTACGGGTGGGTTTTTGTTTAAAAAGCGTTCAAACGCCCGAAAATCGAGCGGAACGTCGCGTCCGGAGATTTATATTACATAATAAAATGTGCGCCGAAAGTATCGGACGAATAATTTATACGTCACATTTGCAACAGACCTCCGCAAAAGTGGAAATTCGTCAAACAATATTTAATTCATCCGGTCCGTAAAATCACAATTTAGGCATAAAAACAAATAGACACGCATGGATTACAAATTCAAATCCATTTACTCGTGCATAATAAACATTTCGGACGGTTATATTTGCCATGATACGGTTTTCTCATTGTACCTATTTCAATAAAATATTAAATTATCAATCTGTGTACAGTGGCGGCGGCGGCGGCGGCAACGACGCATAATACTCAAAGGCTGGCAAATGTTTATACGAGTACATCGTTTTAACTGAATTAGGAGAATATTTGAAAAGCTTTAGATCCGTTTCGCTTCCACACTGAAGCCGCGACCGACGCGACGAAGTCGCCGCCGTGCCACTGCGCCCGTACCGCAAATTTCAATAAAATATTCAACGTTTTGACGTTTTCTTCATAAATTGTTTTAAAACCGAAATGAATATTCAAAGGAACACAAATTACGGAACAACTTCCGCCACCGCTACTCCCGACAAACAACAAAGTTTCCAGGCGAACCAGAGTATAATTTAATTAGCATCAAAAAAAGTATTTTAACAATTTATATTGTTCTTCCGGAAATAAATATTTAACGAGGTGAACAGGTGCGTTTACAATATGTACGACACGTGACCATTGTACATATATTATTTTATCGCATTTCATTTATTTTTTAGATCATTCAAGATTTTCGAGTGTACAATTACCATCATACGCGCTAGGTATGTAAGATGCTGATATTTCAATACATACAATTTTGTAAAAAAATTCATATTTTTTTGAAGACGACTATTATAGTTGTACTAGAATTTATGACGTTAAAAAATGTATCAATAAAATAAGGTTTTTCATAAGTTGTACAACTTAATAATTAAATGAATTTACTTAGAATGTTCAAATTTTTTTTAAGATTTTATTGTTCAAACGTTTATAAAAATCGTAAAAATCACGGAATTTTGCGTACTATCTTCCGATTTATGTGGAATACGAATAAGTACATATCAACCCAAAAAAAAACTTATTTTTTGCATTTTGATTCTAGTTGGTGCATTAGAGGTTATATTTTTTGGTTTTCCAATAAAATAGTTCAACATTTCAAAATTTTTGGGGAAAAACAGACTAATTTACTATGAACGATTTTAAATTTTTACGGTTAATTTTTTCCACCAGGACCTTATTAATGAGTAAGTAAGTTATTTTTTTAATTTTTCAAGCATTAATCATAATAATTGGGAAATTCCGGGGAAAACGTAGGAAATACAGAAAAGTTTACCGCATATCATAATGGTTTCGTTATTTTCAATTTTGGGTTTTGTTGTAAATCGGTTAAAAATTAACGTAAGTACCTTAAATTTTCATAGAACACTTATTATATATTTTGTAGACGTGGTAAAATTTTCAAATTATTCTGATAATATTTTCTAGTCATTTATAGGCATTTTATGTTTGCTAGTTTCTTACGTTATTTTTATTTGGTAATTACTATGTATGTAACGATGTTTGATCAGAACAAAAATCCTTGGCATTTGAACAAGAAGTTCATTATAAGTTTTACTTGGTAATAAAAGAAATTTGAGCATAACGTGGTAGTTTTTTTTTCTGTAATCGTTTTAAAATAAAAATATTTATAAAAGAACTTCTCTCAAAATATTTCGTTAACAATAGTTTATCATTGTTTTCAGTAATGAAAAAAAATAACTGGAAACGTAGTTTACACTCAAATCATCAAATAACATAAAAACATGTATAAACACACACGGCACGTAAAGGAGAAAGGGCAATAGAATTATTAACCCCCCTCTCCGCTGCTACCCCACTGATTTGTGCCTTAGCCAAATACCTAAAATCGGTTTTGATTATTTTATTTATAAAAAAAACCGCGGTATACTATTGTTTATTTGCATCATGTACCCACAAATAAATTAATTGAAAAATGAACAAGATTCAAAAATGCAAATACGCGTCTTATTTTTTTTTTTGGAAATTCATACCTGGATTACAGTGTAACATGTTTGAAACGTCATAAAAGCAAAATAGGTACCTACCTACTATACGTCGGCATAATCCATATAACTACAATGGATACACTGTTATTGTCATATAATACGAGTTATATTACGTACTTGGAAACCGAGCTTTACACGGGTACAATATTTCGTACAAAAGTTAATTTTATTATGAAAAATTAATTTGCTATTTAATTTTAAGCGTTATAATATAATATTGAATATCAGGAAATACAATTTTACCGATAATTTCCATTGTGTATTTAGAATTTTAAAATAACCGAATCTGCACGTACGAGACAAAGCGCCTCGAGATATTGTTGAATATACGGTCTTTGAAACATCATTACATAATATTTTAGAGTGTTTTTGAATTATCGAACAATAAAAACAAATATATCTTCTCCATACTACATGTGAAAGAAATCGTATATGCACCTATACAGTTTATTAACAGTTCAAACTTCAAACATATTCGTATAAAAGAACATCATACGTAGAAAACATAAACTATCTAACGTATTTATCCGTTTTGATAATATTATCCGTGAGCCCTCAGGTAAAATTGATATTGATTATATAAAATAAACGATTAATTAAAACGCACCATTCTTCGCCTAAAATGTTTATTTATTTTCCGTTCTCAAAATAATCGTATTTAGTAAGTCAGTCAAAACTACGGTAAGAAAAAGTTCAGAATTTGTTGAAAACTCTTTAGACGAAGATTAAGATAGTTATAGTTTGATTTAAAACATCTAATATTTATAATAAGTTCTTAGCAAATAATATTAAAGCGTTTAAATAAAATATAGTAACAAAAACAAAAAATCCTATTTGGAAAAATGGATATTTTATCTCAAAACAGATGTATCGGATTTCCGAACCAACAAACCTACAGGTTGTATAAAATGTTTAACAAACATCACAAGAGAACTAAAATCATACATATTTAATTTCGGTTTTATATTAAGAATTCGAGTTGAAGAAAATAGATTAGAAATAAATGTATTATTTTACTTATAGGCATCATTTGAATTTGATTTACTACACGTACTGTCAGAGAGTTTTCATGTGTCCGTGCTATCTCCATACCAACTTAAATCTTCTATTCACAATCCTGTAATCCTAAAGTTCCCAAATCGCGCATCATCCTTTACCATAGTCATTCACGCGCGTCCTTTACCCTACCGACTTTTCACCCAAACGCTCCCCGTACTGTATTTTTTCCTTTCTTTCACATACCATACGCTATAACTATCAAATCTTTTGACCTTTTATCAAACGCTAATGGGAAAAAAATACAAATAAATGTTATCTATACCAAAAGGCACAAAAAATAAAGCAATAATATAAAAAACGGCTATGCAAAATAAAAATAATTGAAAAAAAAAAATGTTAGGTGTATAATAATATATGTTATAATATTGTGAAATTTTGAATTGTGATTTTTAGATGTTCTTTGATTCAAAGAAATTTCAATGGTTTTATTCCACCCATCTAATAGTCATCCAATATACCTACATTATATTGTTTAAGATTAAGCTGAAGTTTATCTGAAAAATAAAAGGATCATTTAAATATAAAGGTTAGTCGAGATGACTATAAGTAGATTTAGTATTATATATAATATTAATTAAAATAATGTAAATTTTATTAAGAGAACAATAGAATCACAAATATAAAGAATTTGGTTCAGAGAACTTTGAACAGATTTATTATTAAGTAATAATAATAATAACAATGCAAATTATAACATGGGAATAAAAAGATTATTAAAACATAAACGCTTAGAGAAGGGTTAGCCAACAGAACGATCGCAACATAAAATTGAGACGATCCTGACTTCGTTTCGTCTTTTCTTGAATTTTTATCAGAAAAAAATTAAACATTTTTTTTTTTAAATGTTTGTAAATGTCCATCACTAACAAATATGTTCATTGATCAAATATGACCATTTGGTACTTTGAAGAGCGTCAAGACATAGCTATTATAATAGAAAATTGTATGAATAGTATAGTACATTATTTTACGTTTAAAAATATATATATAAAAAAATATAGTAAAAAGGACGTCCTAGATTAATGAAGACGAGTGCAGCCACTGTTATATGTGATTTAATGTATATCTGTAAGCAACGATAAACCATTGCTAACGGAAAAACGATTCAGAGCGTAGGTCAGTTGATAGTGATGCTTTGTTAACAATATATATGTTATATTATGATAAAATAGCTATATAAGCATTATATATTTTCTCTAATAATATTTGTTTAATATTGTACCGATTTTCCCGATTTTTTCCATTTAATAGGATGACTCCTGGAAAAATCGAAAAACTACCTCTTTAAAGTGCCTTCCTAGTCAGATATCCTTTCAGAAAAAGTGCTATTTTAAATTCGTAGTTGCTGATAAAAAAGTTGTACACAGAAAAAAAGCTATATTTTTTTACTAATACCTACATTTCGTACATTTTTTGTTTTTCCGACATTTTATTTCTGTATTTCCCAGTTATAATAAAAACAACTTGAAAAATCAAAAAATGACCTCCCAAAAGTACCATCTGGACAATATTCTATTTCAGAAATGGTGCCGCGCGTATATATCTAAGTAAAATTCCTGGTAGAATTTTTGTAAACGTCTTAGTAAAACCAATTCATTCTGCGCTACATTTAGAATCTAAAATATTACAATTTCCCATTATAATTTAACTTAATACAAATTTGCTGAAAATCCACGACAATCCAAGAGCACCGACTTAAAATTCAAATATATCATTATTTTTTTTTTTTTTTTTTTGATCTACCATATAAATTATAATTTATAATGAATATTATGATATAAAAACATTGACGTGCGTAAAAGTTCAAAATTATACTTGACAAAATAACACTAAACGTGTCTTGATTATTGATTCCCCTCCCCTGATATAATTTCTAACTACGCCCTTATTTGAAGATAACATTAAATGTTATCAAATTTTATTAACATAGTTAATGCCATTAGTAACCGAACGCGAAGGCAATCTAAACGTTGGATTTTAAACACAACATATACGATGCATTTATTGCAGTGTACCTAACCACTCATACTGCGAAATAATTGGTGAAACGATTTGGTAACGAGCATCGTCATCGTTGGATCTAAGGAAAGATTTATTTTATTTTATTTTTTTCCATAGTAGTATTGCGACTTTACGACAATGACTAATCGTTTATTTCCGCGATTTATTTCGCTTTTATCCACCAGCGGCCGTGAATTATTCGAACCTGTCGTCGTATAGGTACTTAATGTTTTTTCGTGCGCTGACCAAAATGCATCTTCGCCATCAGATGAATTTCCAATTTTGTGAACCAACCTAGTACATATTATAGCCATCGCCAATTTTTTTTTTTTTTACATTTATCTTATTTCTTCGTCTTTATAGATATTATGTGTAGCTATTTCCTGATTGTCAGGCAAAACGGAAGTTCATATTTTCGTAGGTAACTGGTGTGATTAGAATGAATTATTCTGTCAGGTATTTTCGACAAAAGCAGATTTACATATACGATATGCACAAGAAGCATGTAATAGTGTCTTCGTTATGAATTTATAAATATTCCAAGCTGGATTTATTCGTGGTTTTATAAAGATTGTTCCTGAGAGCTTATTTAAATATACTGGATTAATATAACAATTGGGTGCCTTATAAAGTTTAACATACGGTAGTAGTTATAGCTTTCTTATTTTCTTATTTTTTTTCTTGCCACTTTAAAAAATTACATTTCTGATGTAAAAATACTTTCATATTTTTTTTAAAACAATTTAAAAATATTCTACGAGAAATAAGAGAGTACAGAGAATATGTAGTGCTTGATTGGGAAAACAGAAAGGGACGCAGTTTCTCTTCAATTTTTTCATATTCTGAGAACACACTTTCATATTATTTTCATAAGAACGGGGGGATAAAACATGTTATTATTATTTTGTAAAATTTTACTGAATAAGATAATATAAAAAACAGACATCCTAGGATAATGAAAACGATTGCAACCACTGTTATAGCTAATTAAATGTATACCTGTCAACAATAATAAGCCATAGCTTTCGAAAAAACGATTTTTAGTGGAGTTCAGTTGATAGTGATGTAATAATTTATATATATGTAATTTTATAGTAAAATAATTAAATAGGATTTATATATTTTCTTTAATTTTTGTTTAATATTGTACCAGTTTTCCCATGTTTATTTCCAATTTTTCTTATTTCTTGGAAAACTCCTAGGAAAATTTAAAAATTACCTCCCTTAAGTACCTTTCCTAGTTAGATTTTTTTCAGAAAAAGTGCTATCATTTTAAATCGGAGCGAAACTGCTGTTAGAAAAGTTGTTCACAGAAAAAAAATAGGCCATAATATATTCTAACTAATACCTACATTTCTTATATATTTTCCCGTTTTTTTTCAGTTTTTCAAATTTGATGAGAAAACTCTGGAGAAAATCGAAAAATGACTTCTTTTAAGTCTTTAAAGACTTTATTCCAACTTTTAATGATAACAATTTTCCTAAAAGAAAATTTCACTGGGTACTTTAGAAAGGCCATTTTTTGATTTCTCAAGAGTTCCCAGCAAATGTGAAAAACCGGGATAAAATATGGGAAAACCAGGAAAAACGTTGGAAAACTGAGAAAATCGGTACAACATTAAACAAATATTATTTAAGAAAATATATAAAGCCTATTTAATTATTTTACTATAAAATGGCATATATATTGTTGACAAAGTATCACTATCAACAGAACTCCGTTCAGAATCGTTTTTTAGAAAGCAATGGATAATTGTTGCTTAAAAGTATACATCAAATTAGTTATTATAGTGGCTCCATCCGTCTCCATTATCCTAGAATGTCTTTTTTTTATTTTATAACGCGTACAAATCATTTTTGTAGTGTTAAAACATTATTTTTAATAAGTCAGAACCATTTTGAGGAATGACTTTTAAACCCCTCTACTATTATTTCCCTTTAAATATTTTTTAAGTGATATTTTTAGAACTTTTTTGACGTTTTGATAGATCATATTATATGACTATCAAAATCGAATTCATAATATATCATATAACCTAAATTCTGAAAATGGCTGTCGTTAAATAAATGTTCATGTGTAAATTTTTTTTATAGACATTACTTAATTCGTAAAAATAAAATAGGAAACACCAGTCTAATTGAAAGGTTTAAAACCGGTACCCACCGAAACCGAAATTTTATATTTCTCAAAACCGAAACCGGAATCAGAACCGAATTTCTATATTTTTGAGAACCGAAACCGATAAAATCGTAAAGGATCCAACCCCTATTCCCAGGGTCTCCACGACTCTAAATCCGGCTCTGAGTATAATTTTGTCAAAATTTGTTTATATTTTTTAAAAGTAATTAATTATTTCTTCTTTTTTAGCTGTTTAGTGTTTTATGTTTCATTTTTTAAATTATGTTGTAATGGTGTAATGAATTCTACTTTAATGTATGATAATAACTATTGTAGATTATAAGTATAACTACATAGACTTTATTTCAATTAAAATTAAAACTATTGAAAACACCTATATTTTCTACCTAATAGGAACTTAATTGAAAATTTCAGCTATTGAAAGCCGTTGTCTTGTACTATACCTTGTCTACTATTCGTCACCGTGACGTTTATTCAATAATTTTGAAATAACCTTATGAAAATGAAAAAGGAGAAATATTATAACATGAGAAATTATCCAACGATATTTTGATATCCTTGTTTTGACTACACGCAACACGGTAAACTAAAGAATTTCATAATACCTTTGATTATATTTTATATTAACGTTGATTTTAACCTTTCCAATATTTCCCATCGAACAAAAATAAATGACTATAACTGCATGAAACGTGATATATAAATTCTTAGATAAACTGCATTTTTACTTAAACAAAAATACCATAAATCTATTAAATTTAATATTTAACTTTTTTTCATTTATTTTGACCTAGATGGATTTTAAAAATATAGCTAACGGTTCTAACGCAAATTTTTAAATTTATCGATTCCGGATGATAATATGTTTTTTAATAATAGTAATAATGATTTATTATGGTAGGTAAATACTCGTATAATGTTTCCCGAAAATAAATTCATCCCATCTGAACTTGGAGAGTTCGAAAAATTGTTTGTACTAACGTATATGTATGGCACGTACTCGTATATTAATCTATAGATACCATAAGATATAGTATATATGGATAGAAAACGCAATCACAATTAAGTAAAGTCTCTCTCTCTCTCTTTCTTTTTCTCTCTAATACCTACATGCTTTTGATGATGTTGTCATCACGACCTCAGTCAGAATATAATCAAGTCGATTATTACTTTTCACCTACAGCATATACATACACAAATATTTGCGGTGGAGTTCACTTTACCGCAACTGCACTATATCATTATGTATGGTTCCTATACCACAATACCTACTACGCTTAAGTAATTACAGCTACTATACAATACATTATTATATTTATTTAGGTAGGGATAGTAATTAAAAAGTTGTATTTCCAAAATAAATCAACAAGAATCTCTATATACAATATTTTTTTACACTTTGTCTACTACAAAAAAAGTTTTTATCGGTACTTATAAATCCAAGGTTAATAATATAACAGTAATAAGTTTAATAGTATAACAGAATTATGTATTAGACATTATACAAAACTGAACATATCTTCAATAAACGTCTGGAACGCACATGATTCGTAAAATAAATAATAAAAATAAATATATTTGTAAAACCATAGGATTCTTCGGCCCATTCAGAATTTAAAAGTCATCTGATTGATATAAAATAAGGATGGTGGATATCGTATGAAAAACAAATTGGTCCAATCATTTAAAATGGTTCATCAACACGCCACTAAATATATTGATTTTACTATAGTAAATCGTACATGAAGTTTTCTCTTCTTTTTTTTAGGGAGGAGAGAAGTTCTGAAAACAATAGTTATGCCAGAAATTTTGTTTAAATTTTCATGTTCAGTTTAAAAAAAAAAAATACCTAGAGGATCATTTTTTTAATTTTCTTTGAAGTTTTTAATAACTAAGAAAACCCTGGAAAAACATAAGGAAATTTACGGTAATAATGACTTCATTATTTTCGATATTTTTTTATAGTTGTAATTCGCTTAAAAATCACTTAAAACCTAAAATGTTCACAGAACATTTATATTGAAATTTTCTAGACGTGGTAAAATGTTCAAAAAATTCTGGAGATTTTTAAACTATAAGCATTTTAAATAATTGAATCGTGGTATTTCGCGTTTAGTGGCGCCGTACGATAAAGTTATAATGGTAGACAACTACCGGAGACACCACAAGGTAGTGGTTTAGAGGGGGTAAATTGAGCGGCACTTCTATTTTACAAAACAATTCATACATTTATAAGTGTGTCTTTGGTAATTTGTTTTAAAAAGTTACCAAACCATGCTCTGCTCTGAATTGTTTTTTATTAACAATTATCTTTGCTTACAGATATAAATTAAATAACTCTATCTCTATCTAACCTTCCCAACCTTCTACAACGGCAAACCTATCAACAGTATTTTTTCCCCCTGTTCTACTTGGGTAATTTTTTTTGACCGAGCAGAAATGATTGAAAATTTAACACGAGGTTTCTTATTTATCTGTCTGTATTACAAATAACAGTGTAGTATAGAGTATAGTGATTTAATTATTATAATTCCCCGTGACATTTCGTGGTAGCCGGTAGGTACACAATTTGTAAACCTAATTTTACAACAGAAATTAGTATTTAAATATTTAATTTTCATCAAAATATTTGTAATAACCTACCTTTACCGGTTTAAATATTAAGATCGGCATTTGTATGATAATACGGCATGTGAAGAGATTGATGGTGATGAAAACTACACGTTACCCGTGCTGCTCATCAACTAAAACTCATATACTCAAATAGTAATTATAAATTTAACGAACCATATATTTTAATAAAAGTACCAAGTATAATTTATGTACATAGCAGCTAAATATTAGTTGGATAAAAGCATACGAAATATCAATTTACATATCTATAATCGGTGGTATTGATTATTAGTTAGTGCTATCAAAAAAAAGACACGTTATACGACACAGATAATGTTCTTCTTAATGTGTTATCAACTTTTAATGACTCTACTATAAATACGGAGAGAATATCCCGCTCAAAACATTTTTTATAATCAAATTACAGGGAGTATCACGTCCTCTCAATATGATCCAAAATTATTTACAGAATCGTTACACATCATTAATATAGATCAAAAAAGACATAAGGCACATTGAAAAAAAAATATAACAAAATTATATCCAAAATTTAACAGCTGATGGTACGACATAGTTTGTAGAACAACCATCGAATAAACTTAATTTAATAAATTGGGTACAATTTCCCTAGTAATTATTTATCCCCGGTCAAATTTCGCTAGTGAATTTTTACCCTTAATAATTTACTTAAGAGGTATAATTTCTCTAGTAAGATACTTTATCTTGAGGGGAATTTAAAATATCACTAGGACACCAAAATGATTAAAAATAATCCGAAAATGTTTCTCTACTTAATTCTAAGCAGTCCAACGCCAATTATCAAGGTTAAGTATATCAATTTGTGATTATTAAATCGTATTGTGATTTATTTTACCAAATATATTTTTATTAATTTTAATCTGTTCGCAAATCAGGAAATCGTCCTGGTAGGTTTAACCTTACTCAGAATTCGATAACTAGACTCAAGGCAGACGGGTGCTCGGATCACCCGTCTGAGAAGCTGCAATATGGAATTCAAAATTTTCTGGTTATACGAACTTGATCACAAAAATAATCATCAGCACGGGCTTCTAGAATTCAAGTATTTTATATCATTGTAAGAGAATGCTGTGAAAGCCTACACATCGTCACATTGTGTATATTAAATTTTACTTTTTAATAAAATATGACAGCAGTGGGGTAGTATAATTTTCACACAGATCCTACACTGCTGTCGGTTCAAACAGAAAAAAACCTTCGACAAATACAATTTTAAAAAAAAAACCACATTGCACAAACGAGCGCAAATTTAAATTAAATCAATCATACATGCCGTACGTGATGTGCAAATAAATAAAAGTGCATATAACTATATGAGTTTTTATTTTATTTTATAACCAGCATTTTAATTTGGTTGAAAAGCTATCATTAATACAAACACAAATCATAATATTTTACTCAAAAAAAAACCGGTTTGATAGTTTAAAATTTGTATATGTTTACAGAACTCAAAAAAATTGTTAATCATGAATAGATAACAGATTAAAAATACGGAATAATAATCGTATTGTGAAACCGAATTATTTCTGGGTTAAAATATATGATATTACGTAAATTGCCATCACACCGGAAAAAAAATTTTAAAGCTTATATCATTGGTAAGTTGGAATATGATTCATAGCCAAATGTATTTATATTTTCGTAATCAGTATACTAATAAATAATTATAATAATTGTTTTGAATAGTTTTTTTTTTTTTTTGTTTATTGTCATTTAATTTCTTTGTTTTTGTTAAAAATATGTTTTCTTTTTTTTTGTACTCACACAAATAAATATCCACTGTATACATCTCGTATTATTTAACTTTATGTGTATAAACCACAGACTAAGACAAATAGTATTGCTAACAGCGGATCGGGGTTTCTAGAGAATAACTTAACCGTGTTATGCGATAACATCGGTTTTCATACAGATTAGTAAAATTAAAAACAGCTATTATTTAGAAACCATTCATCAGATATAAATATATGATACATTAAAATTTTCAGAAAAAAAATACTCACAGAATGGCTATCTTAACATTTTCCGAAAATAATAGAATCAAGTTATTTTTTTATTTTCTTAGTAAAAATAAAATGAATTCAAATATAAATAAAGTAAATAAATATAAAAATAAAATAAATTAATCAATTTGTCGCCTGGAGTATAATGATAAGTGTATTATACGACCGATTTCGAATTAAAAGTTCATCATCAGATGTATCACAGTAAAAATGTATAACGCGAGTCGCGTTTAAAATTTATCTCCGAAATTCATGTCGCGTCACTGGACCATAATGGGTATAACGCACAAAACACGGGTATATTTTAATAAAAAAACAATTTTGATAACACGCGTTTGAATCGGTAAATACGGTCGCTAACTGGCTAACAGAGAAAACCTATAGCAACAACATCGTAATAATAATAAAACATTATTACTATATATATATTTTTGAGTCGTAGTATTGTTTTTACAACACGGCGACGGATATGTTAAGGTCGTTTACCGTAATTGACCTTGGGACTGGGCCCGTATGCCGTTGACGAAAATGTTGATTGGGAACGAGACATGCGATCGCAATCTTTGGACTCGCCGACCGTCAATAAAGTACCGGCGTATTAAAGAATACGAGAATAGAACCGTACTTTCCTGCAAGTAATTAAACTGCAACAAAAGGTCCTTGGAAAAGTAATATTGTGGCCGATATAACCCGTGCGATAACTTTTGAGAAATATTCGTATGCACGTGATTACGGTATTGGGGAATTCTCATATAGCGGGGAAAATATAGGTATGTGTTTGTACGCGATTCAAACTAAATGAAAAAAAAAAAGAAATTATAAATCGTACCTATTTCAACGGAACGATGATGTTCTCCGTACCGCCAGGGGAATTAAAAGAGAAATAGAGTATTAATAAAATAATAAAAAAAAAAAATTATAATTTCCTGGCAAGGTCGCCATCTGAGACGTCCCGGTTCGGCCGGCCTTGTTTAGAGGACCGTTCCGAGCGCCCAGTTGACTACCCGTTTAGGCGCAAGGTCTCCAACCAAGAACCGAGGTTCGAAAACCATAGTCCTATGATTTTCGTAGATGTATCTGGCACCATGAACATTGGATTCATCGGGTGATACGGGAGAAAAGGTAAAATTACTTTAAGCCAAAATAGATAAACACGTGGTTTTTTGGGGGACATAAAGAATTATTTATTAAGTTAATAATCATTAAATAAAAATAAAGCCGAGTTGTGATAGAAAAGCCAATGGCATAAAAACTATCAACCAAGAGAAAATAAATAAATAGGTATGATTTTAACATAGGTACCTACATAGGTGCGTGTACACAAAATGATATATATATATATATATATAAACAACATATATTAAATATATATTTATAGAGGGTGACTGGGGCGTCAACCGTTCTTAAAACTTGTAGTCCGTACGCATGTATGGACATAATGGGAGCGTGCGGGCCGGGACTTACTGCTGGTTATTAATAACAATGAACTCACGTTCACGTGCGCGTAGATCGATACATATATATTCAGAGACGGACCTCCACGTGGAATTTCGTGGACACAAAGTAAATATTTTGGTAGACCCCAGCAGGGATATGATGTTTGCCGGATCACACATATTACAACCGGGAAGAGTGAAAGTTGAAAGCTTTTGTTCCAGATTGATCGGTCCGTGGTTATGGTGGCCCTACGGGTTAACCGGCGAGGTGCGTCCGAACAGGGATCGCGAGATGGAGAAATCGATCGGATTTTTTAAATACGCACAAGCATGTGGTTATGAAGCTGAGTGCCTAAAAGGGAATGCAAAAAATAAAGAAACAAAATGCGGGGGGAGGGGGGTTGGTTTGCCTGTTGCACATAGGATGTGGAACGCGGGGATTACTACACCGAGACGGACGCACAAACTTAATACACGACTTTAACATACACAACGCGGACCGTAGTACGCGTATACAAACGGGAAAATATTGTGCTGGGAAGTGCATTATACATGATATTGAACAAACGATTGTTCGAGAGAAAAAAAAAACATTTTAAACAAAGTATTTAAACGGGGGGATGACATTAACTAAACTAACTTAAGACTTCCTAACTAAACGGGGTATCGGCCAATTATTAAACTGCATATGTATTACCAATCATCTCGACTGAGAATGTCCACCCAGCGGACCAGATCGGGACTCACTCCATTAGTTCGTTTGAGGCACCGTCAGGACAGGAAACATACCAAGGTATACGACCTTTCTTATTGGCAAAAAATATGCGAACCCGCACAGTACGGGAGTGTTTTAGCAAAAAAAAAAACTGTATTAAGTGACCGCCTGATGACGAAGACTCGAGACGAGGTCTAGACACGAAGTGAAAAATGGACGAACAACAAACTAGGTAGCGGAGCGCCGAGACGTTTGTAACAAACGTCGCCGCGGGCCGACGTTTTGAGCGATAAGGGAAAACGCGATAGGATTGGCCGTTAACCTGTAATCAGGAATATAATATCATTGGAAATTACGAAAGATTGCGATCGCATAGACCTTTTCGCGAGGGGGGGGGGAGATTATTGATCACTATGGCATAACACATATCCGTCGCCGCGGGCGTTATATATTAACCGGTCGACTATATTGATTGTAGATACGTTTGTCCTACGATAACGGAAAATGGTCTAACCACTGTAAAACAACCATACTGCAGAAAGTCCTTTACGAGTCACGAAAAGTTTGTAGTGAAGTCCATTACTCGTTTGGTTCTTCCTGCGAACACACACTAATTCAAAACGACTCCACTCCGTCGGAATAAAATGGAGCAATGATCAATTTCTTCAATTTATTAATATTTATGATGAACTATGCCAAAAAAGTGCTGATAACAACTTTTAGATTCATCGTGTATCTCATCGGCGTTCTCATCATACTCATCCGATACATCGAGTGCGTGTGGTTCTGCTGGTGCGAAACGGCCCGCACCACTGTAACGCAACCCAACTACTTGCGTTCCAATCACTAAAAACATGTTCGAATGGCATGGGTGCGTGACTGGTAACATGAAAAAATATACACGAACAATACTATAATTGTTTATGATATTAAGAACAAAATCGATAAAATAAAACCGCAATTATTAATTTTCGTTGTCAACCAAAAAAAATATGTTTTTAACACACTTTTGATAAATATTAATTTCAAATTTTACAAATTTGTAATTGTTTTAAGTGAAAAAAAGTAAGTATACCCACTTCTTTAAGTAAAGAATAATCTATGACAAAGCGTTTGAATGTGCTCACTGACATTTTTGTAATTCTACAGAATAGTGATTTTTAATTTTAAACTGCCATTAGATTCTGTACTTTTACAGTTTTATCAAATATCCAATATCGGATAAATTATCTACTTAGTATGATATGATATCTGTGTATTATGCTATCGAAAATTATAATTTCACACAATTTTTAATAATATATTATCAAGACATATATATACACGGATATGATGATACACAATCAACGGTAATGAACAATACAATAAAAACTAATTAGTGACAACTGACTAATAACGTATGACATATTGTATTATTATAAAATGTTCAATATTGCTTGTATGTTCGACCTATATTGCTAATAAGACCATAACAAGTTTTCATCTAATTTTTAATGCAGTAGTCAGAAGAAAGTTGTGAACACTACAAAGAAAATGAAAACATAATTAATACAATAAACAACAAATAGTTGATTATTGATTATGAAGTGAAAAGTGATGTTACTGTAGCGATGGAAAAAACACAAAGATGCATCGATGGTAAGGAAGTCGATGTATTATCACTTATCCGTGTTATACATATTTTCACTTAAAACCATAGATGATAGATTTGGACAGTATGATAAATTTATATAAATGTATATGTAATATTATTATTTATTTTAAAATACACTGTACCGGGTTCACACTTCAAATATTTTAAATAACTCAAAAAATTCAAATATGTGGTTAACGGATTGATAAAAAAAATTCGATATCATCATATAAAACTGTTTAATTTGACCAATTACTACCTAGTTATAAATTACATTTATTTCGATATAATAATTATCATTTGACAGCTAGTATTTTATAACATTTTTAAAGAACAAAATAAACCATAATACAAGAGAATAATATTAACAGCTTCTTTAAATTGAAAAACAATGTTAGAAAAAAAAAACGATTAACCGAAAAGAATTATTCTGTTTTGAGTCCCTGATTTAAAATGTATTCAATTTATGCAATTAAAATATACCAATAATAAAAAATTTTACTATTTTATATGACGTAATAGCAAGTGCATATAAAGAATATTATAAAATTTCAAAATAACACTCGAAATAGTTGATTTTTTTTTATCACCTGTTTATAAAATAACACTTCACGACAAAATAATTTACCTTTTCGAGGTTAGACTAAGTATTTGTTTTAAGCAGGTATGTATTCATTTCAAATTATAAATCCTTTAATTTGTTTCAGTCGCAATGCATTTAATTAAGCTGATAACGTCATTATTATATTTTATGTTCACCTCACTAAGGCGAAAATTTCGTATTTATCCCAACTAACGAAAAGTCTTCCAAACAGCCATTACGACTTCGTGTAAACGCAGACGAATGAAATAATACTATTCAAATATGGTCAGATTAATTGATACTAAAAAAGATATATGATAGTTACACTGAGTATAATATTATGAAATTCAATTAGGTTTTTATTGAGTTTAATATTATAATATTACTTTATATTATCAAGCTAAGCTAAGCTAAGCTTGGCATACTTGGCCATTGCAAGCCAAATCTTCTCATATTTTATTAAAAATTAGAAATTGTTTTAAGCTTATAAAAAACTATAAGGAAAATAAAGAAATATCCTCTTCCCTAAAAAAACTGCATCATAATAAAACCAACACATTCATCGCTATACGCCCAAAATCTAATGATATAATAACTCCTTTAATACCTTTAATATTTATGGAAAATCTAATTTCCCTCCCTTCCATAATATTCAAGTAGCATCATTTATAATCTATTTAAAATTGGTTTTTGAACAAAAACATTTAGGCCCCAAATTATGGTTTAACTGAGTTGTTTCTAGCTGCAACATTGCCTATTTATAAATTAAAAAGATAAAAAAAAAAAACTACTTTTCAACTATTTATTAAAAATTGTTTTGAGTATATATATTATACGAAAATAATTAGAATTACTATAATTATAATGTTTTGTTTCCTTATCACTGTTTCAATACCGTCAGGTTATGTTTTCATTTTACATTTTTTCAGCTTATAGCATTATAATCGATGGAAATGCAAAAAAAAGAAATATGACGATTATAGACGATTATTCAATTGGAAATCATTAATTTTTGTCACGTACAAAGCGCGATAAGTATTATTGCTTTACTATTACTAGATTTTATATTATTGTTACAAAAATATTACAATTTATCGGTAGTGTTACGCCGTACATAATACGTTGAAGGAAACTATCGTAAAACACAACAAAATAAATGTTAATAGTTTATGACTAAGCGATTTAAACGATTGATTTACAGTGTAATCAATATAATGTAAGATACTCATTATCTCGGAAGAAAACAACAAACAAAAATAAAAATTATAAAGTCAATTTTTTTTCGAACTCTAAATTATCGCAGGTTCGGTTGTCGTAGTTGGGCTGCGTGAGTGGATATCGCACGGACGGGAGAAATAAAATCGAAGAAAACCGGAAAAAAACCCACTCCTACCCAATCATAATAGATTTTTTTTTTTTTTTTTTATTTAACGAAATACGGCGTATGAAAAGCAAAAAACTTATATATATTACAGAAACATTAATAAAAAAAAAAATCCAGTTAATCGAAATCCGGCGTGAAACACGCGTGTCGCCGGCGTTTGTTTGACGGGACGGAATGCGTTTGTACAACATACGCAAAGACAAATCGGTTTTTTGTATACATCTCGGTATACATTCAACTTGGAGGGCGAGCAAAAAAAAAAAAATTAATATATATATACCTTCACGATATCATTGCCATAAAACGTTTCCAAATACCCTCTAAATATATTTATATATATAATTGTATAAAATTGGACCACGGAGGTGATGGTCAAAAGAGCGAAAACAGCCAAGGCGATACATTCCACGCATATGTTATTGTATACAGATAATCAAACTACGAATATTAAAGGAAACACAAGAGAGCCACCAGTATATTTATAATATTTCAGGAATATACGCAATAACCAGTGATCAGCAAAGAAACTAAAATTATGTGTAGTAGAAAAACATGGACGTTAAACGTAAAATAATAAAATATACTTTAGGTTTCGCTACACACAGAATCTAAAAACTATTCTTTCATTGATTTATCCGATTGGTAGTTCTTTCAAATTTTAAATCCATTATTTTATGCCGTGATCTGTGTTGAATTTCGGTAAACGGCAACTTTCCAACAATTTCATCTCTCGTTCAGTTAAGTTTTGGAAGATAGGGTCATCCAGAACCGCAAATTCAGCCGGTCCACTCATATAATCGTTCCACAGCCAACTAACGATCGATCGTAGTGTTAATGACCACGATAGAGATTATCCGTTCATTAGAGAACCAATATTATAATGCCAACACGTCTACCTAAACAAACAAACTGTCGACGTCAAAATGGACATTACCGATTTCGCGGGAAACCACGGGGCCTAATGCGCCTATGACATTCTTTCTCTTTATGACGACCACCAGGTGGATAATAAAGATATTTTTTTTTTAGTGATTATGCGTTGAACATAAACATTTTTTTGATATAAATGACCACATAAAATTTTATTGAAAAAATGTAATATTAACACACATATTATTATGTACTAGACACTAATATAAGGAAAACACGGTATGTCATCCTATATATTTATGGCAAATTTGTTATCACACAATATGCTATCCTGCATCT
The DNA here is from genome assembly GCA_902439185.1 of Cinara cedri. Taxonomy (NCBI): domain Eukaryota; kingdom Metazoa; phylum Arthropoda; class Insecta; order Hemiptera; family Aphididae; genus Cinara; species Cinara cedri. Next base: position 246,777 of record CABPRJ010000506.1, on the reverse strand, counting down.
AGAATTATGGAGCAAACATCATAATTATTAAAAAAAATTGTAGTTAATTATTACGATAGCGATCTTACTTTCATGATAGCAACTAACACGTAAAACTATCATCGGGTGACTACGTCTTAACGCATAACAGGTGATTTATTTAAGTGGGTACATTCATTATCTCAGAGAGTAGCTGACGAGATATTCCACTTTTAAAGGAGAGAAGTGAAGTATCATTTACCCCCAGAAATAAAGGTGACAAAAAAAACACAAATATTTAATATAGGTTGCCGTTTAAAAATCAAAATTAGGTAGTTTTTTTACTTCCAAAAGTACGGGTAACAAAATTAACACGAATATAATATTACGGAGCAGCTTGTTTCTTAAATGTTCTTAAAGAAATTCCGGAAAAAGTTAATACTTTCCGAGATTATAAGTGTACCCACTTAAATAAATCACCTGGTATACTATCTGAAAGTGAAACTTATTATTCGCTCTTTTTATAGTTTTATATTATATGAATAATATTGTTGATACTGTTTTTTAGGGCACTTACTCAGAAAAATTTCCCCGAAAAAAAAGCATGAAACAAATTTTAAAAAACAAATGTGCATACATTGTACGACGAGTAGCCATTGTTGTTAATGAAAATGTGGGAAGATAGAGAGGCAAGTTAAAGTATATCTATACGCAACGGCTAATCATTGCTAACGAAAAAACGACTCTGAACAGAGTTATACATGTTTTAAAAGCCCGAAATATTTACGATTTGAAAATAATACATTTCATAAATATTCTGGTTTTTCCTATATTATTTCCAGGTTTTTCACGTTTATTATGAAAACCCTTCAAAATCAAAAAAATGATTATTATAAAGTACCATAAAGGTAAGTTTATGTTATGTTAAAGTAGCCACAAAAATGTCCTATTAAAAAAGTACTACACTTGAAAATCAGAGTGAAATTTCTGGTAGAAAATTTGTTTACGGGAATAAACAAAAAAAAAAAACATAATTGTAAAACCAACACATTCCTCGCTGCACTCAGAATCTAAAAGCCAAATGGTATTGGTGTTAAAAGATCCTCCCTCTATTGGTTTTAATACTACACAAATAATTATCACTAACTCATTTTTATATTCCCATCGTAGCAAGGGAGCTATTAGTTTTACTAAGATATTTATTTATTTTTTTCTTTTAGTCTGTGAACACTTTTTTTCCTAGTAAACTTACTCCAATTTGTACGTGTACAATCTTTTCTGAAAACTCAATTTGTATAGATGGTACTTTAAAAAAGTCATTTTTTGATTTTCGACGCCATTTTTTGTAAATAAACACACTTCAGTGAGAAAAAACGTAGGAAAATGTACAATTCCACTATTTCATTATTTTATAAAAACACGGACGAAGTTTTCTACCAGAAAAAATAATTTAATCGAAAAATCACAAGATTCCTTTTTTGTTTCCTTTTTAATTTCTCATGATATCATTGCCAAAACTTTTGAGCCACTTTTGAGCTTTAAAGGAATTTAATTTTTAAGAGTGTTTTTGCTTAAATTCGGTTATAAATAAACGTAGAGAATTAAAACTTGATAATAATACTGATATTGGACTTATCTAGACGTGGTCAAATTTTCAAGATTATATCGGGCGACTTTTTTTTTTCAATAAGCGTTTTGAAATCAAATTTAAACGAAAATCTTAAAAAAATTACTTCACTTCAAATTGGGTATTACCGAACTGCACTCGGAATCGTCTTTCGTCAAGCAGTGGTTTATCACTGGTTTAATGTATATAACTCACAAAAAATGGGTATATTTTAATAAAAAAACAATCTTGATAACACACGTTTGAATCGATAAATAAGGTCGCTAACTGGCTATCAGAGAAAACCTATAACAACAACATCGTACTAATAATAAAACATAACCATATACATTTTTAAGTCGTAGTATTATTTTTACAACACAAAAAAATAATTATTTTTTAACGTTATATTTACCTAGTTTTTGTTAAATAATTTTTGAAGTATTTAACTAATTACAAGTATGACTAACAACTGTGAAAAAACCACAATACAAAAAATTCTTTACGGGGCACGACAAGTATGTCGTGAAATACAATACTCGTTTGCTTCTTCCTGCGAACATACACAAATCCTAAACGACTCCATTCCGTCGGAATACAATGGATCAATGATCAATTTCTTAAACTTATTATTAATGATGATGAACCATATAAAAAAAGTTCTAATGACAATTTATACATTTATCGTGTATCTCATCGGAGTTTTTATCATACCCATCCGAAGCATCGAGTACGTGTGGTTCCGCTGGTGCAAAACCATCAACACCACTGCAACGCAACCCAACTGCTTGCATCCAAACCACAAAAACCATATTCGAATGGCATGGATGCAATTCACGGTTGACATGTTTATCACGATGTGCTTTAACATGATCATCATGAACGTCATCTTCATACCTATTTATTATGTTATAGCCTACCAACTCCAGCTGTTTCTTTTGGTGTTTGGATGAACGTAAATGGATGTAAGGAGAAAGTAAATCAAAAATATGTATTAAATTCGGAAATCCCGAAATTTGATGTAATTTGATAAATGTTTTAATTGGTTCAATTGGTTTAATTTGGGTAAATCGCCGATTATTTTGTAGTAATACAAAAAATAGGAAATTTTAAATAATAAGGGTAGGTTGGTTGGTAACTGTGACACAATATGTAGTAATGTAATAAATAAATCACGAGTGATTATAGCTGCTAAAAGTTGGAGCTAGCTATATTTAGTACTGTATTGCCTTCTCCAGGGGTTTATTACCTACTCCGTGGACCTGCTCCGATTATTCGAATCGTTGAACACATATGTGTCATGCCCATAATTGGCGGCGATTGACGCTAACTGTTCGTCCGTTCACCAATAATCTGGCAATTCGTTTGGGCCTACCAATTCTAATATCTCGGATATTGAAGTTATTCTTTTCATTTTATTATCATATATGGCATTAAAAACCTCATATAAGCCGCAGTTGCCGTCTGCGAGCACGTTTTCACCCGGTTTATATTTCAAAAATATTTTACGCGCGTTAGTAATATCTATACTATAGATAAAAACACGGACAGTATAGATTCTATACTGTCCGTGTTTTTATCGTCAAGTGATCAATTATTATCGGGAATGTACCTATTTACTACTATCGCATTGAGTTTTTTTGCTTCTGAATTTTATATAATTTGATTATTTTTGTAGTAATAAATATATATTTTAAGATTTGAATTTTGAAATTCTGACTGTATTAATTGCTTGATGGCCGTCAGATCACGGGTAGACTTTTAATAGACGAAAAAACCTAAGGAAATTATCGCAAACGGATGTTAAAAACATTACAATAAAGTGCTTAATTAATTTGAATAAAATTATACATTTGTATATGAACATTTATTAAATATTTATAAACCTAATATTAATAAATATTTAACTACAGATATTTAAAAATATTTTCATTATACAATAAAATACAATATTTCTTTTCAGAACAATATAAAACATACCATAAATATTTACTTAAGAATATTGCATTTTAAAATTTGGATAACTTTGAATAAATATTTAATTTAAAATCATAAATAAATATTTTCCAAATGTTCATCATTGTAAAATGTTGTGTGGGCACCTACTGTTTATCATATCCAACTTACCTAATTTATTATGGGGAGAAATTTTGAGTAAATATTTTATCATATACAATGAATATTAACTCACACTACCTACGTAATGTACTGTCAAATTATTATATATTATGAAAACAATAAATGTAATTACGACAGCTGCATTATATGATTGATAGGGCTTTTTATCATCGAGAACCAGTGTCTTTAATAACTATATTTTCTTTTAATAACCATATAAAAGCCACCAACTACTTAAAAAGACTACAAAGAAAAATTGGATAGGCGTCTGGAATATCTACTTTAGAAAACTACAAATATTTATCACTTATGAGGAAAAATAATAAAACCCACTTATTACCTTAAACTTTCAACATCTTTTAGTCAAAATATTATCGCTGCAGAAGTTTTGATTTATTTATTCTTAAAAATATTTTCTTAGATTTAAATTCGTTAATGACTTTGGTCGTTAAACTGCGAACCGCGCATTACCAAATTCGCAATAATTAACTTTTTAGCTATTTTAGGTATAACGAATTTTCCTTGCATATATTATAACATGTATACCAAATATAAACCGTTTTTATAAACAAAACACGACTCGTGATACCAATTTAATATTTGCTCTCCTAAAACCGGGTTGCGTATAATCAAAGCCTCTATAGTCCCATCGCCGAGTTCAAATATGCTGCTATCATTGGTTAGTTTGAGGACATTAACTATTTTAAACAGGCACCTTATCATTACAATGCCCTAGCTGTGTCGGTGTCTTAATGGGTTAACATGGTATCCATGAATTCGATGTAACCCAACCTGACATTATTTGTGATTTTTTTTTCGTTTTTGTCGCCTTAAACACATAATGGGCCCTACTGAATATTTTATATGAGCCAGACGCACCCTGATCTCCCCTTAGCTACATATTAGTCACGCTATGTGTGTATATGTGCAGCTCGGTCACAAGTGTTTGGGAACGCCGCGCAGATTCTGATGAATTACATAGTGGTGTAGTGTATGTAGGTATGCGTGTAGGTTAGTGTGTACTTAATAACTATGGAAAAAGGTAACTAATTTAAATGGTTAAACTCTAATTTAATGGTGAGACGGTTGTATATTAGCCGATGTTGCTATGTAATTAAATGACTGCCATTTTGGTCCAACAATTATAATACAAAAATATACAAGAAAAACTCACAGCAACGCGTATATGTAAAATAATAATATTATAAGGTAAAAAATAATAAGTGCAAATATTGCCTATTTGGTACAAAAAATAGATTGGTAAAATAGTTAAACGATAATAAATAAATAATACAAACTCACGTATCTCTTTATATAGAGAGTAGCCTGGCTGCTTTGCACCTATGCCTAAATAATTTAATCACGCACACTTAAAAACTATAAACAATTTACAATAGAATGGGAACGGCTTTTATTTAAAAAATGGTTTTTTTAAACTACAATTTAAACAACTTGAAATTTCAGAAAATTTTCTACACGTAAAAATCGGAGCAAGTTTACTAGGAAAAAACGTGTCCACAGACTAAAAAGAAAGAAGAAGAAAAAGAAGAAAAAAATAAACAGCATTATAAAACCAATAGCTCCCTCGCTACGCTCGAAATCTAAAACACAAACCATAATAAAACCATACATTCCTCACTTCGCTCAGAATCTAAATATCAATGTTACCTTGTTATTAAAAATATTACCTACTAGAAGAAAAAAATATTTCAAAATTTATATCATCTAATGTACTGGGTTGAAATATCTACTAAAGTAATCTGAACTTTGATTAACTATATCAATATAATATTTCAAAATAAGTTTTATAAATTCATCGACACGTAGGTATTTAAAGTAACTAAATACAATTTTGTAGGTATTACACAACATGCACTTTGCTGCAGTTTTAAAACAATTACCTGTACCTACAATAATTACTTTGCTAAAAACTTAACGTTAACGCAGTACTGATATTAAAGTATGCACGCACGTTTTAAACGTATTTACAAAAAAACAGTCTAACTCAAAAAGTATGAAAGTGAATTTGAATTCAATTGTTGCATATTAAAATCAATGTTATGAAATGATTATACTATAAATATAACAAGCAAAGAAAATACCACACTTCGTACGTACTTGTGTTTCTATATAATATACATAATAGATAATATTAGGTGTCTACTACATAAATGTGTGATGCATAATATTGTAGTACATCATCTTAACATAAATCAAATTTAAATATAATTAAATTAAGAATCATATAATTACTGACAAATTATCATTTACTATACCATTCTGTAGACATGAAAATATAAACAAATTAACGTTAAACAATACATATAATATAATTGTCCTTATTTTAGATTCAGAGCATAGTAAGAGAATGAAAATTGTATCTAATTGGTGCACTAGAGAGGTCATTTTTTGATTTTCCAAGTGGTTTTCAAAATAACTAAAATACTGGAAATACTGGAAACAAAATTATACGGAAAACTGCAAATATTTACGGCACGCCGCAACGTAACCGATTTTATTGTCTTTAATTTTTGAAAACTATATTTTCTATCAACCCTATGGTTTTTGCTTCGTTAATGAGAGCTGCGGTGCTCTGTTCCACACTCTCTCCATCGTCACTAACTATAATATAATATAGTTATATTCAAATCATCAGCAAAACCTAAAATACCAATCTTCATTGTGCCGACGTCAATATAATCTTAATCTCCTTGTTCTTCCGTTTCCTTTTTCCGTTTGGGTTATCCGTTTCTCTAGTTCGAGGCTTTGTTGGTGGTTTCTTAACAACGGTTTTTTACGATGTAGGGTTGTTAGCCCTATGATCAACTCTCCATACCTTGAAGAGGAGGAGCTCGGGGCCCCGGTTTCACTAGATCCGTAACACAATTGCTGTTTTTCCCCTGGGGGCTAAAAACATGTATAACCGAACTTCACTCCGAATCGTTTTTCGTTAGCAATGGTTTATCGTAACCAACAGATATAAATTAATTAATTTTATTTATCCTACTTTCTCAACTCCCGCCTAAAACTATGTCACATTCATCCCCAGTATCAGCTCTTGTTTTCTTTTTCTTTTTAACTATCAAGTAGACACCGAGATGGTGTACTATGGATAGCTTTTATAAATTACGCCAGACAGAATTATTATACTGATTCTATTTAGTTTTAAAATCTAGACTTTCATTATTATATCATTTGTGTTACTATTTTTTTTCTCTTTATTTGCTATTCAAATATTCTTTTTATTTACGTATCTTTATATTAATTACATCTAGATTTTTGATCATTTAAAGGTTCTAATTGTACATATATTAGATTTTATGTATTTTATTTAATGTTAAAAGTCCCCCCCCCCCTTAATTTAGATATTGCTAATAATCCTTAATACAAAAATATCTATTTAAATATCTAAAAAGTCCTTTATACTTTTTTAAATTTCCTCTATACGATAACCAAAACACTTGGCAAATATTTAATAAAACTCCTATATCAACTATGAACATTATAATACAAGAAAAGGCTTCGTTAATAGTTTCTTGTCATGTGCCAGTTAGTTTTCGCACATCGCACGGTATCTAAAACATCCCATCATATAACTTTGCTTTGATGTAAACAAAGTAACGACTATTATTACAATAGTAGGATAATATTATTATGCTTTGAACCGAGAAACCGTTATTAAGAAAACAAAAGCAAAAAAAAAAAACAGAATTATAATTCAGTAATATTCAATAATAAATAAATACGTGAACGTAGATACCTAGGTATGGAATTCATAATATAACCTAATTATATGTTCAAACTTTAACTCAAGATTTGTTTGACTTAGTATAATACATTCATGAGAATTTTAAAACTTTAATGACGGAAATAAAATGAATAAAAAAAAAATCTCTTCATTCTTACTTTAATAATACGATTGAGCAATTGTATTATTATACCTATTAAAAATGTAAATATATAAATATGAATTTATTAGCACGATAAGAAAAGAAATTATGAGAGATTTTTTCCGGTCACGATAAATAACATGATTATTCATTAACGATATACTTACGTCAACAAATGTGTTTATCTATTAGGTAGCTGTTAGCAGGGCCATTAGACCACTTACAAAAAAAAACATAATATTTATAACACTAAACTGTGTACAAAATATTTGTGGTAAATAATAAATTTAAAAATGTAGTATCAACAAAAAAAATTATTAATCTAAACCTATAAAGTAGATATATTAATTTTCGTTGTTATTATAGGTTATGAGGTCGATAGACATGTTTAATACTTTACTAAAATACCAGTTACCAGTTAATGAAGTGAACTACATTTTGCCCATTTTATGAAATGAAAAAATTCACATATGGGATGTAACATCAACATTGTTTAACAAATAGTTTAGTTATTTACAAATAAATCCTGATTTCCAAAACTGAATAAGCTGATATAAAATCAATATTTCTTTGTAATACTGAAGAAGTATGTAGTATCTTTTGTAGTATTTCTTTAATATCCCTTTTTAATAGTTCATATAAATATTTTAACTTAAATGGTTTTAATTTATTTTCAGAAAATATGATACAAAACAAAATTTAAAATAGAAATTGCCAAAATGAATAATTAGTATTTTGATATTTTCGATGTAATTAATTATTTAGCAACATACTTAATTAATAATTAAGTAAAACACAATCATTATTTTTAATAATGTAACACATTATTATTTTTAAATTTTTCAACAAAGAATTACAAAAACAAAATGTAACTACAAAACATAATTATTATAAAAAAATATTTTTAAAAATGTTTTGATAGTAATACTTAACTAAGTAGCCAGGTATTACCATATTTTATTTTGTTTACAGAGCTTTCAATTTTTTCAAACATTTTCTAACAATGTCCATGTCAACGTTATTGGTTGTGTTTTTAAACTTGAATGTCAAGTGTAATATTGTTGGTCATGTACTTAGCACCAAAAAATTTAAAAGTTGAAGAACTTTTTTAATTTTTTCCAACAATATGTAGCAAGTCAGAGTAGACATTTTTGGAATGTTTTTTTTAAATTTTTGTGAATATTTTGGAGTTAGCTTCACATACTTGATATCAACAAATCAAAAAGTCCCAGAAATGTTGACAGTAACATTAAAAAAAGAAATCTGAAAATTAATTTGTAAAAGTTATAAATACGAAATTGGACCTGTAAATTATAAACCGTGTGTAGGTAAGTGACAATTTACAGAGCTATAAGCATTAGGGAGCTTTCTAACAACATCCAACCACGTTATTTACAGATCTGGAACTGCGCCAATAATTCTGTAAGTCGCTACAGAATGTTTATGAAATCCGTTCTTTAATAAATAATTATTTAAACGTGTTAAAGTATTCTTTGAATAGTATAATACTGTTACATTGATTGATCAATAACTCTGGTTTATTATATAATGATAATTATTATTTCTCTTTGAAAATGACTTAATAGTCATTCTGTTATAGTCAACCTAAATATAAAGAGTTTTGCATTTTATAGAAGGATTAGAAAAATTAAATCGACATAACAGAAGCCGTTTTGCGTATTATCCTCAATGCACCAGCAAGACAAAATTTTCTACCAAAATCCACCCCTAATGTTTACGATCGGAGCAAGATTTCAGGTAGAAAAATGGTTTTAGATAGACAAAAACACATATCGCTTCGTTCAGAATCTAAAACAATCCAAAAATGTTGTTTATTATTTTTTACGAATCCAACTCATAATATATTATTAGGTATTATGTTTATTTTTTTAATTTTAATATGCCAATATTAAGTATTAACGAAAACATAACATATTGCGGCATAACGAAATAAATATAAGAGTTATTATTTAAATAAACAGATAACGAGCCATAAATATTATAGTTCACAATAAAAAGTTATTAAAAATGGCTAAACTATACTCGGCAACATGTGGTATTTTAGCTTAAGGCATTATGGGGATCTAGAATAGGCTTTGGCGTTAGAACAACGCAACGCACAAGGATATAATATTCACTTGGCCGTTTGGTTAATAAAACTAATTACAACCGTGTTCGTTCACGGTAGCACGACAGTAGATACTTATAGTTTCCCATAACGCCATCTGGTACTTATTCTCTACAGAAAAATATGTGCACGTGCAGATTTTAGTTTTTCAGCAAAACATTTTGGGCATTATCATGTTACAGTTTAGTGTATTCCTGAGAAAAAATAATAAACAATCAAAATTATTGGTTTGTTAAATTTATTAAGATTAAGTATTGTCGGTCGTCAGCAAAGGAAGAGTCGGTGACGTGACAGTGACGGTGTGAATAGATGTCCTACGCTGCTTTGTGGCCATATCAAGCGCGAGCAATCAAACAAGGAAATGATAAGGAGAATATGTCTCCCATCTTTACCATATTTTTCTTAAACATTTATAACAATATATACATGGCAATTTTTAAACACTCTCGCCCTATTTTTATAGTAAAATTATGCATAAATTTAAAATCTAATTTTTGGAATTTTTAGTGTAGCGACAGAAGTTATTTTCGAAACGTAGATTTTTCACAACAAAGAAGTGTCCTGTGTCAATACCAACGTTGATTTTTCGAATAATAAACTAAATGTTTTTATACAAATTGTCAATTAAATATTGTTTCTAAAAATGTTGACATATTTCAATCAAAATTTGAATGGAAAATATCTGAGTTATTCTACGTTAAATAGTGAAGAACTGCATGATTTAAAACAAGACATTTTCTACACACGATTCCAACGAAACAGTCAGTATCTTATCTTCATAAAGAACTGTTATTCTTAGTATTTAAAGCAGAATAACTCAGAACATTTTCATTTAAATTTCAATTAAAATACGATAAAATTTATTGAAATAAAAACTTCAAAACTATTTTGTTGCAGGTACAGTAAATGTACAGCACAAAAATTATATTTCATAATTTAAACCCCTTTTTTCCTCCAGCACTACAAGTTTCGCTACATAATATTATGTAAAATACGTGTATAATAATGGAAAAAAAAATTAATGCTTACACTTATACTCCAACCACTTATGAAAATGATCCAATAAATTAGTTTTAACCGTTTTAATAAAAAAATTCCCTTCAACAATTTTTTTTTTTGGAAATTTAAACCCGTTTTTTCCTACAACACCACAACTTTAAAATATGAAATAAAAATGTTTAGCTGTATATTTCCAATTTAAATGATCAAAAATAATTTTTTATGAAGTTTTTTAAAGTGTTTGAAATATAAAAGTATAAAAATGTATTTGTTTTCCTATTCTTATACGTATTATAGGTATACACGCACCTTGTGGTGCTGAAGAAAAAAAAGGGATTTAAATTTTCAAAAACCACAAAAACCACTAATGACCTTAACAAATATTTATAATTATAATAATTTTTTTTTTTCGAGTTACCTAACTGATTAACCATAAGTTCACCCACCGCAAACAATCTGTCCCAGTAAATGTATACGTTATAAGTATATCGTGCATTTCGAAATATTAAAACTCATAAGTGGTAGGTATTAATAACGGTTTTGTCAAGTATAAATAGCCGTAACATAACTTATAACCGTAATCAATACTATTGTAATAGTTGCCATTCTGTGTTCTTCGTTTGACAAACAATATAATATTACAGTATCTATAGTTTATAATAAAATTTTATGACAATTAATTATTGATAAAATGCAGATAAGTATACTTCAGGTAAGCCAGTTACGAATATAACAATACCTTTTAATTTTTATAGGCACTGTTACATGTTGCACAATCTTATGTCTATAAAAACATTTTGTTTCTAGTTTTGAAATTGTAATTTAATTTTTTTTTTTTGTATAAATGTAACTATACAAATATTAACACCTATATTTATAATAATATAACACCAATACAAAATATATGCGTACCAATAAATATACATATCGAACATATACTGTATACTCTCATAAATACATAATTAACAAATTAACTATTAACCTCATATTCAAAACAAATCTATCACCCCCTTTACTTTTTATTTTACTACAAGTATAAATGAACGCCATCGTTTCTAATATTTCGGATTCACTGCATGTATTTCTAAATATAAGTCATAACTATATAATAAGTTACCTACATTTAAATTTAAATTATATTACTTCGATAAAGTAAATTTATTCAACTGAATACGTACCTGAATAAGGAGTCAATTAGCTTTTTTTGCCGTTTCTGTCCATCTATATCATTATATAGCAATATAGCAAACATGTGTTTTCGGAGTTTTAACATTTCTTACCTACCTACTCAGACTCCAATAATCTTCAAACAAAAATTTGATCACCGAATTAAAAACAGTATTTACTATGTTTTCATAGCAGAATTTTTATATTTTCAATATCAAGTTTTATATGTACTAAGATAAAATAAACGTGTTTATTAAAATTTCCATATACGAATATATATTATATGAAAATTCAATTTCAAAAAATCCCTATCTGTAAGCAAACCATAAATGTGGTCGTCTTTGATTTGGTGAAATAACTTTTGTTTTATTTCTATTTAAACTTCTATAAACTATTTATACCTACTCAAAATCTAACTACTACGCCACTTCATCAGATAGGTATCATATATGATATTGAATCTTACTAATATTTAAACACTTTCATCTTTTATTTAACTGTATAAATGATTATAGTGAAGATTTCTGAGGGTATAGTGCACTGTAGTCTGTAATACAATTATTCTATTATTTTCAATAGCATGAAGGTATTATTTTATGAACGTTTGTTTTGCCGTATTTTAGATCACTGTGGTCGCTCTAGGCGCATTGACGACACTAACAAAGGCCAACTACCAAGCCACCTCATTTGCCTATTACCATCCTATATTCCACCACACAGAACACCACGGACACGATTATTACGTACGTATAAACTGTGATTTTTCTAATATACGATACCGTAACTATATGTAATACCTACGAAAATTCTATAGCAATTGGTTAGCGGTGTACGTGTACCTATTGTTTAATCATTATAATATTTTATTGATAATCGTTTTCAAATATGAATTGTGAGTTGCATATTATTATGACATGTTCTTTGGATGTGTGAGGTACGTTAATTTTTATCCTGATCTGCGTTTACCTGAATTTGTAACGCGATCGGACCAATCCAACAATAGTAAAAAGATAAATAAGCATATGAGTAGGATAATATACTTTAGAGTTAGAGAGTGTAATTAATTTTTAAATCCTATTACCATAAAATGTTTATGGGAGAAAAATATTTTGGAAGCCTAGTTTCCATGATGGTCGTCTTTCCAATAGTATAAATTTCTTGAAAGTTTGTTAGAGTTGTTCGATATTTGGAACACTCAATTGTTGGTAAATCAAATCTCCTCCCCCTCGAAGTATTTCGCCACTTAAAGTACTGTTAAGATTTAGGGGTCTATTCAAAGTCCAGTCCTGCAAGTTCCAGCGACTTAATCGTAATATGTATGTGTAACTTGTGTTTGTAACTGGTTTTTCTATACGGATTTGTCTACACCGCCGCAGTCACCACCTAAGTACGAGTTCAAGTACGGCGTCCACGATCAGCACACAAAGGACGAGAAAAACCAGTGGGAGAAACGACACGGAGACGTCGTGCATGGCGGCTACAGCTTTGTTCAACCAGACGGCCGCGTTCGGAAGGTGACCTACACGGCCGACAAGCACAACGGGTTCAACGCGCACGTCCACTACGAACACCACGCGAAACATCCCCAACATTACGGTGAACATCATGATTCATGAACTTCTCCGATAGCGGCCGATTTTTATGATGCTGTTCCAAGTTCTATTCAAATGTATGATAAAATTCGTTGAAAACCCTATGTTAGAATTAATAAAATGTTCAATTTTAATTAATCAAAAAATATTTAACCGAATTACGCTAAGATTTCCGTTTACAATGATATAGGTATCGTTTGCATACAATTTATATACATTATACATAAAATATATATTAAATAACTCAATATATTATCCTACGTATTCAATTATTGTCCACCAACAAAAATACCCATCGAACTTAGAATAAAAGCTTTTTTTTTCTTATAGTCCATATTCTTATAGTTTTTTTCTTATTGCACCTAATATCAAATTTAATCCGAAAACAATGTATTTCATTTAAATGGTAACATAACATTTGTCTGATATTAAAATATGGTTTAAATCATTTTCAATACGAAAATTACATTATTTTTTGTTGATTATGAGTTACCTTGGCGACACTGATAAAAATAAAATAATTATTATTTGAAAAATAAATATATTACCGAGAAACAACGGTTAACTGTGATGTGGTCGGAGATGGAAACGGGGAACACGTGGAGTTAAAGGATCATGGAGAGACTCGTTTTGTTATATTTTTTTCATTCAATACTGTGCACGGGCAAAGACATGCGGGACACCTAGAAATATCCTACATATTTTTTTTAACTAAGAATATTTTAAATAATATTACTCTAGTTTAATAATATTACAGATATTATTTTCAAATAAATATCTATTTTTTCGTAAGACATAATCCCCTGGTTAACCATATCTATATATTTAAACAAATTATAATTATATATTATGTATAATTGTGTGTATGAAAAGAATAGTTTTTAAAAAATTTAGAATTCAAATAAATTAAAACTGAAATTTCTGCGACATTTAGTAAATTCTACTGGGATACCTTAAAATAGTATAGCATACAATTAATCAACAAATATACCTGCACCAACCATAAATTTTACTCCTAATCAACACAAAATTCTCGATAACTTCATTATTTATTTCCCCTTGGGCTTCGAGTTTTTCATATTGTATGCAATTATACCTATATAGGTAGGTAATTAGTAGGTAGGATAATCAGAAAATACAATGATCATAAATTGGTTACTATTTTTTTTTTTAATTTTACTTCATATAATACAATGTAACAATAATATTTAAAGGAATTTATTTATTAGATTAATCAACACAATGTAACACATTGATTGCATCGGAAATTATCAACTTTTTCGGAAAGTATTTTTTACATTACCTTTAAAATGTTACATTACTATTATATTTTGAGGGTGAACTCACTACCCACTTTTGAGTTTAAAATCATCATGTTCTTCTTTTTGAGTGTTATCGGCTAAGCAAACCCCGTCACATAACTTTAATAATTCTTCAGTTCTCCTTTTCAACTGTTCTTGTTTTTCAATCTCCATTTATAGATCTTTACCACGTTTTCCATCGCAAACAAAAACGTCTAAGATGTCTTTTTCCTCCATGATTCTCAGGCATAAACCATGTGCAACAGTGGATTCTGAATACGTCAGGTATAACGGCTTGCATTTAATATATTTAGTTTCTAGAAAAATTCCTTTAATTCTTTGTATTTTCTTATTCTCCATTCGAAGGTTTCCTCGTCTCTTACTAAACCAAAGATCTTTCTTAAGATTTTTCTCTCCAAACAATAATTTGTCTTCGTTTTTCTTAATGGCCATGTTTCTTATCCATAAATGATTATTAGGCATAATGGCGTAATGACCATAACTCCATTATCTTTATGAGTTCGCAGAAACATTTGTGTCCTGACAAAATTCTTGTAGCTACTTCCTTTAAAATTTTTTCGAACAATATCAAAACATAGATAAAAGTATTTAAATTATTTAATCAACACGCTTAGAATTTATTTTTTTATTTCACGTATAATAATTAGTATAAGCACCACATAATGACATAGCCTCCTGAAATTCGAAATATTGACTTTTTTAAATTTTATTTGAATACGCTTGACATATTCATAAAATATAATAATTGTTAAGCTTTTAATTTCACTAGGATATTCTGTTTTTAATTTAAACGACTAATAAAACGCATAAAACCCCTAATCCAGTCCCAATATTAAATTAAATTCATTATGTATATTCATAAATTCTAAATATATGAATTGAACGTAATTCAATATACGAATTAAAAATAAATATTTGAATACTCATTTTTATGCATAAAAATATAAACATGAAATAATATGTGATATCATATTTATAGTTATATCAGGAATATTATCCAGAAAAAAAATAGATAAACGGAAAAAAACGATGAAAAACGAGAATAACGGTTTTCGTTTTTTATTGTACCGAGACGAGTATTTTTTTGACGTTTAAATAATATGATGAAAAGAACTCAACAATCATTGTTGAATTTGTATAAAACCGATAATACTGTTTCATCTACATCGAATGTAAAGAACACAATATTAAAATTGCATAGTATTTAAACTAATGCTCTAATATACTAGTTCATACTTTTTTTTTTTTTAAAAAGTTTACGAGGCTTACATTGAGATAAATTATAATAATTCAACCACTCTTTCACTCAGTGTCAAGTCCAGTGTCCCGCTCATGAAAACAAAAAATGTCTAAATACGCCACTATAAAGTGTCTATTTCCGTTTGAACTTATCTCATATGATGAATTATGACAACACGAGTATGATGCAATAATTTTATTTTGTGATTAAACCCCTATCGGCTGTACCTAACAAGAATAGTGATTATGTTATTCTTTGTTGTTGCGGGATGCGTAAATGTTATTTAACAAATTCAACTAGATTATAAAGTTATTTAAAGTTATTTATCGGTCGTTATCCATTACCTATATTATGTATTATGATTAGTAGGGCCCGGATGTTGTTGCATCTGCAACTTTTCTTCTACTTATCCAATTTATTGTTAAGTAAGTTTTCAATGCGTTACATGTTAGTACGAATTGAAATCTTAAATTTTGAAGAGTAATTTTTTGCAATTTCCGTAATTTTTACTCAGTTGTAAAACAGTTTTAATTATTATTCAATTTTTTCACGTAATTTTTTATATATATATATATTATATATCAGTGTTGTTTAAATGACTTATTGAAATTATTAAATGTGTAGTCGAAATGATAGTTTGATTATTTTTAGAATCGCATCAGTCGTGTCCTACTGAGATTATGGGATTTCTCGTATTTATAATGCATATAGATACGATTATATTTAACACAAAAATAATTTATAAAACGTGATCATTTGATCATTGAATTTCGTGTGGATTCGAGTTTTTATATTGGTTTAGAACTACGCCGACAATTAAGTCAAATTTTTCCAGTTTTAAAAAAATACGTTACTTTTTAGTACAATTTTTAATTTTTTAAGCGCAATTTTCGGTACTTTTTAGTGCAATACTGCAATCAATTTTACTATTATTTTACTACTATAACATCCATGCCCTAATGATTAGCCATTAAGTAGGTATATTAGGTGCATGCAAATTAATTCAATTTTATTAAGTTAATTAAACAAAACATGAAAGCATTCAGTTATTAAAAATAATACAGGTTATCAAAAAATAAAAATGTTACTTTAATTAAAAGTTAAATTGTAAAATAATGGCAATTGGTCCAAGGTACTATACAATATATGGGCCCCTACTTAAAAAGGAATCTAGTAAACTTATCATATTACTTATCAATATTATTATAATTATTATTTTTTCGGTGACCAAAATTTCAGAATAATATTGGTGTCCTATTGCTTTTAAAGGATTATAGTACGCCATCTAGTGGAGTTATCGAAACTCTTTTCGTTTGATGGGTGTATAATATATTGCCTATTGCCGCGCATTCACGTCGTCGTAATAATTAAATGAAATAATGAATATTAATATATTTCGTGTATTTAAAAAAAACTATGACAATTAAATTTGAACAAAATGCACATTATACATTTATATAAAATGTACTTGATATTTATAAATTATACATATTAAAAAAATAACTAAAAAATGAGCTGCTTATGGTTGTGCCACAATTATAGGTAGAGATTTGGAAAGGTAGGATACAAAAAATAAATTATTTTAAATCTGTTTACGCAATAATAAATCTTTGCTAACGAAAAACAATAAAATTCTGGACGAAATTCAGGTAAACATGTTTTGAAATGACGTGATTTATATAAGTTTCATAAAAATTTGAAATTTTAACGTTTATAAAAAAAAAACCAGCTTCATTACGCAAACATTTTTTTTTACTAATAAATATAACTAAAGGCCGAATTTCACATAAAATCCATATTGGAATTTTCTACATTATACATTTTTTTTAATATTTTCAACTAAATTAGATTACTAAAATACTATTTACTTTGTTCTTATAATGTATTAAAAAAAAAAATATTCTAAGTCTATTGTACTTTTTTGATTTACAGATTTCAATTAACTATGTATAAGTTGAAATGCACATATAAACAAAAATTAAATATCAATTTGTATATTGCATATTTATGTTACATTATATATTTCACTTTCTTTTTTTTTAAAGTTATAATAATATTTAAACTTCAAAATTATGTAATACAATAAAAAATAAAAGTAGTACAAATTTTAATTTTAATCTACGTATTTTGTAATTTTTTTTTTTGTATATTTTGACTTTTTTTAGTGCTTGTTTGCATGAATATTTAACAATTATAAGTGTTTATAAATCCGGTCTTTAAATAAACTTCGTGTTAAATTTTAAAACCGAAAAATTCTCATTAAACCAAATAAAAAAATATTTACCACGTCTAGAAAAATCTATTATATAAGGTATTCTGTAAAAATAACATGTTTTTACGAATGTTTTTAACCAAAGAATAATAAAAAATCAAAATTAAAAATAAATAAACTTTTATTTGCGTAAACTTTCCCGTTTTACCCAATTATTGAGAAAACTACGAGGAATTAAAATTGGCTTTCTTATTCACAAACTGAACAACATTTCCTTTAGAAAAGGTACTAGGTACTCTTAAAATTTGGAGCAATTTTTCTAATAGAAAAGAAAATTGAATATAAATTTAAAATAATAAAATTGTTAATGTCGTAAATTTGTCCGTATTTTTTTTACGTCTCTTTCCGGTTTTTCTGTTATTTTTAAAACTACCACTACTAATTGAAAAATCAAAAAAAGGCTCACTTCCTCACCAACCAGATCCAAAATACAACGAAAAAGATTTCCTGTCTTTTATTATTGGATTGGAACAAGACATCTGGAACAGACACATAGAAAATAAAAAGCATACATCACAGTAAAACGCTTAGACTCTTAACAAATATAGTACTTAATGTGCGAAAATATGTTTATAGCAATTGATATTCATATTATCATTTAAAAAGTTATGAAATAATGTATTTTGTGCTTACTTAGCATACATAAAACGAATATAATATGCGATATAAAAGTCCATAAAAAAAAAAAGTGAACATTTTCATAAATCCTATAGATATCGTATGTTACCGTGGGCTTAGATCAAATTTCGCAGACTACAAAAATAAAAGAAACACAAAATATACCATTTTTACATACATGTGTTTTATTGGTACCTATAACAAATACGCGATCGTTAACTCGTTTTAGAGAAAAATATTCATTGTTTTATAAAGTTCTGAAAATAATACCGTTAATTAATCATTTTATAATATAGTGTACATATAATCAAATATAAAAAATATATGTTTATATATTTAAAGGTTTAAGGCATTTAAATATGTACTTGTCGTTTTATGCATAATGCTATAATAATATGATATACTGTAAACCACAACTATATAGGAAAACAATTACATTTACCCTGCAGTATTTCAAAACAGAAAATAAGATTTTAATTCCGATTAAATATAGTAAAGAACAATTAAGACAAATCAGAATAATATTAGAAAATAGATTTACGTTGCGCGTTTTTTATTTTGTACAACACACATACAATATATGTAGGCATGTGATGTACTTATGTTTCTGGTGCATTCAACGCAATTGTACAAATAAAATAGATTAAATGTTTGTATGTTTAACTGTTCAAACGCCTGAACGCTGTTTTTCAGTATTTTAGGTATTAGGTTTATGACCTACCTAAGTGGTGAAACACGAAATCAACAATCACCACAAATTCATGATTTCGAAATAATTATAATTTTACACCAAACGTCCTGTAAAATTATTAATATTTTAATCCATCTTATCTTATCCGTATATTTTGACATTTATTCCAAAATATCCTGATACAGACAGTTACTAATGAAAATCTCTGAAGAAATAGAGAAATAAGTCAATAAATATAAAATCAAATATTTGATGTTTGTTTTTGGTATAGCCACAGATAAAACAAGGGGGACTCGGGTCGGGTAAGTCTCTCAAAAACTCATAACTTACATTGCAGCATAGAAGCACAATACACGTTGTTACAGTAATATTATATATAAGCACATTGTAAAAAGACAAAAATAATTGTTAAAAATAATACCTATCTTGGTATTTGGTTGGAAATTATTCCTTGGTAGGACCTTTTTAATTGTTTTCTTGATCCATAAATATTGTTCCAGCCCTCCCTCCACTCACACCTTAAATCAAAACACTATTTTCCACTAATACTTTTGGTAGTTTGGTTAACTGTTTTTGATAATAGGTACTTATTTATTTGTATAATATATAATCCGAGTGAAAAAACTGAATGGTAAAATAATATTAATCGTATTAATTGTATTAATCGGTTTTATGGAATGATGTTCTCCATCTGCACAAATATAATTTATTTTACAGTAAATTTAACGGGCTTTGCTATCATACCCCCCCCCCCCTAATGTTCACTTTATATTTAACTAAAAGAAAAAATTACATAAAGATATACGAAAATTAATTCAACCAGCTTTTATTTTTTATTTAGTAAACAATAATTTATAATTTTTATATTCATGCATGACAAAGATTTTACAATTTAAATTGTTTGAATGTTTTCCTCTTTATTTCTGTCCTTCTGCATCCCTTTTAAATCACAAAATTTGAAATACTCTTTTAAATCAATATTGCCAATCACGTGCCTTATAAATTTCTTTTATTCGGTAATTACCTATAATTAAGTTGGATTAATCCGCAATAAAACCGCAGGTCTCGGATCTCATAAGGATAATTTATTAAACTCTCATACTAAACAAGACAATTTTGTTAGATTTTTCATTAAAGTTCAAGGTTTTCGTCAGAATGTACATAGTATTGTTTTATTGTACGAAGGAGCATACAGAGTGTCCCACGAAGACATATTCATTGCAATATGTTGGGAAGCGTTAACGTTTTTCGGATTTTTAATTTTGTTTTTAATTTGTGAAACAAATAGCTCTAAAATGTTACAATGTCATTATTTTTCGTCACAATTATTTTTAGGAGTCTATCTATTTTTGTTTCCCAAATAGTATTCTACATCAAAAATACCAATTATAGGTGGAGTAAATATTAGGATAAATAAATGTTGACGTTGACATTTTTGATTTTCGTCAACCCGTTGTAGAGATACTCCAATTTTAAGTTTGGATTGGCGCCCATTTGAAGAATTTATTATGAGCAGACTAGAAAATCTATGCTTACCAGTGGCATAATTAAGGGATACGACTAGGAAACTTAGCTCCCTGGATCGACTGAAGCTTCCCCAATGCAGAGACAGTATCCCATAGATCAAATTTATTTAATATATTGGTGGGACTCAAACTCCAGATTAATATTATTTATTACAATGGAATTTATGCACAGCTAAAGTGGTTTTTGGTTCAAAAACTTAATTTGAATTTTGAATTTAATGGATTTAATATAATAAAATAAAATATTTTGATTTCAATTGTATAATTATTATGGATTTATTAAACTATGACTGATTTTATTTACCAATTTTACTTATTTAAAAAATTCTATCTTTTGTAGGAATTAACACTATATCAATGAAGAAGATTACCAACTTTTGTAGGCGTTTACCATCCCCCTCGTAGACTACTAATGAGAAGTCCACGAAACCATGAACCTGCACTGGTTAGGAACCACTATTATATAATAAATTATGTTGTGTAGAATCGATAAACAAAATTGAATTTCGGTAAATGAGTTCATTGTGCTCGGAATCGGTAGCACAATTAGGATATTATCAGACAGTTTTAGACATAATAATCGTATATTGAAATTCTTTTTAAAACTTGAATTGATTTTAAACGTTATTTTTAATAGGTACCTATCTAAAAAAAATACTAGAAACCAGCTTAACTAATGCACACCACAAATAGGCCACGTTAACCTGTTTATAAATGTGAAATTTAAAACGTTTAAAATGTTGCGTAAATACTGAAAATAACTCCAAACACCAATGTAAACAAAAAGCGATTCTGATTGCCGAAAAAAATTTATTTTTATTTTTCATCATTGTTACTAATAATTTATTAGGACAAGTAATAGGAATTTGGAAGTATGTTTAAAATCAAATACCATCAAAAAAATCAAAATTTTGACACATGTTTTCTGAAAAAAAATATCTCGCTACACTCAGAAACGAAAACAAAATATGCTGTAGGAAATTTACTACTGTGCGTCCAACCACCAACACAAACGTTTACATCTATAATAATTTATTATTATTAATACTACACTTAAGTAAGACCCTTAATAAATGAAATAAAAAGAGCAGTTTTATATCTCGCCTATTAAACAAATTAAGAAGCCAATTGAATGTATATATTATACTATATTAGTCATTTAGTCCTATTCTATAGTTATATCCTGTACTAATAAAAATTATATTCCATTTGTGTCACAACATTCAGATTGTACGGTCCCTAGAAATTAGTAACTACAGTATATGAATAATTATTGATAATAAACTATAGAGATATAATTGATTACTCTATGCTATACAGTCTATTATGGTAGTGACATCCATAGATTAATAAATGAATCACACGGATATTAACATTGCAACATGATAATATTCCCCTATGGTTAGAGTGAGAGCAATGGGTCATATCCCGTTAAGAGTTATATTTTTCTCTTCCCCATTCGTATCCATGTCCCCTTTGTTATTAATATAGGAGTGGCCTCCACGTAGACTGCCCAGCATCGGCTTATTTCTCTCCCATTGAATGACTATATTTACGACGTTTATGTTTACGTATTATTATACAGACTATACCTGCTCGATATTAAAACCTGACATACATATTGATTCAAAACTAATACTGCTACAACTGATCCAAGGAACTTATAGTCAGAGATGGAAATTATTTCAAATCCGTTGGATTTTCAAAATCAAATCCGGATTTTAGATTTTAAAAAGGATTTTGATTTTAAAAAACATAACTACAAGGATTTTTGATTTGATTTTAAAATTCCATTGAAATGATTTTGAATTTCGAATGTCAGTTTTTAACATGAACTTAGATAATATATTTTTATGTTTTTATAGTTCATGGTTTTTAACAATTGATAAAAATAAAATATGAGAATAGGTCCAGCAACCAATTACCATGGTTATTAGATAAATATTAACTAAAGCCAGTTACCAAAAGTATTAATACTAAACTTTGATATAATATCAATGTGTTTATAGCTATAGATACGATAATATTAATATATTATTATTATATCTTCCATGAACGTCTCTCTGTATTATAATATAGACTAGCTGCTGGTCAAACCTCGTCAGGTAGGATAAAGGAGTAGGTAAGATTCAAGAGAAGAGAAAATTAATTTAGAATACTTAGAGAATAAGGATACGGGATAAGTTAGTTGAGATACAGGAACAGGTAAATATGCCGACATCAGTTTTTTACAGGACTCCACGTCTCCGCTCCCAGATCCCAGGTACCCCTATAATATAGGATACAGTATTTCCGGAAATTCGGCACAATGATCACATGAAGCACACATTTCACCTCCACGGTGGTCTAATATATGCTCTAGTATTTATATTGATAAACTATTTAACGATTTAATTTATTATTGTTAGTAAAATTGATGAATTAAAAAAAATTAAAAAAAATATATATATTTTTTTGGATAATTTAGTTTTTAAATATTTTTTAAGACAATTTTTAAAGTGCAGATTTCGAATTTTTGGATTTTGGAATCATTAATTTTAAAGATTTTGGATTTGGATTTTGAAAATGATTTTTAAATGATTTGAATTTAGAATTTTCAAAATCTTTTATTCGATAATTTTGGACTTGGATTTTAAAAATCAATTTTTTAAGGATTTTACCCAGCTCTGGTTATAGTGTCCTAAATATAAACCATAAACCTAGACAATGAAAAACCATGACGGCTGTATAATTTAAAGCAAGGAAAAAACGTAGAAAATTAGAACGTAATCATCGAACCAGTTAAACATTGATCATTTGAACGCGCGCCACACGTCAACCCATTAGGCACCATCGAATCGTTGAGTAAAGTACCTAAAAAGTAAAAAAAAAACCAATCATGACTAATGAGAACGATAATTGAGGAAGGTCTCGTTGGCCATTATGTTATTCTGATAAGTAGGGTTTGAAATTTATAGGAGTTGAAAATTTTTCTGTTTGCACTGGATTGATAGCAGACCAAGCTAGAAATTATTTCTTAACAATGGTGAATTTAAAAAGCATATTTTGCATATTTCATTAGTTTTAGAAAAAAGTCCATATGTCATCGATTTTCATTAATTTTCGCATATTTTTACACATATTATGCATACCTATTTAATATTTGCTAAAAAAAAATTTTTTTTTTCTTTCTTAACCAATGTATTTTAAATAATATTGAATATAAAATTCAATATTATTTAACGTAGTTATTTATTGTTATTTATTATTATACTACGGATTTTAAAGCAATAAAAAACTACAGAAAAGCACTAAAAAAAATAAACATTGAAGCTGTATAAATCTTCCAAAAAAGCCTATAAAAAGCATCATAAATTTCATAAGAAACGAATTATACTGTATTACACCGAAAACTAAACTGTAATTCTGTGTAGATAATTTCCAGGGCAAGATCATATTTTTGTGTTTATTGTCGTTTCAAGATAAATTAATCTACTATATACCATACGGTACGTGAATCACATTATCTATCTATCATTAACATTTTAACAATTATGTTTATTTAGAATACATTTTGAAAAAATGTAACTTAAAAGCAAAAAAAGTACCCAAAATACTCAATAAAGCATTAATATACAAAAAAGCAAAATAAAATGTCGTGCATTTTATTCTAAGTAGTATAAATCAAATTTATAGCTGACATAGCTTCGTTTTAGAGCAATAAAAAAAAAGCAAATGCCTCCAAAATCCGTACTCTATTTATTATCTTCTCAGTCTATTATTAATTTAACGACAACGGTGCAATTCGCGTTTAATAAAAATACGTTTTTGATTTGAATAATTTTGTGCACATTTTACATTTTTTCATATATATTTTACTATTTTTTTTTTTTGCATATTTTGCTTTTTATTAACTCCTGTAACTTCCGATCCCTACTGATAAGTATCAAATATTCTCTGACAGTGATAACTACTGTTAATAACAATCTGTTATAGCCGCGGTGACAAACTGTGCCAATTTTTGAGCAGCGTAGCTCCCAATTTAGACATAGATAATAATGGAACAGATAGCGTACGCCATAACTAATCTCAAGAAATACACGATTCCCGGAATGGTGACCAATTATTGAGGTGAATTATAAAACCAATCGTATAGTATATGATGCGCTCTTAGCCATAGATTTCTACAATCTATTATACCTAGAGGCATATCTATGCATATAGAAATCGCACTCAAATTCGGCTGTTTCTTATTCAAGAACTATTTATTTTAAGCCATAACCTATCCATTCCTTTAATATCTTTGAGCAATGAGCGTAAGCGTATCATTACATTGCACGGTCACCACTTGATTGGTCTTTTACTAAGTCAGGCGAGTTGCCTATAGTAGTGTACGTGTACGGTAGTGGTCTTCAACCGGGGGGTCGCGACCCATTTTTGGGTCACATAAGCTTTAAAATTGGATCTCGAATAGTTTTCTTTTTTAAAAAAACAAATTAATTTATACAATTATATAAGGTGTACAAATAATTGTTTAATTATTAAACTTAGAAAATTAAATAAATGAAAATACATTTTAAAAATGATTGTAATATATTATGTACAAACAATATTATAAAATTTATATTCCCTAATATAATATTATAATGAATATCAAATCACAGTATATGTTTCATATATTGGTATGATTCTACCATGGGCGTAATCTCGGGAGTGCATCGGGGTACACTTAACACCTCCTTGAATTTTTGTGGGGGTGCAATACTATCATTTTGTACCCGTTGAATTTTCTATATTTAAAATGTATAAATAATGCTAAATTTTTAAATATTTATAAAGTAATGATAACGACGTTAACAAATTGTCATCTGATGATTATCACGTCCTCGTGATGCTCATCGATTTACAGTTCTTTTATTTTACGTATGTGAATTAGTAAACCATTATTTTTTAAATCTATGTTTTTCCTAGAGTGAGGAACACTATTCTTATATCAGTTGTAATCACGGTATATACCATAGACATGCAATAGAATAAACCAGAAATGATACTAAATATGTGAGGCTAACATGACTTTATAGATTTGCGGTTTTATCAAATAGATTATAACTTTAATCACACTGATAGCCCGTGATAAGCAAGATTAATAGATAATATTCTGTATATTATTCAATTACCCTTGCATGAATGTACACATTATCTATGTATGCACCAATTAATCTTAAATGGGGAAAGTGATACTACAAAATAGTAAAAAGCAAGCGATTTTGCAGAGAGTTGATAACTTTTCTGATTTGTTTTGCACCCTTTAGATTTTAGCGAAATTACACCTATGGATTCTATGTAGTATGGCATTGAATATAATAATTTACAAGTAAACCGGGCTAGTAATAAAATTAATATATTATATTGTTATGGTTAAATTGTCCCATAAACTACAAACATTATCGATGTTGTTGCTGTGTTCAAAGACAAAATATTATAAATATTAGTCGCGTTATTATTCTAATCGTATTTACGTATCTGTTAAAAAGTTTTTTTTTTCGTTTATTTCGTCAACAATGTAGTTTTTATTTATTCAACTACAATAGTACTACTAAAAAGTAGTAAGTCATTTTAGATTTTTTTTTCTTTAGGTGTGCGATCGGCTTTACGTGGGTCGCAAAAAATGTACGCCTAAAAAAGTCGGTCGAGAGTCCAAAAAGGTTGAAGACCACTTGTGTACGGTATAAAGAATGTGTTTAATTATTTGATTATAAGGAAACTGATTAGTTAATTTCGGTTAACTACTACGAGGATGGTAATACGAAAAAAAATTTCCGGAGAAAGATCTCCAGGAAACGAAAAACATCCCCAAAAACAACTCGATTGTCAATAATAATAATATTTAAATTAGTTTACGGGGATACTTCAATTTAATTTATATGCATAAATTACCGTCTATTCATTGTCATCCGTATGGTTTTTCCGTCTATCTATAGATTACAAACGAAACAACAAACTTTCCAGAAAAATAATTTATTGAATATAACAATATTATCTATTATCTAGAGGAAAGTCCGCATAACTATAATTTTAGTTACCAGATATCCCTATCCCTACGCCATAAGCTACGACCGCTTCAATTTTTCGTCAGTGGCCGGGACCGATAAACGGGATACGTGGGAAACCCCTATGTGATTGTTGAGGTTACCGCGCCGAGTCCGAGTAGAGCGATGTGTGTAGGCCGTGGGGCGACTATTTAGACCTAGGTAATTGTTGTAATATTATGGTAATTAAAAATAAAAATATAAAATATTATTTATAGTCGCGGTGATAACGCTGATAACCGACGGAGTTTTATCGCAAGATGTTTTATGCTGCGGTCTTATATTTCAGTTTCCCATAATAATATGTAGGTACCTATCAAATTGTCACCGACCGGACAAATTGTTTTGTTATTTCTCGCCTCGTGACCGTGAACACCGCGGCGGTGACGTAACGAATACCGTAACAATGTGTACGCGAACAAAGCCGAAATACCGAACGGTCGGGAGGGCGCGCGGCGCAAAACCACCAACGATCAGCTGATGAACGGTTTGCCAAACGCGACCGTGCACAGCAGCTCCGGTGGTTAAAGCGGCGTTCCCCGTGGAAATGGCCGCCAGTATAAATGTGACTCTCATCCTGTCGTGATGGCCGTCGTCCGTGACTGTTTCTCGTTTGTTTCGAACCCAACCGTCGTCGTCGTTGTCTCCACCGCGCGCCACGGAGTTGAATTTTCGGGGTCGTCGTTTTCAGATCGCAGGACGCGCAACGTCGTCGTCTTCGGCTGGACGCGCAGTTTCGCGGTGATCTGACGCGGGATCGATGCGACAAAAATGACATTTTACCCACCGACGACGAAATACGATGTTAAATGCGTAATATAATAACGACACATCCGTCCGTCATGAATTCACGCGACCGAAACGGCGTAAAAATCTAAAACATTTTCGGAAACCGAGCTTAATGATATTAATATTACAACTGCAACGACGGCGTATTAACAAACAATTGATTTCCCAACCCCCAACCCCGTACCGGTGGTCGTAACTACGCGTACAGGTAGGCTGTCTAATATTTTTTACAGTTTTTTCTCGATGACGTCGCCGTGTCCGGGTTATGGATTTACGTTGTTTATACTGGTGACTGGTGTTTTGTTTACTACCTACATAATAATAATTCATCTCAAATTGACCTACTTTGTCACCGCCGTTGCACAACATCCACCGACTGAGAATTTGCATAGCTGTATTTGCCTTTTGGTCGTCTTCGGCTACAGCCGTCATAAGTTTATTTCCCGCATGTTATTAAACGTATATTTTGTAACTAGGTAGCTTTCGTTGTCCCCTCCAGACCGTAATGTCGTGTGTTTGTAACGTTGGTGGTGGTGGACCTAACCCACTGACTTTTAAACCTTCCCATTTTTTTTACTATAAACAACACACCGAAGTCGAAGGACACGGCCGACTAACACACACCCGTGTTTTGTAGTATTTACTCTCACAAGCAAATTGCGTACTTTTCAAACCAGATTTAGAACTAGTAGAGAAAATTACATCATACCTACCTAAGTCATATAGGGGTGCTATAGGGTATTATACCATTGTATGGCACCTAGATATAAAATAAAGCCGTAAAAGTGCAAATGTTATCTACAATCAAATTCTAACTAATTAATATACCTACCAGAAAATTGTGTTTGAGACATCAATTTTTAAACATATTAAAGGAATGGTCTCTATAAAACAATAAAAACTAAATAAATACTTAAAATTTAAAATATATACCTATGGATAATATATAAAAGCACCGAATAATGTTCAATAGATTAAGTATGTAGATAGGTACTTAATTAATATTTGATTTGAATATTTTAATCGGAATATAGAATGTATAATAAACAAATAAGTACTTAAATACATTTTTAAATATGCAAAATAATAACTAGGCTTATACTAATATCATAAGTAATTTTACACTAACCTAAATTGTTTTTCAGATGGTTTTTTTGTTATTTGAACATTCTGTGATCTATCTGTAAATTAAAATGGCATCGAGGTACTTAATTAATTTTTTTATTTCTTGTCCAGTATTTTTTTTTCTAACCATATTGCTAATTGTTATATTGTTATAGATTGGATAGACTTTTTATATTATTAGAAACTGGAGGTAGTTCAGTTACCAGAAAAGCAGCAGCAAATCAACTTGGACAAGTTGTGAGGTTGCATCCCCATGAACTTGAACCCCTATTGGAGCGTATATCTGGATACTTACGAAGTTCATCATGGGAAACTCGTATAGCTGCTTCACAAGCTATTGAAGCTGTAATTAAACAAATACCCCAATGGTGTCCTAGTGGTCTACCTCCTGTTAAATTGGGTGTGTTAGATAATCTTTTGTTTTTAAATTTATATCTGTGCCTAATTGTATACCACATTTATAACGATTTTCAGAACTTTGTAATGATTTACAAGTGGACGAAAAAGAAAATGATAAAAAATTATCATTTGATACGTTTAATCTTGCTTCCATTATGAACTGTTCTGCTTTGATGGCTTCTCCGGATATTGAGCAAGACAATCCAATTGCTTCAGAAAATGGTAAAGTTTATCTATTAATATTTTTACTTATTAATTATTATAAATACTATTGATTATGGTAATAAAAACCAAATTGTTGTTAATGAACTTTTAAGTATAAATATTTTCAAATATCAAATGTAAATATTTTATACCTATATTCAAATACTAGTTTGTTAAAAAAGTAAATTGAAGAATTTCAAGAATCATTAATTGAATGAGTTGAATGACACAAACTAAACACATATAGTAGATTAAGTTAGGTTAATTAATTATCAATGATTGCCAATTTCTACATTTATACACTGTAATTATGTGTAATAAGAACATTTTCAGAATTTTCAGATTTTTAAAAAAAATGGTGTAATTTCTCACAAACTTATTCTGGATAAGAATCTGAAAAATGTTACATAACACTTAAAGTTATGCGCACCCTTCAATTAATTAATGTAAACCTCGTATTAAGTTTATTTTCATCAGCCATAATAATATTACCTAATATAGGTGCTCACTCATTAGGTTACGTTTTATCTCAAAATAATGGATTATTTTTATTTGCATATACAAGATGATTTATTTGAGTGTATCTATGTACACTTAATATCTCGGAAAGTATAAATTTTTTTTGGAATTCGTTTTATAAAACATTTAAAAAACAAGCATTTACGCTAGTTTTTATCATCTTTATTTTTGGGGATAATACCTCTACCTACTTTTGATTTTCAAATGGCACGCTATATTAAAAATTGCATAAATAGATAGAGTATTAGTTAAAATAAATTTTGATGTTGACATTCATGATTTCAGTCAACCAGTTGACAAACAAGATATTCCAATGTTAAGTTTGGATCAGGGAAGTGTAGTGGAGCATCATTTATATATGTTGATAATGTATCACTTCCCTCCATCTACTCAAACTTAAAATCTGGTTTGTTAACAGATTGACGAAAATCAAAAATGTCAATAAAATGTATTTTAATTAATATATTGAAATTTATTGAATTTTTAATATAGGGTGTCATTTGAAAATCAAAAATAGGTAGTGGTTTTAAACCCAAATATAAAGATGACAAAAAATAACATAAATATAAAATTATAGAGCTGCTATTCTCTTTTAATGGTTATAAAACAAACTACGAACAATTTTAATCTATGAACTGTATAGATTTAGACCCAGGCTCACTACAATTATGAACCTATTATAAATTATACTTAATAATTTTGTTTTAGAGGCTTTCGAAAATAAATCCCATGTAGATGTTATCTTCACAGATTTCACCAAAGTCTTCAATCAAGTAAACCATAACTTTCTCCTTGATATA
The DNA here is from genome assembly GCA_902439185.1 of Cinara cedri. Taxonomy (NCBI): domain Eukaryota; kingdom Metazoa; phylum Arthropoda; class Insecta; order Hemiptera; family Aphididae; genus Cinara; species Cinara cedri. Next base: position 215,746 of record CABPRJ010000506.1, on the reverse strand, counting down.
CTATACAGATTGGACTTTGGCGATCCATTTATGGCCTTGTTTAAATCATTTTGTCCAGGGGATTCTAATATGTAAACATTTATGGTACCGAGGTTTTGCCTATCTCCTCTGGCGTCTCTGCAAGGTGGCCATCTTTCATCATTTCTTTTTGCTTTATTTGTTAATGGCTTAAAAAAAGTTATTCTCAATGATAATCTTCTCGCATTTGTTGATGACTTAGAAAATGTACCATCTAATAAAATCAATAAATCAATAGACTGTAATATAGTTACAGAGTGAACTCAACAATCTAGTCACATGGTGTAATTTAATTTATCTCAAATTAAATTTGGAAAAATGTCAATTAATTTCCTTCTATCAGACTAATACTGCCATCACACACACCTTTAAAATCAACAATATTGAACCAATGTCTGTTTCAAATAAAAAAAGAACTAGGTATCCTTCTGACCAAGAATCTAAATCATCACACTCATATTCAATCAATAAGTTGCAAAGCCTATAAGACATTAGGTTTTTTAATATGTACTTTAGCTGAATTCAAACAGTTCTCACTGAAGGCTCTCTACTACTCAAGTACACCCCCTATTAGAATATGGCCATGTCCTATGGAACACCTATACTGCATCTGATTTCTCGATTATTGAGTGAATCCAAAAACATTTCCTTTCTTTTGTTAATCACATTCTTATTATTAACCATTCATTGAAATTAAAATAAATGAATGGAGTGATTCTTTTTAAACCAGCAATTTTCTTTGAGGATTTAAAGTGAATTTGATTTCTATTTTTTTTTTAATCATTACAGAATCATTTTACTCGGTATACCTGTGGAATCAAGATAAAAATTAAAAATGCTTTTAAAATAAAACTTAAACGATTCCACTATGAAAAAAAAAAAAAAAAAATAGAAATCAAATTTACTTAAAACTCTCCATGAAAATTGTTGGTTCATTATAAAAAAAAAATTACATTGTATGTATATGAATGAGCTATGCTTAATGCATAATGAGTAAATAATTTTTTGAAATAAACTACTTGTAAACACATTGTGAAATAATCATATATAGCCTTGACAAAATTGCTATCCAACTTGAATGCAGTTAATATCAATTTTTAATATTTATGTTGATTATATTCCTATATTATATGTTATTATAAATTATAATTAATATCATATGGGGGGGACCAAACAAAATTTTTTTTGAAGATTAAATGGAAAAATGTCTAGACAGAGATTGGTAGATAGGGTGAAATCTAATATTGCTGAAATTTCCAAAGGAACAAAAATAGAAAACAGAGATAAAGGGTGATAGAGATAACAAAGGTTCTTCATGAAATGTGAAAGCTAATTGAAAATAATTATAACTAAATAATAACATTACTGATAAAATATGACTAACTATTATTATTACATAATATTATCTATGGCTAAGTATATTTAACCATTGTACTTATTAACATTATATTATTGTATTATTAATAGTTTTTGGTGGGTGTGGGGGAATCTGTATATTAACGGCAATTGTTATTTACTATTTTTGTGACAACTTGAATAAAATTGTGTTTGAAAAATGAATTATTTCCCTGTATCAATTTGATTCAATAATATAGTTTTAGTTGAATACTAGTATGTCCGATGTTTTAATTAAAATAAACAAAAGTTTATGTATTGATCATATTAATTACATTTTATTCTACAGATACAGAAAAAATCATTAAACATCAACAGAAAATAATTAACAAAACATTAGGATTCGAAATACTTGGTTCAGATATTATCACACCCGATGACATAATGTTTGCACCAACACCAAGTCATCCTACATTAAAAGTTAGTGTTGAATATAAATTTAAAATTGTATTTTTAATTATAAGGAAAAACCATCATTCATTTTTTATATCCTTGCTATTCAGAAAAAAGACTTAACAATATATTTGTCTATTCTCTGAATAACTAATATTATTAATATTTGCAAAAATAACATTTTTTTCTGTTTACTTGAATGAAAATACTACTAATTAATTATGTTCTCCTTTAATATTACTCTATATAATATTAATGCTTCCAAATTGGTGCCAAAAATATGGCTAATAGTTAAAAGTATTATCAATATTTGTATAAATATGTTTATTTTTTAGAGACAATTAAGCGAAGTTGTGCAAATAAATTCTGATATTGATAAAAGTTCTAGAGAAACGAATGTTGATAGACGAAAAGCCCGGCAAGCTGAACTAAAACTAGTCAAATCAGTATCTTTAGATGCTAGTTACACTGGAACTTCAAATTTATGCAAAAAAATTAAATTACTTGATAACAATGAAGAGGTAAATTCTATAAATAGTATTATTTTAACTCATTTAAATACTAGATTCTGAGCGGAATGAATAATGTAAGCAAAATAAAAAACTAGAAATAATCGTAAAACCCCTAAAAACTTGTATTAGCATTTATAATTCACATGGTATACATTTCAAAATATTTTGGGTTTTTTTTTTTTATAGTTAATTGAAGTTTTTGTGAAAAAAAATATTATGATTCTGTAATAGTGATTGAAAATTTGATCCAAGATTTATCATAAGTTGTTCTTACAGATCCAAGAGATAAAAGTAATATCATAGTTTTTTTTATATTGGTGTTTGACGTATATATTTTATTTCAAATTTGTTTGAAAAAAAATCTCAATAACAAATTTTCCCTTCCATGTGTGTATGTATAGCAACTTATGGAACAAATTTATAGATATATAATATCTATACATACAATTCACAAACTGACTTTTCAACTAGAGAGTGTTAGATTAAACTATGGTTATCATTGTTTAATCTTCTTTACTCTTAGAGTATCTTTAACATTTTACTCTAATTCTATATACCATGAATATTAAATTCATAAAAGTATGGAGTTTCATATTAAGAATTTATATATATATATGTATATATACAGGTGATTTTTTATCGCGAACCAGCAATTTTCTCTAGCGTTTTAAGCGAATTTGATTTCTGTTTTGTTCTTTTTAATCATTATGGAATCTGTTAAACTTTATTTTAAAATCATTTTTATTTTTACTCCTACTCTATGTACCTTAAATGAGTATATATTTTTATTTTTTAAATACAGATTTAAATAAAGGAGGAACTGTAATAAATTGCATGATTGCACTCTACCCCTACTTCTCCATTATACACTTTAAATGGTTATAACTCATAAATGGTAAATCTGATATCAGTGTTATGCATATCAAAATTTCTAAAAAAATATTCTTTGTTCAATCTGTTTAAAAAGGAGGAGGCTCCTATTTTAAAAATTAAAAATGGTTTCAAAATATTGCATAACATTGATACCATGGTTTTTTATTGAGCTTCTTTTATGAAACAGAAAATACACATTTAAATTGTGAGTGATAGTGAAGAAGCTATGTTTACACACACTTAAAGAATGATGATTTTTTATGTTATACCTTTAAAAATTTGAATTTTATGCCTGATGGTACTAGTACTTCATTTGAAGTTTTTTTTTTTTAATTTCCAGTATTTTCCCCAAAAAGTTAAATTGACATTAATGATAATAATACATTAACATTAATAAAACTGAAGTATTGTTATTAAACCAAAAGCAACTAATAGCAAATACAAATTGCAGCATCAGTTAGTAATAATAGTTCATGTACATCAAATATACCAAATAAAAACAGTACTAATAGTCATATCTAACTTTACCAATATACCGAGTTCTGCTCAGAATCTGTTTTTAATAGCAATAATTATTGCTGTTTTCAGTATATAAACTAAATTACTCTGTTTTATCTTATATCTTTTCAACTTCCTACTTATAACAGTATTCTTCTTACTAGCGCTAACTTGTATGTCAATTATAATTACAATTTATAAACATCCACAATCAGTGGCTTCCTATTTTTTTTGTCTATACTAACTTGTATTATTAATAAATATTACTTTTATTACAGATTGAAAATGATTGGCCTTTTAACAATTTTATCAACAGTTTGCATAAAGATCTATTCAGTTCTAAATGGGAAATACGTCACGGTGCTGCAACAGCTATTCGTGAAATTATTAAACATCATGGTCGAGGTGCTGGAAAAGCTAGTAATATACCATCAGACCAAGTATGTTAAATAGATAATTTTGTATACTTATTTTTTAATATTCATTTACTTAGCTTATAATTTATTAATAGATGGAAATTCATCACCAAGCGTGGTTGGAAGATATGGGTTTAAGATTATTATGTGTTCTTGCATTAGATCATTTTGGTGATTTTCTTGGCGACCAAGTTGTAGCACCTGTAAGAGAAACTTGTGCTCAAGCCTTAGGTATATAATTTTTGTATTATATGTAATTTTTTTTTTTTTTATGTGTAATAAAAAATTTTATTTACCATAACTAGGTTTTGTTGTTAAATTGATGTCTGAAGAAAATGTGTTGAATATAAATCATGTACTTCTACAACTTATCCAACATAATGATTGGACAACCAGACATGGTGGACTATTAGGACTGAAATATTTACTTGTTGTTAGAAAAGTAAGTTTAATAAATAAATAACTTTTATATAAAATATTGACCTTTTATTATCTTTGAAATCAACAATTTAGATTATATATTTTAAATATTATATTTAATCTAATAGTCTTATGTTCTATTAATTTAATTTTAGTAAACTTATCAACTCATATATTAATTATATTTTGTGTTATTATCAGGATCTGATTGAAAAAATATTACATTTGTCATTCCCATTTATATCTAAAGCTTTACTGGACCCTGTGGATGATGTAAGTGCTGTAGCTGCATCTGCTTTGTTGCCAATAGTTGACAGTATGATAAAATGTGATGAAAAATGGGCATCTGATGTAATATCTATTTTATGGAAAATGTTGGCCATTCAAGATGATTTAACTGCATCATGTAATAATTTTATGACTTTGTTGGCTGCATTGTTCAGCCTTCCATCTGGAAAGCTACAAACGTGAGTTCTATACTAACTTTCATTACACATAGTGTTTCTTTTGTCACTGAACATTTATTATTTCAAAAAGTATTGACTCGAAAAAAAATTGTTTAGACAATTTGATAAACATTTGTTTGTTTGTTTTGCATTTTTTGCTCTTTAATCTTCCATTTCCATTATTTTTTGTTTCTTTTATTTTTGAAGGTAAAACAGCTACCTATCTTTTCAACTTAAAAGTGGAATATCATGTCAACGAATTGACTGAAATCAATAATGTCAACACTAAAATGTATTTAAACTAATAATCTAATACGTAATGTATTTATGGTATTTTTAATATAAATTTAAAATCAAAAGTAGGTAGTCATTTCACCTCTTAAAATAAGGGTGACAAAAAATAATGGAAATTAACATTTTAAATCTGTTTATTTCTTAAGCTATCACACCTTTTTTTTTTTAAAAAAAATTATTATTCAATGATAAAAAAAATTCACCAATTTACATAAATATGTACACTGTAGTTCTTGATGGTTTAAAATCTAATAGTTAACATTTTAGAAACGAACCAATTCTTCATGTTTTACCTCGGCTTTGGTCGTTTCTATCACATAACGCAACTCAAGTGAGATTAGCTACTATGAAATCTTTAATGACATTAACTTCGACCCCACCATTATCATTTTCCGATGAACTTGAAGATATAAAATTGCTTCAAGATGCTATGAGACATATTTTCCAGAGAGCAATGGCCGAAACAGATCAAGAAATACAAAAAATCATAAAAGAAGTTTGTTTTCTTAAAAAAAAAATCTAATACAGCTCATATTTCTTCAACAATCTATTTATTTTATTTATTTTTAAATTAGGTTTGGTCTAATTTAATAGTCAACAGTAGCCTAACAGCTCTTTTAAATGCTGCTTGTCCATACATAGGACTATGGTTAGCAATGACAATGCAGTCAGAAAAAATACCCTATGATGCATCCAGTATTGTCCAGCATATTGCAACTGCAACTAGTAATGTAATTTTTTACCTTAACTATGTATACATTTATTTATTTTATGTTTCTAATTAAAGTTTAAACATTTGTATTTATTTTTACTATTCAAGGCTGATAATATATCAAGTATAACAAGCAATACAACTATAGATATTAAATACTATATTGGTGGTAGTGAGGCAATTCCAGTAGATCTAAGAGAAAAAAATGCAATTAGAGTAAGACATATAGGAGCAGAAATGTTGGGTATGTTCCTTTCAATTATTAATATTTGTATCAAATAATATATCATCTAATATAATTCTGATTCACAGGTCTATTATCTTGTTATATCATTAAACCAGCACCTAACGTCAATTACAAAAATGAAAATGAATCGCCTGTTACATGCTACACAAAATTATTAATCAGTAATTTAGAATCAAATGTAGCTATACAACAAAGAATGGCCTCTATGGTGATATCAGAGTGGTGTAAATTACAAAAAATAGAAAATTCAGCTTCAAAAATATTATCTGAAAAAATAACAGATTGCATGAATCGCATGATTTACTATGACGAAATGTCATACTCAATAACTAGGCTTATACAAGATGCTCATGATTTCCTCGCATCACTAAAACATTATAAATTGCCTACTCCACCACAAATAAATCAAGTATGTGTATAGATACAAGTTTATGATTTTACATTTATCATGCCATTTACTATGTTACTATAAATATAGATTGTTTAGTTATTCATAAAACTTAAAATATACAATTGTGTTATACATTTTACCTAGTCTTTATTTAAATGCTAAATTTGCTTTTCAATTATTATGATTGATGGTCACAATTGGCTTTATCATTTATTTTTTAAATTTAGAGAACTGTTGATTGATAGCTGTTATAGACACATTAACAGTTGGCGATTTACAGACATTTTTAATCACAAAATGTTTATTAGTAGAAAAATCTGATTTAAGATTTAAGAACTTAATTTAAGTAATTTCACAGAATTTATCTATATCTTTATACCTTCTCTGTTATTTTATACATATGTAATGTGCATGTCATTGACATTATATTCAATTTTAACTACTTGTATATTTTATTATTTTATCTAAGATTGTAACTTTGGAACACATTGAAATACTTACTGGATCAAAAATAGAAATGTTAATTTTATCTCAAAAGATTAGACCTAAAATAATTGAGCAACTTGAGGACAGGCGTACTTCTTTAAATCAAGCACATAAACTGATATGTTCTGATCTCAATTCTTTAACTGTATCGTAAGTAATAAAATACTACTTCCTAAGGAATTAAATCATTTTTATTTTGTACATTGTTCATTAACTTAGGACTAAAGCATCATTAGCAGGTGCATTAACTATGCTTCAATGTTTACCAGAAAAAATACGACCTGTTGTTAAACCATTAATGGAATCCATCAAAAAAGAATCTAATGAAATATTACAAGTAATATAAACACTTATTTAATATTTACATATTTAATAAATATGTTGAATTAATAATAATGTTAATTTAATTTTTTTAGCATTGGTCTGCTGACCATTTGGCTATTTTGATGGATTTATGTGTCAATCGCTCTTCGTGTCCCAACACAACCATTATTAATAATTTATGTTCTTTTCTATGTGTTGATCCAGAATTCACACCAAAATTAGTAAGTCAATGTTAAAAAAAAAAAAAATACTATAAATATATATGATTATTTATTTTTATATGACTAAAAGAATTTGATTGAACAACAATAAAGTTGCGAAAATAGAACAATTAGTAATAATTTAAGTGTAATTGGTGATGTCACATGTCCAAGTCCAGTTTATTTATCCATTCGTAATTTCTTTAGTCGCATCAATCATTTATTCCATCTATAAAGCTGTTTACTGTTACATCTTCATTATCCTATGTAGAACCTATTCCGCTGCACCTATGACTCCTGGGTTGTGGTATTTTGATGTTCTTTATCAGTTACATCAACTGATTTTTTTTCTTATAACTTTCTCATCCCATAAATTAAAGTTAAACCATCCTCTCTACTTTTTTTTTTCTACTCTTTAAATGACTCCAGAGTATTAATTTTGATTTCTACATACCATTTTTGTGAAGTCTTATAGGTCTTAATTTCTACTTATTATATAACTATATAAGCTTAGGGTTGTATTTTTTCTTTTTATTTGATATAGTTCTATTGTAGACAATATCGATCTATAAGTGACTGTCCTAAAACCAACCTGGTTTTGTATGTAGTAACACTCTATATCTGGTAAAATGCAATTAAATGTCACCTTTTTGTAAGTTTGAACATGGCACGTGATAGTAGCTATTTGGTTACTCAAGGTTTTTCCTTGGTTTCAGTATGGCAATTACTCAAGCTTCCTTCTAAATGCAAGGTACATTACCTGTAATGAAGATTTGGAAAATTATGTCTACCGACAAGTTCAAGGTCTAGGTCTAAGTGATATAGAATCTCCAAGTGTATATTGTCTTTGTTGGAACCTTAGCCATTTTGATCTCTTTAATCAATAAAATTTTGACATATTTACATATTTTTGTTAAAACTAATTTATACTTATTTTTGAAGAAAAATAAATTGAGACTTTTATATATTTTTACTAATATCTATAATCTTTGTTTATTTAGGGTGCTGATGATAAAATAAAATACCAGTTAATTCTCATGCACCAAAAGTTATTGCAAGTAAGATTTTAATATTTAAAAATGTTGAAATTTATAGTTAAAATAATAATAATTTTTACAGAATGCTGAAAAATTGTTAATGAAACGTACTGGACAAAGGGGATCGGGAAGGCCTCCTATACATTGTGATATAAATGTTGAAATCGTACTAAGTGAAGAAGATCTGGTTATTATTATATTTATTAATTAAATTAAACAAATATTTAAACATTTTCCTTAAAATTCAAAAACTCAATTTTAGTAACTTATTCATTTTATATAAGTTAGTATTTTTTAAATAAAATCATTAAACAATAAAATAACCTTTCTAAGTACAATACCATTTGGTACAATAATTATTAATTATCTATAAATTACTATATGCAATATTTTGACTTCACTTACTGCTCAAAAATTGTAATAGGTATTTCCTTGTAGCTCCTATGATTTTCAAAGAATATGAAACAAAATTGTTTCAAAGCTATTTTTAAATTTGTCTTGTATTATTTAATATATGTAAAACATATTCTAGGAACATAAACAGACTAATTATATCCAAAGACGAGGTGCATTATATGCTTTACAAACTATTTGTTCGCATTTTGGTGACCAATTACAAAACAAACTACCAAGACTTATTGAAATAATGTACCACAATATAAAAAATATTATATTTCCTGAAAATGATCCAAGTAAGGTCCATGATATAATTAATGATATATCAAGATAAATATGTATTATTTTTATTTGTTCATTTGTTTTATTTTTAGATTTAAATACTTTTAGAGAAAAAGATAATGAAGCACAAGAACTAATTAAAAATTTACAAGTGTTTGAAGTAGTTTGTTCAAAAATGCATAAATGTTATGTCCCAAAAGTAATAGTCCAGTTATAGTATTAAAATATTTATCTAATACCATATTGCATTATATTTAATTGTATAATATATAATGTACAAACTAAAAAAGTATTTACTTTTCAGCTATTGGAGTTGCTACCGATATTTACCAAGCTACTTGTTCATCCATATTCAGCTGTTAGACATATAGCTGCTCGGTGTTTAGCTGCATCTGTAGAATTAGATTCTGTAATTACTATGACAATTGTTATAAATGATATTTTACCACTGCTTGACGCAACAGACAGTGATATAAAACGAAAAGGGGCTATTGAAGCAGTTGTTTGTATAGTTGATAAGTTGCAATTTGAGATTGTTTATTATATTGCCATATTAATTATTCCCCTTTTAGGTAAAATACATATTCATATTATTATATTGATTAAAGATATTTTTTAAATTTGGTATTTTTATCATAGGTCGTTTAAGTGATCAAGAAGAAAGTGTACGTAAAATGTCATCGCAATGTTTTGCAACTCTAATTCAATTAATGCCACTTGATGGCAGTATGTCAGTTCCACCAAATTTAAGTAATAACATGATTACATTAATTCAATCAAAGCGGCAATTTTTAGATCAACTTTTTAATCCTAATCAAATAAATGATTACAAAGTCCCAATAATGATAAATGCTAAATTAAGATCCTATCAGCAGACAGGTGTGAATTGGTTAGCTTTTTTGAATAAGTATAAACTACATGGAATTTTATGCGACGATATGGGTTTGGGAAAAACTATACAGTCGTTGTGTATACTCGCTAGTGATCATTACAATAAAAATGAAAAGTATAAGGTAACAAATAATAGATTATGCAAAATATCTATTTATCTACAATCAAAATGTAAAATGTATTTAGAAAACTGGCAGTCCGGATTCAGTTCCTCTACCATCTATTGTAGTTTGTCCACCGACATTAATTGGTCATTGGACACACGAAGTACAAAAGTTTATTCCGAAAGACATACTAAGACCATTACAATACTCTGGATTGCCTGTAGAAAGACAAAAGTAAAATAAATACTAATTGTTTTAAATTTGTATACATAATTTTAAAAATTAATATTTTATTATATACTACTGTTTTAGACTGCGAGTGTATGCTGATGATTATAATTTATTTGTAGTCTCTTATGATATAGTTCGTAAAGATATAGATTTTTTTTCAAAAATAAAATTCAATTATTGCATATTAGATGAATGTCATATTATAAAAAATGGAAAGACCAAAGCCAGTCAAGCGATTAAACAGCTGAGAGCAAATCATCGTTTAGTTTTATCTGGAACTCCAATTCAGAATAGTGTTTTAGAATTATGGTCATTGTTTGATTTTCTAATGCCAGGATTTTTGGGCACAGAAAAACAATTTGCTGCAAAATATAGTAAACCAATTTTAGCAAGTCGAGATGCTAAATGTTCATCAAAAGAACAAGAGGCTGGTGAGTTAAACTTACATAATAACTATTAATATTAGAAATCCAAAAAATATTTATTTAACATAATTTGTAAAAGTATAATTAAAATCCATTATTATTTTTAAATCATAGTGTTCTTCATTAATATGAATTGTCCAATTAACATTTATCAAGAATAACATTAAAAATAATAATAATTTAGTAAACAAATTATTTCATTACATTTAAATTTACTCTTGTTGTATCTAGTTTTTTAAGTACTACTACAATTTATACAAAGTAATCAATCCTCAACAAGGTGCTGATTATCATGGAAAGTTTTTACTTTTTCCAAATTTTTTTTAGTAGAAAAATTAAATAACTAGTATCTCTAAAATATTTTTGGAAGTGAAATGGCTAACTACTTTTAATTTTCAAATGTCCACCCTAAATTTAAAATCTAATAAAAAGATGGAATATTAGTTTAAAATGTTAAATTATTATTAGTGTTCAAATTTTTGATTTCCATCTAGTCATTGATAAGATATTCCACTTTCTAAGTTTAGGTAGAGAGAAAGTAGTGTAGCACTATTTACATACATTGTGTCACCACTCAAATGATGTTCCACTATTCACCCCTACTCAAACATAAAAGTGAAATCAGGATTTATTACATTATGTTTAAAACTGAATTTTTTTATTCTCTTAAAACTTTTAAAATATAAAAAAATACCACATTTCTATTGGTTTACTATTTATTTTCAATTTTGTGAATAACAACTAATCAATTTTTTTTTACATATATATGTAAAATATATATTCTGGAAAAAGTAAATACTTTCTGAGATAATGAGTTTCTTATCTAGGATTGATCACTCTGTATACCATAAAAATGTGCTAATGTTAGCCATTAGGTTAATGGTAACAGAAATTTCTGTAATTTCTTACATCTAAATGTGTTTTGATTATATAACACCTTAGACAAATTTTTTTTTTTTCAACTAATAATTATTATTTTAATTTTCAATAATTTTGAAAATAATTTAATAAATCTTAACATTCATTACTAAAATTTAAAATTGCTTTCTATAATATTGTTGTATTTTCAGTTTTTTACCATTTACAAACTAATGTTAGAAAATCCTCCCAGAAGTACCATTTATATGCATTTACTTGCTATGTATAAAATTGTTGAAAAGTGAAAAAAATGAACAGATAGCTCTAAAATTACTCTTGCATTGTATAGAAACTCAACTATTGTAGACTTATTATATTTATAGTTCATTGAATTAAATAATTTGAATTATATTTTAAATAACATGAATTATTCAATTTTATAGGAGTTTTAGCAATGGAAGCATTACACCGTCAAGTTTTACCATTTGTTTTACGTAGAATGAAAGAAGATGTGTTAAGTGATTTGCCTGCTAAAATTACTCAGGTAAATAAAATATACTTCTATACTTTAAAAATAAAAGAGTTCAAGTTATTCTACTTAACAAAATACAGGATTATTATTGTGATTTGAGCCCTATTCAAACACTGCTTTATGAAGATTTTTCGAAAACACATATACATAAACATTTAACAAATTCTGAAACTGGCAGTTCTCATGATTCAAATAAAAACAATATGCTACAAGTAAATTATACAAATTATATTTTAGTTGATAATTATTTACTTAATACAAATAATGTATTTTATATTACAGGCACTGCGTTACTTACAAAATGTATGTAATCATCCAAAACTAGTCCTTACCCCACAACATCCTCAGTATTCTCATATAATTAAGCAAATTTCAGAATCTAATTCTAGTCTAACCGATATACAACATGCTGCTAAATTACCAGCCTTAAAGTAAATTAATACATTTTTTTTTTTTTTTATAATTTCTAAATAATGTTTTTGTATTAATTTAAAATGCAATTTTAGGCAACTTTTATTGGATTGTGGTATTGGATTACCAAGTAATGATGAAACTGTAATAAGTCAACATAGAGCTTTAATATTCTGTCAGCTCAAATCCATGTTGACTATCATTGAAAATGATCTCTTTAAGTAAATGATATATTTTTTTAAATTTCAAATTCAATCAAAAGATAATTCATTTTTATTTGTAGGGCCCACATGCCAAATGTTAGTTACCTTCGTCTCGATGGTAGTGTACCTGTATCTCAAAGGTATTCACTTGTTAATCGATTTAATGTTGATCCGTCAATTGATACACTTATAATGACTACACAAGTAGGAGGCTTGGGTTTAAATTTAACTGGAGCAGATACGGTATGAAACAACATTTTACAATTATTGAAAGCTTAATGTACTCAATAAGCAATATGCTGCAGGTAATATTTGTAGAACACGATTGGAGTCCTATGAGAGATCTACAAGCGATGGATCGTGCACACCGTATTGGTCAGAAAAAAGTTGTCAATGTCTATCGTTTAATAACAAGATCAACACTGGAAGAAAAAATAATGAAGTATTTATTATTATGGCAAATAGATACAATGTATGTTTTTGTATTTATATTATGTACATTTATTTCAGTTTTCAAAAGTTTAAACTAAAAACTGCCAATACAGTAATATCATCTGAAAATTCAAGTCTTCAAACTATGGGAACTGATAAAGTATTAAAATTATATAAAAAATGTATATAAATATATTAATATTGATGCTTTTGTTTTCAGTTATTAGATTTATTCTCTTTAAATGACTCAACAAAAGAAAAAAATAAACCAAGTTCATCGAGTGGTTCCATAAAATCTGTTCTTGAAACATTGCCAGAACTTTGGGATACTAAGATTTATGATGACGAATATGATTTAAACAGTTTTGTTCAAACTTTAAATCAAGCTTAATCATATTCTAAAAATGTTATTATAGACTTAAACATTGATTATTGATTAATTTACACATTTAATTTTCTTTATTTAAATCTAGTGAAAACAAACCAAAAATTAGGCTTTTAATTTCAATTCAACTATAATCATTTAACTCAATCAATTGCTTAAATTATTTTGTACTCTTTATGTAATAAATGTTTTTTTTTTTTTTTTTTTGTATTTGTATATAACAATCTTTATTTATATGTCATTGCATAATAACAAAACTCCACTAAATTTCAGAGTCAGGAAACTTAGTTTTGTTACTTTGTCAACATATAATATCATGCCTATAATTACAATCATGGAATTCCACTCTATGGTGCCTGAAAATTATAAGGTTCCTTGTATCAATAACTATTTTAAATTCTGAGCGTAGCGAAGGAGCTAATAGTTTTACTTTGATTTATTTTTTATTTTTTTTCTAGTTTGGACACGTTTTTTCCTAGTGAACTTGTAGCATGTAACAATGTAACTTTACCTGTAGCATCTTTTCTAAAAGCTCAAGATGGTACTTTAGAGAGGTCATTTTTTGATTTTCGACACCATTTTTTAAATAAAAGCACTTGAGTGGAAAAAAAGTAGGAAAACTTACAATTTTACTACCAAAAAAAAATGATTTGATCGAAAAATTATAAGGCATCTTTTTTATTGCTTTTTTTGATTTACTTTCTTACAGTATCATTGCCAAAACTTAAGCCACTTTTGAGCTATTAAGGAATTTTGTTATATATTAATTTAATTATATTAAAAATTTTTTTTTCTGTAATTGGGTTATAAATACACATAGAGACTTAAAACTTGATAATAATAGTTATATTGGACTTATTTAGACGTGATAAAATTTTCAAAATCAATGGACGACTTATTTTATTAAGCCTTTTGAAATCAAATTTAAACAAAAATCAAAAAACAAAGTTATGGCACTTCAAATTATGTATTACCGAACTGCAATCGGAATCGTCTTTCGTCAGCAATGGTTTATCCTCGCTTACAGAAATAAATGAAATAACCTTATGTATCCTACCTTCCCAACTTCTCACCCTACAACAGTGGCAGCTCACACCCCCAGTATCTGTTCTTTTTTTTTTTTATTGTGCTGCTACCTATTCTTCCTGACATTGTAATTTTTGTTTACAAAGAAAAATTTGTACTATTTATTCATAAGGTGGTTTACTCACTAAAAATATGATTATTTGTTTTAAATTTTATTCTTGTTCTACATTCACAACCACTATTCAGTATTTAGAGGATGTCATACCCGCGTTCTGTCTCAGTCCAACTTGCGGGCAATAAAGCAAAATTTACCTTACACAGACTGTAGAATTAGCTTAATTAGATTAAAATCACATATTGTAAAGTTAAAAGGACAATATTTTGGAGGGCAAGACCGAGTTTTTTCTACTTTGATTATTATTCTAAATATAATGTCCAATACATCATTTAGATAATAAAGACTAATTCGTTGTTTTAAAATTAACTACCATTTCAAAAAATGTATTTAAAATACGAAACGCACCGTCTTGCTCTTCAAATTATTGCCCTCTTTTAATTGTATAGTGGATGCTTTTCTTCTAAAATCAAAATTAAGGGAGTTCTACATAACTAGTCTGCGTGATGTACCTAGATTTTACTATATTGCAAACTGAAACAGCACATGTGGCTAACTTTCTCTTAAGGAAAAGATTTCTTAGTTTACCTTTATGTTAATGGTTCAGTAGGATTTCTAATGGTTATTAATAATTTTTATAATCTACTATTTTTCAAAATGATAAAATAGAACATAGGATTTTGAGGGATGGGGGGGGGTCACGAGTACCCAGTACTCTCTCTGAGTACAGTACAACACTGCATCATGAAGGATAAAGTGTAATAGGTACAAAATATGATAAAATATAATCAAGTTTAGACATTTTTCGGAAATATGCAAGGTCGATTTGTTGAAAGAATATTTAAAATACGTAGGTACCTATTTTCGACACACAAGTAGTAATAACAAAACATCACTTACATATCCCGTCAGAGGCAAGTGGTGTGAAAATAATATTTATAAATATTGCATGTTCATTGTTCACAATACAATAAGTTAATCGTATTATATTACATAATTTGGTGGGAATGCGGGCGGACAAATAAAGTATTTTATCGGTCTACGGAGTTTGTACGGACATCGAAACATAGGACAAAACAAAATATTAATTATCTTGTGATCGAAGTAGGTGATTAATAATAGCAGGCAGGTACCTACTTACCTAATGAATAATAACACATAATGTTCATAATTACAATTATTAGATATCTACTTACCTGAAATTACTTTGATGCGCTAATTATAATGAATCGTAAAACAGAAATGTTTTCTTTTTCAATAAATACGAAATAAAATATACCGCGGGTATTATTGTAATATTGAAAAACCAAAATAATCGAAGATAGGCGTATTTCGTTCGACCAGTATTTTAACCGAAAAAAATGATATGAAATTGTCGGGAACGCGTATATTTTCTCGGAAATAACCGAATGAACATAACAAATAGATAGATATGTACTGAACAGTTGACAATAGGTACATCATGAATATTAAAATATAATGTGGTTGTACTAATACAGTAGAAAATGCGTTGGGCGAAAAATAAGTGTTGGTAATTACGAAGAAATCTATTTTATTCGAAAAATATGTTACCTATTTGAAAGAACACGCGAGATTTTTTTCTAAAACACAATTTTAATAAAATACCTATTCAGTTTGGACGGTTTTTTCTTATCCATTTATCTTTTTCAAGTTTTCACTTTTTTTTCTTCTTTCGATATTAATGGCCTACTACGTTGTAAATATTTTCAAAATGTAATTGTTAGTATTGAAAACTTTAAAAAAATTGTATTTTCCATTCAAGCCGTTCTTCTCTAGCCGACCAAAGAAATAACGACCTACTTATAATGCTCGTATATAATACGAATTTCTATGCAAATATTTGTTGGATATTTTTCATAGACAGTGATGGCGTGCCCGTAAATTTTCAATGGGAAGGGATGTCGTAAATAATAATTACGATTCGTGAATAAACCGCAGAATCGTCTTCGATTGTAGGTATATCTACAAAACTAATGAAATTTAAAAGCCGGATCCGAAAAAATCCAATTTTTAAAATTCAAAACTTAAGCTTTTTTTTCTTGTAACTTGGCTGAAATGTGTAAAATTTCATGATAAAATAACTCATATAGTTGTATTTTTCGCGAATAGGGGTGAGGGTATTGAATAGGGGTGGAGGGTGAAGTGCCCCATCGCACGCCACTGTATTCAAGTTATAATAGTTCTCTAAAGACCGTCTACTTCGGATTTGACAACGACGGCGGAACGATTGTGCAGGTTTTCAAAATTGGTACGTGTACGACCGCTATAGGTATACGTCACACGAATTTTCAACGTGTTGAAAATTACTTTAATTAGATGCCATAACAGGTTTGAGAATATTGCCGGATTTTTCGAAAATATCACAGGTGACGGAAGACACGAATGGAGGGAGAAAAGTAGTAATAAAATATAAATTTTCATTACGGTGGCCGGGTGGCGACCAAACACCGAACTGGAACGAAGTGCGAATTGATCGGCGAATTTATTTGACGTCTGCGCAAATGTCCCGCGTCCCATGTCACGATCATCAATGGGCGGAGGGTGGTTGTGCTATAAGCCGGTCGGCAATAGGACGCGCGCTCGCGCGCGCGCGCACACGCTGACAGTTGGCCACACTGTCGATGTACCGCTATGCGCTCGGCGTCGGTTTCCGCCATTTTAGTTGCGGCTTTCGTCAACGTCCTCTTTACCGTGACGTCGTATTGAAATTTTCGTTCTGCGGTTCGTCAATTGTTTAGCGGTTCGATCGTCTCATACTGAAGCGTTCACTTAGTAGCCATCACCGAGTCCGAATTCTGTGTATTCAGTGACGCCGGAATCCAAATTAAACAACGCAAATTTCGTAAGTATATTATAACATTATTTACATGCCGCTCGCTTGGACTCTCCGCCAACGCGTGACCGGCACCGTGAACACGTCGAGTATTTTCCCACGATCTATCGGGTTAGTGAAGAGTCGGCATTATATTTCATTGGCGTTTGTTTTCACGAACAATAATGATTGTTGACGTTCGGACCGTCAGTCCGTTTAACTGCACAAATCTCATGGTCTAATTTCGCAATATGACAATAATTAGGTAGCCTACACCACCCCCTCTTTACCGGTTATCGGCGCTGATTTGTAAACGATTCTTTTTATTTATTATGTATATTCATTAATCATTGGCCGTAACTAGTAAGTCAGCGTACAACTCATAATTACACAAATCGACCATCATTACTGATACTTGATAGCTAACGACGCGCTTAACATACAGTAATAATGGTCGTTATAACTGGGTTTGTTTTTGTTGACCATTGTCTTGTAAATCATCGTCATTAAATATGTGTTGATCTGACCTATAACTTCCACATTAATGTTTGAGGTCTCTAGTCATTTTTACCCGTTTTCGGTTTTTTTTCTATTAACAGCTATACAAGTATGCCATTATATGCTTTCTTTTCTTTTTTTTACCTGAATCATTAAATTGTATACATATTTATTAATAAGCTATGTGATTGTATTTGTATTCAAAATTGAGTAATGGTAAATGTCGCATTTTATGCTGATAGTTATAAATAGGGTTAGGATGCTAGTGCACTAAAAAATATATACGTTTATATGTATTAATGCTCTTAAAAACAGCTAAATATGCATTTAAAAATAAAGAAATGTGTTCGCAAATCATGCAATAAATATAGACAAATTTGTTTACAATAGTATATAAACAAATTGGGTACCTACCTATTTTGTTATCGTTTTATTAATTATTTAATTTACATATTATTACTGTGTTAAAATAAATATGTCACAATCGATCTATGAATTTCATTTAAGTAGGTACCTTCACTCCGTTTGCCCATTTCAAATTCTTAACAATAAATAAGTGATAATTTGTATACAATCTTTATAAAATACAAATAGTCAAACTTTTATTAGATTTAGTTAATAAAATATAAAATTATATTATTTTTATTACAATATTATTTGTTTGATAGGTATTACACATATTGTAATTTCATACATATATATGTGTATATACAGTCAAATTCCTGTATAACGATGCCGTATATAACAATATTCCGGGTAAAATGATTCCAATCAATGTATTTGGTTGGTTTTATATGTTTTATATAATACTTTTATTCGTATATAACGATAATCCGGATATAGTGATGTTATTTTAAAACGAAAATTGGTTTTTATAATCCATAGCAATTAATAATATGCAATATGCGATTAATAATAAGCAATTAATAATTTTTTTTATCAAGAGCTCATTTATTTAATCCAGGTCTGAATACTGTTTGATACCTAACTTAATATTTTTACTAACTGTTATACATTTTATATTACAGTTAGTTTTTTAAAATAACATGGCACTATCTATCATTATTTCAGAGGTTTATCAACAAGCACCAAATATTGTAATATTAATTTCAAGTATGTAGTCTGTTCTTTTTGTATAACAAATACAATATTGTATTTACAACATTTTTTTTTTTTTTGTCACATATTCTCATAATTTGTTCTTAAATGTTTTTAGATCCTTGAGGTAAAAATTCATTTTTTTTAGTTTAGTTATTTTAGAAAATTTAAGTTCATATTGAAATAGAACCAAAAGAAAAACTATATCATGTTTGAATTCTAATTTTATTACTTACAGATAAAGAATATCAAATGATTTCTAGTTTTTAAAACTACTGATATTTTATTTATATATATATATATATATGTACTTAGTAATAACATTTATAGTAATAAAATATAATATTTTAAACAATTATTTAGATTATGTAATTTGTATTCTAAACATTAGGTAATTATCAAAAATTAATTTGCATTAAAGTTATTACATGATAAGTATTTTTTAATAATTGTATTTCATTTACAGAAAAATGTCTTACAATCGTAGAAGTGGTGGTAGTTATGGAGGCGGTGCTGGTGGAAACTTTGGCAATTCTTACAGCCAAGGTGGTAATAATTACAGTGGTTCAGGAAGTTATGGAGGCAGTGGTGGTGGCAATTACAGTGGAGGCGGCGGTGGCCGTTTTAATAACTTCAGCAACTATGGTAGGAATCCTAAGATGAGCCCTTGGGAATCTGGTGTATCTCCAGGAGGTGGAATGATGCCAAATGTTCATCCAAATCAAATGGCACTTGCAAGTGACTTATTGTCAAAACTTTTAGCTCCTAATCAGGTATTTGATAGTAGTTTTGTAAATAGTACATATAATACTATGCAAATTTAACCATAGAAAAATGTAAATATGTTGTGTTATCCCTCTAATTTTGATATGAAGTCATTGAATCAAATTTAAATATTTCAGGGCGGATATGGAGGCAGTCAAAATTGGGGCCCAAATCCTGGAATGATGAGAAGACAGGAATCATTTAAGGTAAAATTAGGTTTCATTTCAAAAACATAGTATATACGATTTTAGTCACTACACAATAATTATATTTAAAGAAAAAAAAAAAATTTGATAGGTTTTAAAATAATCCTAATAGTACCTATTAGGGAATTATTTATAATAGGTTTTTGTACAGTATTTAAACATATTTATATAGTACTTGTATATCTTAATTTTCTATAATAATGATTTCGATTTGCCAATTACTTTTACTGCTGAGCGTTTTAGCTAATCTGAGTTTGGCCTGTTGCCGTTGGCAATTTGAATTCTGGAGCTGGCTGATTCGTTTCGCTGGCAATCGAATTATCGAACAAATTTCATAATCTCATCTGAGTTTGTTTTTCATTTGTTGTGCTCTATCGAATCTCTCTGTTCCTGGCACAATAATTGATTGGTTGTTTGATAACCGCCAGAACCAAAACCGGCGCAGGCCTGATAATCGCAATCGTAGACCTCCTCCAAAAAAGGACGATAAGAAAAAGGATTCTAAACCTGAAGCGGATAAAAATGATCAGAGGTAAGGATTCATTTCATAAAGTCTATTATTCCGGATTTATATAAATATATATTTATATATGTCTTCGCTGCTATTTTTACAAGCATTTGGCAACTTCTTCATTTAAATTATTTTATCCGCCCATAATTCCATTCCATTTTATTGAAATATTAGACGAATAGGAATTATTATTTTCTACTATTTTAACCCTTATGATTTGTACTCTTCTTTATACATAATTTTGTATTCTTTATAAAATTAATACATTTTAATGAGTTCAAATACCTATTTTATAACTCTTATGTAAAAATAAACCCTTAAGTATAAGGAACATCAAGTAAGTATTTGTTATGTTTGTGTATAAACTACAATTGGTTTGTATTACTATTTATTTTATTTAACTAAATATTTATAGTTTTAGTAATAATATACGGGGGTTTATATATAATTTAAGTTTTCTTTAATTTATGAAAAGTATTGTTTAATCTAGTAATGTAAAATTCCTGTAAAAATTGTCTTATATATTTTTCAAAATTAGGGTCTGGATTTAATTGCCTTACAATTTTAAAAAATGCTCTAATATAGAAATAAAACATGAGTATGAAAAATAATAATTTCACTCTTGTGTAATTGTTTGAACCCTGGTGATAAGCAACAGTTCTTAACCAATATAAAATGTTATGGAAATTTTAAATAAAACTGAGCAATCTGTACAAATGAAGATTACTTATAACGTGTAAAACTCAATTCATTTGTTGATAATTTATAGAAAGTATTGTCTTAAATTTCACTGCATTGAAATCTGGGCCCTAGTTATATTTTATTGTATGTCCTATTAAAATGGGTGAATAACCCATAATTTTTGTTTCAACAGAAGTTGCATATCAATTCCCATTGTTAATTTTAAAATACTCGCTGCTTAAATCACTAGTTAAATCAAAATATCTAATGTTCTGTACAAATATTCAAGTTTAATTAATTTGGTTATTATGTTAAAGTTCATCATTATTTTGAAATCTAAATTGGAGAAAAGAAGCTGATTTTTAAAAAAATGTATATATCTAGAGTACTATACAAATTTATATGTTGTTTTTTACTTCGAGATTATTTTTGTAATCAATTGATTTTACTTTCGGTTCATGGTACCCAAATAATTATATCCTTATGCTGGTTGCATAAGTGATCAATAACTGTAACTGATTATTTAATTAATAGGGAATGGATTTATTTAATAAGAATAATAAATAAATATCATACAGTTATGCTATTTTTAACAGTTTGCTATTTTCTGATGATATAATCATTACATAATTATTTCCTTATAATTATATTTTCAATAAACTTCTCCTTACATTTGTTGTTTCTACAATGGACATCCAAATGAGCCCACCTTGAATCATAACTATTTAAAGAAGGTTTTTCTTGATAAATGTCTCAGAAATAATTTTTTTTATTGCCAACTGCTTAGGCCCATATATTTTTTTATCAAGGTCAATGTGAAAAACTGACTTTATTTCTAGATGTTGGTGTTTATTAGAAGTTTTGTTTAGATTTTTCATATATTGTAAATTAAAGACAGCTGAGGCTGGTTTTTCACATACGACTAAAAGTAAAACTTTTAAATATTTTGTTCAGAAATTTATTAATGTTGCAAATATTATATCAATTACATCTAAAATTATTCTATTAGAATTTGTGTTGGTACAAACAATTATAGCCATTCATAAACTAAAGACCTATTGCTTTTCAACAAATGTAAATCGTTTATAAATATATACAAGATTAGCTCTTATATTGCACTGGAAGGATAGTCAGAAAGGTAGCTAAAAGTTTAAATTGCAACAATATACTGATAAATGGCTGTTTACGTTCACTACGTAATATGGCATAAATAGGCAAAATGAAATGATAACACCTGTTAAAAATATTTGCAAATTAGTTAAAATTGGTGTAATTTTAAATTTTTAAAATTTCTAATCAAATTTTAAAGATCTTACTATATATACTATATGCATTTATATAGTAAATCCGTTCCCTACTAATCGATAACAATTTCGATAAAATTAATTTTACACTGTTGCTGTAACAGCTTTTATCGATTCGACAAATAACCTTTTAATTGATATAGAGTATTGAAACAATTCTCTAATTTTATTGAACTAATACACAGTTTATTTTTGATATTGTGGATCTTTTTAATTATTTTATAATTTAACTATGAATCTATAAATAAAGCATCTTCATTAAATTCTATCATTAAAATTATGATTTCAATAAATTTATGAAGAAAGATTTATGTAATAAGGCTTTATTTAATAGATACAATAATGTTCTAAAATTTATCTATTCTATATCTGTAAGTTATCAAACTGTATAGATCTTTTATGTAACCTGTCATTAGTATGTATTATTTTAATGTTGTAATTGATACATTAATTATCTCTTAGATTTTTTTTTTATTATTATTGTATTTATATTTTACTTCCGTGTAGACAATTTTAACCAGTAAAAATAATTATCTAATTTTAAATTAAAATTTATTTTGTTGATATAC
Organism: Cinara cedri; assembly: GCA_902439185.1. Classification (NCBI taxonomy): domain Eukaryota; kingdom Metazoa; phylum Arthropoda; class Insecta; order Hemiptera; family Aphididae; genus Cinara; species Cinara cedri. Next base: position 192,328 of record CABPRJ010000506.1, on the reverse strand, counting down.
TTATTGATATTATTCTATATGTTGTTTAAATATATGTATTATGGGAAGATTTCTTATGTTATTTTTTTTAAAAAAAAATTCTACGATTACTTACTCATTTTGATGGTTTTATAATTTCTAAAATATATTTGAAAAATATTTATATTATAAAACTTCTTAAAATAAGACATCAAAGTATTTATATTCATGTAAATTATTAGAGTAAAATATTTTAATAACAGCATAAATGATGAGTTAATCATTTTAAAATTAAAATAGTAATAATACAAATTTACAAGTTTATATACCCATTTCTTATTAAAAATTATTCTCTTTTCTGTCAATTTTGTCTTTAATGCTGCTATGTCCTCCTCAGCTATAGATTGTAAACAATTTTTGTACACATTTTTAATTGTACAATAAGTTGATATATCATACATCACTATTTTTTATAGATATACAAAGAAAATACTTTGAATGTGTATTAAATAATTTATTTTTATTCTTAATTTAGTATTTTAATATTGAATCAATATTGTGGACATATTTTTTATATCACTAAAAATATAATAATTTATCTAGTTTATTAAATTATGATTTTGTCAAATACTGAAATTCTTAATACAATTATATATAAGTAACTGTGGGTATTTTGTTATAATATAAGTTCAATAAAGTGATATTTTTTTTTTTTTTTGTGATTTGTTTATACTTAAAACATCAAAACTTATTGAAGACATAGTTATATTGTATATTTCGGATTTTTTTTTTCTAATTCATTGTGTTACATTTATATTTTCATAACAAAATATTTAAATAAGTATTGTATAGCAAATATTTCTATAAATTTATATTTCGTACTTAAAACTTTTTGGTGATTCTACCATATTATATTATATTTTCGGGTTTATAGTATATTGATTGATTTGTGTGATTTTTTTTTTTTTCATATCATTTATTTTTAGGACACTACAAAACTACTAATTTTCTACCTCCACTAGTTAAGTTTTCAAGAGTTGGATATTTGAATTTTTTTTTTTCTAGAAAACATATTTATTGAAATTGCCATTTAAATGTAGGTTTTTTTTCGCTTATTTCATACACAAATATTGTGGTTTTATTTTTTATTTAAACATTTTTGTTTTATATCTTGAAATCCCTTTATATAATATTACTTTCACCAGTTGATATTTGTTTGTTTAATTTTTTTTTTTTTTTTTCAATTTTAGTAATGAAGCTAATGGTGGTATAAAGAAAGAAACAAACCAAGTAAATATAAATTAAATTCATATATAATGATATCTTTAATCAATATATTTTATAATATTTACCATAGGAACATATAGATTATGATGGTATTCCAACTGCTGTGTTGTTCTGCCACGTTTGTCAAAAGCATATGTGGGATGGTGCTGTAAGTAATACTATAATACTCGGTGTAATCAAATGTAGCTGTTATCAAAATTATTATTTTAGTCTTTTGAAAAACACGTTCGTGGGCGTCCACACGAGTTGATGATGACATATTTGGACGAAGGATACAAAATGCAAGTTGAATTAATGCGTCATCAGATAAAAGCAGCTGAGAACCAACGAGAAATTGATTTAGAACGTATGCAAGCTCAAAATAAAGGAAAAGCAAAACCATTGTTTCGCAATTACTGCCCCATGTGCAATATTAACTTCTATGGGCCATTAACTGGACATCGCAAGAGTGATCGTCATCGTGTGAGTATATTAATGAATATTAAAATTACTTAAAGATAAAAAAATTTTAATATGCCTAAAACTATTATTTTATATATTTCTGTATTAATTAATGGTTTTTTTTTTATTCTTATAGAAATTGAAGCAATTCCTTCACCCTGAATGTAAAATGTGTGATATGTTGTTTCACACTCGTTTGGAATGGGACGATCATAAATTGTCTTCAGATCATTTGCGTAAAGTGGGAGAACAACGTCGTCAATTTAATCCTGATCTTAAGGATGATGAATTTGAATTGCTTGATGTGGTTATAATTGAAGATGACGAACCGGAAGAGATTCCTGTTGCTTCGAAACCTGATATGCTAGACGATCAGGAAATTAAAGATGATGAAAAGGATTTGAATGAAGTATCTGATGGCGATGGAATTAAATTAGAAAATACTGGGGCTACTGTAGAAGGTGGTGATAATGTTCTGGTAGATGATGTTGAAATGAAGGAAGGTGATACTGAAACGAAGGCGAATGAAACTGAAGGTATTGAAGAAAAGGGAGAGAAAGATAATAACAATGCTAACGAAGATCAGGCAGTTATTAAGAAAGAAAAGGAAGAAAAATATAATCCTGCTAATGTAGTTGGTCGTGAACTAGTGGTTAAAACTGGAGGATTTGTATGTCGTATTTGTTCAATATTTATGAAGAACAATGAAGAAGCTGTTTTACATTGTCAAACTGCTTCACATTACATTAACTTCACTACTATCACAAAATTGCATGTGAGTATAGTAAAAATAATTAATTTCTTTGGGTAAAAGTTGTGTTGACAATTTAAATAAATAATATTGTGTTATAAGTAATTATATTAAATATTCTTTTCTTATCATTATAATATTATAGTGTTTAACTTTAATAATATTTTTTTGTAGGCTAAAATCAATAACCGAAAACGCAAAATGAAAGAAAATGAAAATACTGATGCAAAGATTGTGGAATCTGATGGTGAGCAAATTGCAAAGCGTGCTCGTACAGATGACACTGCTGAAGACGTAACTAATGAAAATGGCACTGCTGAGCCAGCAACAATAGCCACAGACGATGACGTGCAAGAAATTATTGTTGATGTACCCATTATTGAGATCAAAGACAATAATGATGGCCAAATAAAAGTAGATCCTCCTGCTGTTGCTGTGCCAGAAACTTTGAAAGAACCTTCTGCTCCTGCTCCGGTTATCAAAAATTCTCCAATACAACGAGGCAGAGGTAGTGGTCGTGGCCGTGGTGTTTCTAGAAGGGGTAGATCGAGCCGTTAAAATAATAAGTTCTAATTAAGAATTTAAAAAAAAAAAAAAAAACTTAAAAAAGCATATACAACATCTTTACTATATTGAATATCCAATACTGTATTGTACAATTTTTTACACAAATATTTGTTTGTAAATATGCATTATTCATGTGTATTCAAAAAATATCATTAGATGTATTTTAATCATTTTAATTGCGTATAATGTGGTTCTATTAAGTAAGTCCTGCAATCTTGACCTAAACAATTTTACTCCACATATTAATGTATAACATTCAATTTATTTATTAATGAATTATAATTCATTTATCTAAATAATAAGTATAATAATACAATATCAGAATCTATACCATTATGATTTTCTAGAATATTTTATTTTACATATTTATATATAAATTATAATAATAGACTAATTTATTAAATAGTATGAATTTTTTAACACTTGAACATATTACGAATACATAAAACTAGGTATAATATTACAATATTAAATATCTCTTAATTTATATGATACAATATATATTAAATATTTTATTTTAAACAAAAACTCGATTTTTAAAAATATAATTTAATATATTATAATCTAGTTATTAGTTTAGTATTATAATTTAGAAAGTTTTGCATTTATATAATATTCATTATATATACATAAATATAACATACAATATATATATATATATATAGAGATAGATTTAAAAAAAAAAAAATAGTGTTGATCACATCTTCCTCCAAAAATGTAATTTATAAACGTTTATTTTGTATTTTTTAACCTATATATTATTATAAAAATTTGCATGTATTCAATTTTACTGGTAAAATGATTAACTGGTGTACTTAACGTGTTTACGTGATTCAATAATGACTTTATGTACGATATTATTACTTTTTACCTATTCATCATACTCTTATAATAATAATTACATTTGTAATATTACTCGCTAAAGTATTTGCCAATTATATTATTGTTCTTAAGCAAAAAATGTACTTTTTTATACCGCATAATATATATTATTATATTTATATACAGTGAATAATAAACCATACTAATATCTTACACATCTAAATTACTTTTTTTTTAATCACCATTTGTCTAGAAATATTGATGAGTTTTTTTGGTTTTAATTTAGAACTTAGATTAAATTGAATACATTTTTGTATGCAATATTTATATGTAATCTAGTTTTATCATTTTTAAGTCATTAATGTAACAATTTCGTCAAAAAACATTATTATAATTGTATTCTTTAAGTATTTTTAACTAAATTTGAATTCATCAACATAACTCTTCGCCACATATAATGTCAAAAATAGAATTTTGAATAATACCAATGAACAGCAAATGTTTCAAGTAAACATTTTAACTGTTTAGAATGGAAAAAAAAATTATTTGTGGACAAGTCGTATAAACAATATTGTACCACAGAAAATAATTAATTTTTACCCGCGGTACAAAAATTATTTGTTGAATCTAAGATACGTTGGTACTTGCATATGTATTTTTATGTAAATTATTTGTATTTCAAATTTAGATAGTCTTTTCTTTTGGGTTGTCCAGTATTTTTTTCCAATTGACAATTTTTCTTGTTTGTCCTCAAATGTTGCAACTTTACTTTAACCCACTTCCTTGTCTTGACTTATAATAATATTGAAACCTAGTATCACATGGCAGAGCAAATGTGATACTCTGGTGTCAACACAATGTCTTCTCTTCTCCAAAATAATTAAATTCTGTTCAAAATGTTCCATTTACTACTATTATTTTTATCGGTGTAACCAATGTTCCCTTGGACACTTAAGATTTTCAATTAGTAACCTAGGTATTGAAAATTTGATAATTAAACAGTTTTAATTACAGTAAATATTAGTGTCGACGTTTTTAATTTCTGTCGACCGTCAGTCCGTTACGAGATTTGCTACTTTGAAGTTGTATGTAGGGGACCACTTTTCACACGCCGCGCCGTCACGCCATGTACTACACTCAGTAGCATGGTAAAATCAATTAACCAATGCTTAGTGGCACTACTCTCCCCCTAGCCACAAAACTACTACATTTTTGTTGTTTTTTTTTTCTCTACGAAAATTAGTGGAACAAGTAACATTTTTTGATTTTCGGCAAGCCGTTGACCCATTGACGAGATATTTCACTTATACGACGTTATGGTAGGGAGAGAGGAGTAGTGGTGGTGGAACATTGTTCAGACGTCGCGCACCGTGCCGCCAGACAAACGATGCTCCACTATACTCCCTTACACTCCCCTACTCAAACTTAAGTCTAATTGCTCGTCAACGGGTTGACGGAAATCAATAATTACAACAATTAAACCAATAGGTATTTATTAGGTATCTGTGAATGGGATTTTTAATATAGCTATGTTGCCATTTTAAAATCAAAAGTGCGTAGTCGATTCAATCCTAGAAAGAAGGCGGCGATGAAAATAATGGAAACGTAAAAATGATCAAACAATATAATTATACACAAATGATTTTAGATACACACTCCGATTTCACCAATATGACGTACAACGTTGTATTTACTTACCTACTACAATATTAGGTATCTTTGTTTTTTTTGGCCAGTAAATTATCATCTCGTCTTAATTGTACGGAGGGTACTCTTGTCGTGTATACAGAGAGACATATTGACGAAGATACTACTCGGATTACAAAACTGCTATTGACACACATTTGACAATTTGTATATATCTGAGGCAGGTGTAGGTACTATCATTGATTGTGTATACAATTGTATAATAGAAGCACGTATAGGCTATAATCGTATAATCAATAATGGTACTATTAGTTGAATGCCCACTATATCATTTGTACTACTATTATTTACTAATTATACTAATTTACTTACCTGTAAAAATATTTAAAATATCTTTTCGAAAATAATTGGGCATTTACAGTGCGCTTAATATTTGGACCGGTAGCGGCGAAAAATTCCAATGGCGATAATATGTTTTAGACCCGAAGCGCCTAAATCAAGTTATTCAAACAGCGTTTTCTAAAATCGATTGGTCGGAATGTGATCATCTATCGGGTAGTTCGATTGTAGTACAACTAATCGGTCGTGCCCATCATCACCAGTAAAAAAATACAGTACATAGGTAAAATTGCAACAATTATTCTCCTATTTTGATGCAAAACGGCGAATCTGAAGAAGTAAAAACTGCTGCTGTTTTTCTACGCGTGAACGACTTTTTCCCATCAAAAATCTTGTTCCGATCACCATCGACTTCGGCTAGTTTTGATGGCAAATTTTGTCTCGAATTCGTGAATTGGAGATTTTCGAACAACTGGAAATAGTGGGAATATTCACGCAATAACGGTCCCTGTTATATTCGATTTTAATTTTTTGTTGTTATTATTCAATGGAAAATAATCGAACAGACATGTTTCAGTTTTTATTTGATTTCATATGGCGATACAATTTTTTTTTACTCCAAAAAAATGATCGTTATAAATATTGTTCTTATGGCACTATGAAAATATCGAAAATCCGTAGTCCCGATTTTTTATGTTTACAAGCGGTTTAAAGTTCAAACTTTTATGAAAATCGTAAAAATCATGACATTTTGCGTGTTATTTTTCGATTTATGTGATGCAGAATAAACATTATTGGCCCTGTACAAATATTCAATAGTTCGAGACCAAAACATAGTTATTTATTTATTTTTCATGTGGTCACTATGCTTAGAATCGGTTCTAATGTCTTTCTGTTGCTGCTGAACGATTGCAAATCTGCTTGTTGCTCCGGTGTCTTCGATTGTGAATTTTTTTGTTTTTTTTTTTTTCTTCCGCGCGCAATCGCGAATTGTTTTTTTCTCCGATTTTTAAAACGGTAAAAATAAGTGCGCAATCGTGCTGTTACGCCCAGTTTTTCGTCGGGAAGTTTGGCGTCTTGCGCAGACTCGTATTTCCACTGTTCAACCCAGTATAGGTGTACCTCCCGTCTCGGGGTAGGAGTGGGAATTTTATCGATTCGCGTTTACTGGTGTCCAATGATAACGTCGCTTGGGGAGAGTGGTCCGGGGACGGCCGCAGTGCGAGCGTAAGTACTTTATTTCTTTTCGTGCAAACACCTACATATAGGGTGACCAATTCTGGAGAGTATTGACTTGTTACGGTGTACTTTTTTTTTTTTTTTTTTTTTTTTCGGAAAACTTAAGAAATATTACTAACTCTGAAATTTCGAGTTGCGTTTATTTTTTTGACCCTCATGTTTGGGGGGGGGACCAAACCACAAATACCTATATGTACCCGCGAGTATGAAGCTGAAAAAAAATTAAGGCTACGTAATATTTTAGAGTTATTCGATTCTTGTATTGATTCACAAGAAAATAATCCGAAACATCAATACGTTCGAAACAACGGGTCTCTCACGGGTACGCCCGCCCGGATTAAGGGTAGGGGATCATTATAAAGAGGCTCTATTTTTGAGTTCGACTCCGGGGGCTGCTGGGTCATTAATCCACCCTCGCTTACGGAAAAAGGGTCTTTAGGGATCATGTAACAACTGTTGATGGATGTTTCAATTTCAAATGTTCGAAATATTGCGCGTTAGAAGGGTCGTACGTTCGAAATCGCACCGATTTCAGAATAAAAAAACGAAAATTACACCGATCACGTTTCATCAATTCAATTACGCGGACAAATCACTTTAATTTATTTCTCACCGATATAACCGGCGTAACCGACGTCGGTGTTCGAATAAAAGGTGTACGCGTTTTTACATAGAATTCGCATTTTTTACTACATTTTCGACGAGGAACACATTTACGCGCACCAACCGCGCCATCAAATGTGGTGCAGGCGTCGAATCTACGCCGTGGTAATTCCACGTGAAAAACAAATATACACTTTTTGTTAAAACGAACAATGCTATTGCATAATATACTTTCTCTCTTTATGTACACGGGTACCGTCTTACGGCGAGGATTGATCACACCCTGTACGCGTTGCAGTCCGCAGAGGGAGGAGCTAAAACGTCGGTGTTATTTCGGTCGGACCGATTTACGCGCACGGTAGAACAAAATTTAACCGTCGATTCGAGCATACGTTTATAGACAGGAAAAAAAAAAAAAATTCGTCGTCGACAAAAAATAATATAATATTATCTCGTGTTGTGCACGTACATATAAAGGCACTGTTGTTTCCCGCGGACTGTTTGTGTCTCTCTATACGTAACACAAGGGATCTAACCGAAATGGTTTACCCGCTTCGTCTTGTTTTTAGTGATTTTTACACGGAATTTCCCTCAGCGCCGCCGCAGTCGGCACTTTTGTCCGGGGTGGCGATGGGGAGTGGCGTGCGGTTTCCCCGTTGCCCTAATTATTTCAACCCATCCCATTGTCCCGGTAGGTGTAGTTGGGAAATTTATCATTCTCTAACCGGTAAGGGAAATATTGCAAGTTTCGGCGGCGTTAATCGACAAAATTGCGCACGATTGCTGAGCACGTTCTTGTTCAAGTTCTCTCCTATTTCAGCGTTTTACGCATAGGTATTTCGTAATTAAAATATTAAATTAGGTACAAAAATCTGCCATCTGTGACTATAACAATACATTCTGGTCAATAATATAAATTGGAAAAACCCCCAGTTCTCAAGAGGGGGGGGATGATCCACTAATCTCCACTCCCCTGATATGCGCCAATGATCATGAACCATATCGTACGACTCCGGGGTATAGAAAACCCAACGTTTCGGCGGTTTACACATTTTACTGTCGAAAAATCGACAAAAATGTATTTTAATATTTTAAAAAAATACTGTATATAATGTACGTATAACCAATTTATTGATTTTATCGAAGTATCGATTTCAATGAAAATAAAAATGTGGATAAATCGTTAATTGATATACCGACATTTTGGACATTTCAAATTGATTTGTTTTCAGACTTCATTATAGATCAATCGTCGACTGATGAATTTCGTACAGCGAATAATCAAAGAAAATAGGGTAAGGTTTTTACGATAGTTTAATGAACTGTCGTCAGCAGAATGTAGTTGATAAAAAAAAAAAAAACCATACACCCGGAAGTAGATTCGGCGTACACGACCTGTTTTCATCCGGAAATTGAGAAAAACCGATCCGCCTCGTTGCCACCGTACACCGAGAGAGGGCTCGAGTGGTAAAAAAATACACGCAGTCGCCGACCGAAGCAGTGCATATTAACATATACAGGGTGCTCCCATTTTTAATAATTTTGTATTATATGCGGTTGAATAATGGACTTGTTAAAAATGTTTTTTTTTTTTTTTTTTTATGCTAATAATTGTCTGGTTAATTTTTCTGCAATATTTGATGTTGGTGGATATCATAGTCGAAATTCGAACGAATGTAATGCATAGGAGTTGGGATTGTCACCTTTTTGTTAAGAGTTCAGTAAATTTTCGACAAAAACCGCCCGGGCTTAATTTATAAGAAACCTGCAAGTTTCAACATTTTTATTTTTCGTGACAATATAAATACAAAAAAAAAAATATTCTATTTTTGTATTGAATCAGGGGTGTCATTTGGGGGAGAGCAGGGTGTGTGGTCGCACCCCTTTTTTTTTTAATATAGTCCCAATTAGCCTGCTGAAATATTACGCCTTTATTTATATAACTGACGTTTTTCTTTTAGAGCGTTTCGCTTGTACAAAAGTTCTAGATAAGAAATATAAATGACATAATAATATAAATATAAATATTGCGTGCATTTCATTTCTTTTTTGCCGCATTTTTTTTTTTTTTTTTTTTGTCATTTTCAAGTTTTCTTTGTATTATGTTACTCGTTGGTATTCACAGCCAAAATAATCAATTATTTTTATTATCTTTTAGTTTTAAATTGCGTTTTACTATTAATGTTAATGCGGTTCGTGGGTCGGTAGGAAAATTGAAAGCAGGATACCTAATGCACTGCATGAAACCTCGTACACCTTAAAGAAAACTAAAACGTCCTTGTATATTGAACCGTGATAATTTTGTCTTTCAAACAATCAAAGTTTATTTCACGATTGCCTATAAATATATATATATATAATAAAAAATTATGGTTATTACGTTGGGCGTACTTGTAAAATTATTTGAATTGAAATTAGAATACTTTCAAGTCGAAAAAAATGTCCATTTGTCCGCCAACACGTTTGTTTAAATTGCCTATACGCGATCTCTTAAATTATCGAGAATGTGATGTCTTATTTAAAAAAAAAAAAAAAAAACCCTCGTCTAAGCTGCTCACGCCTTATGCGAATTTTCAACTCGGCACATTAAAAAACTTAAGACACAATACAATTTTACATTTTCAAAAAAAAAAAAATTATACCATATCAACGGGGTTAGTCAAATCCACCCTGTATACGTTCGCCCGCGGCAGGCCTACACTCGGCGAATCGATGACGGACTGACTGACCCAGTTTACTCGGTACGTGCGTACCACGTAATAATAATACAATAGTATACACACGGGTCAAAAAGATACAAAAAAAAAACTACGGCGTTTCTCGTCGGCGCACACGCCCTCTGGGCTTTTGTACTTTCGGGATTTCGGTCGGCGGGCGCATTTCTCACCGGGTCGCGTGTTTAACGAGAAAAATAATTTTTCAAATTAACGATTACCGGCCATTGCGACCCCGGTGATTTGTGGTCCGGCGACATTCGCGTGCGGCCGTAATGGTCGGGCCCGTTCCCGAAAAATCGCGATAAATTGTGTACCGCGAGCGCGGATACACTGCGAACACGACGGTATCGCCGGCGTACAAACGAGCTGGGCGATAACTATATTATCAGATACGAAGTCGCGAAAGTAATTAGAATATTGTATACGCACTCATATATCATGTCGAGGGAACCCAGTGGAAATCGAAGAAAATACGAATTCGAATTGGAGCTCCGAAATTCAGCGACGTATTGGTATTTAGGATTTCGCCGAGAACCGGCGCTATTGAGTTATTTGGAAATCGTGTCATAATATTATCGCGTTGCGAGTAGGCGTCTACAATTGTCAGAAAAAAAAAAAAAAAAATTCGAAAAAAATAATTACTGTTTATACATTCGTGAGTGATTACAAGGTCAATCCGCCCTATAATAATAATCCGGATTGAATCAAACAAACTTTTTTTTTTTTTTTTTTACAACTATAAAATATAGGTAGTCGTATATCTCCCTAGTTTTACCCCTTAATCATTATGCCCGCACTGACCCAAATATCTAAAATACAATTTAAAACTCGGCCGGTGTTCAACATTGCAGACCCCTTGCGTGCTATGCATATGGCTATCTACATTTTATTCAAAACAGGCGTTGTCGGTTTTTTTACATTGAAAAACGAAAAACCGTTCGGGAACCTAAGGAAAAACGTTCCATGTAAAGTACCGCCACGCTAGGCTGAAACATCGCGTATTCTGTGTGACGAAAGTTTCGTACGGTTTTCCAATAACCGAGAAAAGTGTCTTCCGAGAGAAATATACGCCGCATTAATAGTAACTAAAATTCGATTCAATCGATTTCTCCAACGCGACAAGTAAATCTCGTGAAAACTCGCCACCACGCCCATAAAAGAAATGCGGGTCATGCAGTGGCGATATTAAAATATCGCGTGCTACGATATTGTTCGCAGAGCGTGTACACACTGTAAACAATATGGCAACGGGCCTCGAAAGATAGCTGGTATCGATCGCACGAAAATTATGGGCAAAATATATCGCGGGGTATAAGGGAGCGACTATAATAACAAAAACCAAAACCGTTTGTCGAGTGCCGTCAAGATACTTGTAGAAAAGCCATAGCTACAGAAAACGATGTAATATTATATTTGTTGGCATTTTTCCGAACGATTAAGTGCCGAAAAATGTCTAAAAATGGCGGGAATAAAAAAATATATATGTCTTTGTACTCAACGAAGAAGAGGGCTTAGATCAAAAATCGACTCAGATTTTTGATAATTTTCTCATGTAATTTTTTTCGATTATTCTACCTACCTACCTCAATTTTACAATTTCGGATTTATTAGGGTTATGTTTGAAAATTCCAAACACACAATAAGCCGTCACCGTGGAGTAATATCGTAACGTTTATCGGAACGCTAAATCGATAAACAGTCGTTTTTTTGATGTGAATCGTGTGTCAAACGTTAGCGGTTTTATTATGTCCCGAACCTGCACCGTTTATTTTTACACCGACGCAATTGTTTTCCGCCGAAACGTATTTTTAACGGCCCACGAGCACATATTCTGAACGAAACGAGCAGCTTTTCGGTTTTTTATTTTTTTTTTTTTTTACAGATAAATAAAATAATGGAACGTAGACGTTCTACCCACGGAACCGAAAACAAATTAACATCTTCAATCTCTAAAAATACCAATACTTTAAAGATGTAATATTATGCGTAACTGTCGTAAAAACAACGTGTTGGTGGTTTTTTCGAGACGTGGGCGATTCGCTTTTTAATGAAAACAGAAAACTAGTCAATACTGCTGACGGGCGTGTTACCGTTCTAAAAGGTGTATATAATTAAACAATTTAATTTATATGTATGTATGGAACAATAAATCATTGCTATCTAAAAGCGATTCTGAGCGAAGCACGATTAAAAAATTGTTTTGAAATTCCGTGATTTTTACCATGTTAATTAAAATTAAAATGTTGACAAAAGTAATTACATTTTAAGCACATCATTTTTTGGTTTTACTACTAAGTACAATTTATTACGACGAACCCAAGGGCGGCTCCGGGGGAGACCTTAAGGGCCGCAGCCCTCCAAGCTCGTATTTTTTTCGTTAAAAACAACTTTATAAAAAACAAACATATTATATTATCGATTGTTACAGACACGTACAAGTGTTTAGTTACAAATATTAAACCCTCACGTAATATGTACGTTTAATTTTGTCGCAAACAGGGTAAGGACCTTTTGAAGATTCTGACCACACCCCTTTCTCTAAAACTCAACCAAGCCCCTAAAATAAAGGGCTCATCAAATAAATACTAAATACACATAATCAATATAACCCCCTCCAAAAAATTTTTGACTATTTGTGCCTATGATTTTTGTGTAAGATTTGATTTTAAAATATATCGTTGTCTCAATTGCCAAGAGGACCTGCGCATGCTTATATAGTTTGAGGTATCTATACTATTAGGTATATAAAAACTATAAAATATAAAATATTCTTATTGTTATATAGTTTTCTGAAAAATATCACAGCTCTCCAACCAAGTCTCTGGAGCCGTTCCTAGATGAACCACGTGTTAAATTTTCGATAATTTTTAAAAGAACAAACCATTGTATCCATATAAAACCAAAAACAATTTCAAATGGTTATAAATAACTAAAAATGTTCTCCGTTTTTACCCAATTATTGAGAAAACAATAAGGAAAATCAAAAACCAATCTCATAATCCATCAACTAAACAAAAATTGTTTTTATAAAATATTACGCTCATTAATCGGAGTAAGATTTCTGGTAGAAAAGCTGTTTACAGAAAAAAAAAAGTACACTTCGTAGTAAAACCAATAGATCATTATGATTGTTCCTCGTTATGCGTTCAGAATCTAAAATTAAAAACCGTTTCTATACATATACATATACATAACATTCGTTTTCGTAAAAGTTTTAACTATCTTTTAAATCATAATATACACTCGCATAAACTAATTATAAATACGTATGGATACCAGCACGATTTATAAAAACCGACAGTTTTTGACCACGTCATTCTGATATTTTTTTTTTTTTTTTAGATTCCTTAGGAGAGTAGCAAAGAATAAGCCTAATAATAGGAGCTATTCGTTTTACTAAATGTGCTTTTTTTCGATTTGTTTAAGATGTTCTTACCTTTTCATTTTTCATTTGAAATTTCCATCCGGTGGTACTTTAATTGAAATATTTTTTGAACTGTATATATACAATTTCACGGTATGTCAATTTTTTTTTCGAAAATCACTTTTTTGGTTAGTAAAATATTATCCACACCGTACGTTAAAATATGTGTATTTTTCACCCTGGGGAAACTTTGTGTAGAAATTATTTCAAGATTCCTAGGATTAAAGTTTGTCTGTAAATTATTGAAAATAGTGAAACAAATGTGATTTCTGATTGACCTTGGTTACACGGAACCAAAAATGTATCTTTTAATAAAAAAAAAAAAAAAATTTAATATTATAATCCTACAGGTTTAAATTGAAAGAGCTCAGAATCAGAATCATTTTTTTTATAGCAATCCGTGTATTAGGGATAAACTAAACTATATAACCCTACATCCAATACCTTCTATCCAAACTTCCCACTTACACCAATGGCTTACCCGCGGTTCGAAGTATGTCCACGTTTGTTTATTGGGCGAAGTAAGGAATCTATATTGTTCTGTTTTTACTATAATATGACGTGTAGTTATTTTTTTTTTTATCCGTCTGCGTACAATTTATTTGTCTACCAAATCTTACTCCATTAAGAAAATGAAAAAAAACATATTTTGTTACATTTTGCATCTAGTTGACGTGTCAAGGAACACGTGTGTTTAAATTGTTCGTGTCCTTTTCGTAGTAGTTTCAAAAACCCAGGAAAGTTTACGGCTTCGTCATTAACGATTCACCGCAGTGGCACGCCCCGTCCCCAGAATCGTCTAACTTTATTTCTTTTTTTTTTTATTATTATTATTATTATCTTTTCGACGTAAACGTTGCGCGGTCCCGAGGCGGTTCACCGGAAGCGCGCAGAGGCTTCTCCCAGTCGCGTAAAGACAGACGGTGGGGGGGGGGGGGGGGTGAT